>JBAMBL010003256.1:0-419162 GCA_037043405.1 Drosophila subquinaria | reverse complement strand
TAATCGTAATTGTCAAAGGAGTGAAGAGTTGCGATCAGCTGCAGGGAAGAAGAGCAATGCAAACTCTCCTTTAAAGCTTAAGTATTGTCAAAGGAGTAAAGAGATACGATTGATTTATCTACAATGTAAAGAGTGAGCTTTAGCAGCATACAGTCTTAGGCATTAATATTTTGACAAAACTAAAGTGAACTCTAATCATAATTTGAACTTTCTTTATGTTACGTTTGGCAGTTTTTTTGTATGGAATGATCTCAGAAAAGTTTTGTATGAAAAGGTGGCTAAAATAGTAATTTTTAGCAATTTTCAATACTCGTAAAAAATACTAGCGAAGAGATTTATAAAAAATTTTTTTGCAGTCACTATTAGAATTGTTTAGAGAAACTGCATCAAAAAAATTTTTTCTTTGAGACCGAGGAAAAAAGGGAAAACAGTACTTACAAAATTTTCAATGGGTACTTAATGGGTTCAGAAAAGTTTTGTATCATTCAAACGGGATTAAAATGAACTTTCCATGAATATGAATAGATTTAACTTCAGTTTTGTCAAAAAATGTATGCCTATGACTGTAGTTTGAGCTTTTGTTCTTTTTGCCTGCACAAGATAATAACGGACCCAGCACTAACACATGCACACGCTTCTCTTACAGTGGTTAAAGATCGATTTGTTTCAGAGTTTTATGGAGCGCTTGCTCTTGTTGTCTATCAGCAGCTCCACGTAGGGATTCGGCTTGAGGAATCCATTGTTTCGCAACGAGGCCTCCTCAACTAGGAATATTTGTTATAAATTGCCATCAATTTCAAGTGTTTAATAATAGTAACTGTCGTATCAATACTCACTTGTCACGCTTAGTTGATAATACCCTTGATTGCCACTTCCACTTGCATTCCCATTCCCACTACCATTCCCGCTTCCACTTGCTCCTCCACTGGCACCGCCCGTTTGGGTGGCAGCTATAGATGTTCCCGCTTGATTCGAGATCCCAGCGCCCGCGAGTCAGACAAAGCGCAGATCATGATTATGTGAATAACTGTTACTTTGGTGGCTCGTTTGGGGCATTGGGCGGAGCGGCCACGTCGGCGATGGCGGGTGGAGCAAGCAGCGAATTAGCCGGATATCATCATCAGCACAATGTCATACAGGCTGCCAAGCTGATGGCCACATCCTGAGCACACTGTGATCTCCTAACCGCAACACTCACAAACACACACACACACCATCGTTGAAGCTTCGTTGGATTGGTATTGAAAAGACTTTTGAATTAGTTTAACATTAGCAGTTGCATAAGTTGCAATTAGTTTTTATAGCCTGTAAATAACTGCGCGATACTTTTAGTTTTGTACAAATATTTGTGTTTATCGCTTTTGTTCTGTTTCTGTTTCCTTTAGCTCACGTAAGTCCCCAATTATTATTGTGTAAGCTCTAGGTTCTTAACTACCCTATTGTAAAATGCTTTTGCAATAATCTATTTCTTCAATTAGCATAAATTACCCATACAAAATATATATTAAGCACACTCAATCATAGATCATTTAGCCATATGTCTAGTAGAATATTCTTAAGTCCATGCATATTACGAACTAAATAAATATTCATTGAAAAGATATACACCAATTGAGTGCTTTGATTTCATTTTAAAAAATTCATCCTAAGAGTATGCAACAATTTCAAATACGAGTTAATTGTGCGCCCTAAAAAGTATGCTACAAACAACTTACTTTCATTTTTATACAAAGCATATTTATAGCGAACGAGAATATCGGTTATTTATGTATTTTATCACTGCGGACGGCAGTCCGCGCTAGTGACGAAAGCAGCACGAAGGGTGCGAAGGCGACTAGCATATATACACAGGAAGAATGGAAGATTTGCTATGACTGTCCGATCAGATCGAGTTATATACCGATCGAAAGGTATCAACTTAACTTACAAATGTGCATACTAAGACTTTTGGAATCTCACCTGGTTCATGAGATAAACAGGTATAAGTGGGAGGGGAAAAATTTAAATTATTGGAGTTAATGGGGCCGTTGGAGCCTTTTTGAATTTTCGTTGAATTTTTTACAATTCTCATCAAAAATACGCGTCGAATGACACCTCGATCATCAAAATCGGACAACCGGTTCAAAAAATAATTAATTTTGAAATTTTAAGGGGCTTTCTGAAAATGAGATGAAAAGTCAGTTTGTCTGTTTGTCTGTTTGTTTGTTTGGATCAAATCGTTGATTTAGCTTTAAAGTTTGAATGAGGACTTGTTCCCGATCAAAAATCTAGAAACGTTTGTTCTACGACTTTTTCGAAAAATCGCTAGTTTAGCGGGAAATCGCTAAAAACCGCTAAAATTAAAACCCTTATAGCAGTCAAACGATAAAAGCTACAGATGCGATCTATATATCGTTGAAAAGGTATTTTGAAGGGCTGTTATGCATACCTTTTAACTTTTTTTCCAAAGCACATAGGTAAATTGCTACAGGTAACATAAGGTATTTTCCCCCACATTTTGGCGGTTTTTGAGAAAACGCCGCTAACGATTTTTTTTAAATTTCAATATGTTTTAGTTTGTAAAATTTCGCGTTTTTTGATATATGACACACAAAATTTTACCGATAGATTTGGAAGATATAACCTATTAACTGAATATATACGTTTTACTTTGAATTGGAATAGGGCAGCAGCAACAAAGAGTCATAGCAGCCAGTTTGTTTGTTTGGATCAAATCGTTGATTTAGCTTAAATGTTTGAATGAGGACTTGTTCCTGTTCAAAAATCTAGAAACGTTTGCTCTACGACTTTTGCGAAAAATCGCTAGTTTAGCGGAAAATCGCTAAAAACCGCTAAAATTGAAACCACCATAGCATCCAAACGATAGAAGCTACAGATGCGATCTATATATCGTTGAAAAGGTATTTCGAAGGGCTCTTTGACACTGCTTGCAGCGTAATGCGGAAATTACCTGTTAGCTGAATATATACATTTTACTTAGAATGGGAATAGGACAGCAGCAGCAAAGTGTCCTAGCACCCAGAGTTTAAGAGTGCTGATAGCTTTTGCGCTGGGCATGTTTGCTTGTAAAAGGGACCAGTGTTGCCAGACAATTTGTTATAGCTTGTACAAACAATAATCAAAGTAGACAAAGCTATACTGTCACAAAATATTGCAATTTCAAAATTTCTGATGTCTTATTCAAAAATTTCTGATATCCCATAAAAAAAACCTCTTTACGAGGTAAAAGTCTAGTGACGAAAACATTTTCATGCCCCAAAATTTCTGATATCCAATTTTGTGACGAATAATTTTTGAGAACACAATAAAACAGAGGTTTTACAATTTACAAAAGTGCGCGCTAAATTTGAAGTGAAAATTTGCAATTTTCCAAAATCAATTAAAAATTGAATAAAAACAATTTGAAAAAAACAACAAAGTCCAAAATTTTGTTAATTAATTAAGTTCAATCTAAAATTGGTTTGGTGCCGTTAGCTCTTCGCGTGGCAAAGTTAGTAAAAAAAATAAAAAGTAAGAAAATTGTAAATTCGAGAAAAGTCCAACAAAATTTCTGGCACCATTTTCAAAATTCTAGCTTCAAAATCGAAAAAGTTGACTTTTTCGGCCAAAAAAAACCAATGTCAAAATTCAACATTGGTTTGGGGGAATTTTTTGTCGGGTGTCACAGGCGCGCAGAAAAACGCTAACAGTAGCAAGTAGATGTGCAGAAAAAGTTTCTAGGACAGTTTAGAACAGTGTGCGAGCGGTATAAACGTACCTCAAACGAGCGATGCGGCTAGCTATTTGTTTTCTGACAATGAGCGAGAGGAGAGGAGAGAGAGAAAGTGATAGCGGCGCTGCTCATCACGTCATGTGTTTTGAAAAGTAAACAAATGCAACACACAACATACAAAAGCCTAATTCTGAACTGATGAAAAAATGAGCCAATTCGAGCCAACAGGACAAAAAAGAGCCAGTTTTGGCGCAAAAACGCCAATTGTGGCAACCGTGTCTAGTGCGTTTCTTTTGAATTTTATGGAAAACTGAGCTAAAAAACCAATTGTCTATAATTTAAATTTAACTATTTAACTATTAACTATATTTCATTTTATTTTTGAATATCAGCTATGAATAAAAATCAATGATTTTCATTGATGACTTTTTTAAATAAAAGTCATATTAATTGATGATTGCATTAACAAAGACTTTTATTGATTACTTTCATAAGTACAACTTTAAAAAAGTTATTTTTAATAATGCATTTTTTTCATTGATGACTTATATAACTAAAATATTTATTTAATATATGGCACTTTTCTAAATTGCTTGGAAATTTTCATTGAAGAATTTGCCACTAAATGTGGTTATCAATTATCAACAAGTTAATGGCCCTTTCACAATATTTATTCGCGTTTTATCGGTCAATGCCGTCTGAAAAGACCGACATTAAAATCAAACAATGGTAAGGTACTTCAGCGCAAATTTAGTTACACGATCTGCATATAAATATCAAATTAATTGGGCCCAATTGAAGCTATTGAACCCAAGGGAGACAAGCCGAACTTTACATGTGTTTTGGCTATGTATTTGATGCTGTATTGTGTTGGCTTAAATACGTGTGACATTGCAAAAAAATAAACAGGCGGATGCCAATTTTGCAATTTGCAAGCCAACCAAATGTACAAAATTACTATATAATTATAACTTAAAAAGAAAACAAGAAACTATTTAATAATATATAAAAGAAACCTTTCAATGCAATTTTTGTGGGAGCAGTTGGCGAATCGACATCGTGACAGAGGTTGGAACCAAGATGTAAAAACAGAAATATCAGGGTATAAAAAATCGTTACAACAGTCAGCTAATTTGGCAATTTCCGCACGCGACCAAGAGATGCTGATATAATGGTGAATGTTTGGAAAGAAAAAAATATATTGCCGGTCTATTGTCGCAATAGCAACCTTGCCGGGGGGTCTGGATCTCTGTGGAAAATATTCAGAAAAACAATGAAAGAAAATTATAAATATTACGCATTATGCATATTAATGTTTTTTTAAACGCCATCGATTATCTTCAGCATCGGCAAAGATAAAGCAAAGTGATTGGGCACAAATGAAGTGACTGCATAACAAAAGACTTGCAACCAAATGCACGGGCGGGGGCAGACATAGCGGGGCAATGAAGCACAAAGCGAAACAAGGCAGAGACAAAACTGAATCAAACCAAAAACACAGCAACACTCATGACAGTGAAGCCCCCGACCCACAAGTCAGACATCGCCCTGCCTGCCTGCCCCCTCCTCTTTGGCGTTGTCTGCGTAATACCAGAAGTAGTCAACAGGTGAACAACTTCAGTGAAGTTGCTGCCAAGACAGCAGGGGGCGTGTTTGTGTGTGTGTATCTGTGTGGCGCAATGGGTACAAAACAAGTTGATGGCGTATACGCAATGAACGAAAGTAAAATTCAAAACAAAATAAAAATCCAAATATCAAAATAAAACAATAACAAATGCCTGATTAAATGCCCATGTGAATGAGGTAAAAATCGAATACGCTATAGGCCAACTTTCTCATGTACAAGTTAAGATTAGCATGCACTTTAAAGGGTTAATGTGATGTCATGCTCGTAACAGTTACTGGTCTAGAAATTAATTTACTTAATTTTCTTTCTGAATTTCCATTTTATACAATTGACTTTAATTTAAAAAGAATTTTATGTAATTTAAAAAATTTTAAATTATATGATACCCTTTCACAAATATTTTGACATTTGAATGTTTGGGTTTTATGTTGCTAGAGGTTTGTAAAACACACTCGTCTTAATCTACCGGTACAAAAGTAGGGTATCATACATTTTTGCGATATTTTGCCGATCCGTCAGTTGGAAAGCGGGTGTAAACGGGTGTATGCTCGAGTTCGAGTTCGGATTCGAGTTCGGGTTTGGGCTTGGATTCCACTTAATGTTGCTGCAGCTCCCCGGCAAATTGCGGAATTTTTGGTACGAGTGCAAATGTAAACAAAAAGTAAACGAAAAGTGGTCACAACAGACCAAACAACACAGAAAACCGACATGCGACTGCCGACTACCAACAACCGACCACCGACATCCGACAACCGACAACCGACAAGACACAACAGACAACAGACCCAAAACTAATGTCATGGTTTCGTACAACTTTTCAGATGGCTGCCACAGCAATTGAGTTTGAAACGTCGTCGTCAACGGTCGCTATAAACGGAAAAGTTTTTCAATATTTTAAACATTTTAAAGCGGAAACTAAAAGTTATTGTTACCTATCTTAATAAGGATATTTGTTTGTGATCAGACATGTTTAACACTGCAAACTGGAAGTTACAATTCAGCTTATGCGCTGTCAGCATCATTTATCTCATACCAAATGTTGAGGCCTATACTCGTGAAATTGTGAATGATAAGCCGCCTCTGCAGGAGAGACGTAAGTTTTATAAAAAAAAATATATTTGGACACGATCGCAAAACAGCAAAGATATACAAAAGTGTTTCCTCAGTTGGTGTATCTTTAACTCTATCTAGGAAACAGTGAAAACAAATACAATGTGTCAACATTTGTTCTATTAATTAATTAATTGTATATAAATTGTTTTTCCAAATTTTTGCATTTCTGACAATTCAAAATTCCTTCTTATTATATTTTTAAAGCTACAACTTCATAGCTTTTGATAAAGCTAAGAACTGAACTTGGAAAATTACTTTTGTAAATCATTTGTCGCAACATTTACTACAGTTGAACTTCCCTAACCCGAATCACCATTCTCCAAAAAAATGGTTCGAGTTATGGAGATATTCGTCTTATAAAGTTATTTTTTTAAGTCTATTAATTTTACTGCCACTCATTAAGCTCGAGTTAGAGAGAAATTCGAGTTCTAGAAGTTCGAGTTATGGAAGTTCAACTTTATTTATAAAAATTACTTAATTTTGCTTAATACTATTATTTATAAGTATTAATTTAATTAACTTATTTTATTTAATATACAATTTTCATAAGTTTTATATTTTTTTTTATTTATGTGAATATTATGAATATTAATTTCCCCGCTTTGTCACAAAATTTAGTTTAAATTGAATTAAATGTGCTTAAATATTTTCTGATCATAGCCCCATGGCTGCAGACCTGTAAGAGATCCAATCCCAATGAGAACAAGTGCTTCCGCCAGCTATTCGAGGGCTGTTTCCCGGCACTGGCTGCTGGCGTACCAGAGATTGGCGTGAAGAGCTTTGAGCCGTTGAACATTGATCAGGTTTCCGTTTCGAAAGGCAGTGGAAATTTGGTGTTGTCAGGCGGGTTTCAGAATCTGGTCATTCGGGGGCCCTCGAATGCGACAGTCAGGCATGCCAAGTGAGTAACTAACTAACCTCCAATTAGTTCGCTTTTAATAATTGGTTTACTTTGTGATAGCTTGGATCTGCAACGTCGTCAGCTGAACTTTGAGCTGGAGTTGCCGAGGCTGCGGATAAGGGCCAAGTACAATCTGAAGGGTAACATACTGCTGTTGCCCTTGGTTGGAAGCGGGGATGTGGCCATGGCTCTGAAGAATGTCCATACTGCCGTTTATACGAAGATATCGCTGCACAATGAGACCACAACTGGAGATGAAATCATACACATTGATGAGATGAAAGTCAGCTTCCAAGTGGGCGCGATGCGGATTCATCTGAAGAATCTGTTTAATGGCAACGAGATCTTGGCCGCATCGATTAACTCATTCCTGAATCAGAATGGAAACGAGGTGATTGCTGAATTGCGACCTGATCTGGAGCTGGGACTGGCCGATATATTCCATGGCCTATGGAACAATGTCTTCTCCAAGATGCCCACCAAGCTCTGGCTTGTTTGAGAGCTCCAAGAATTCTGGGAGAGATTGTATTACATACATATATAATTTATTTTGCGCTAATTTCTATTACTTTTATTCTTTAACTCTAATAATTAAAACTTTAGTTTATATATTCGTAAAAACGATTAAATTTTCATTTTGGGCAGCAGCTGATCGTAGCTGAAGGCCTTGAACAATTTATCAACGGAGGCTCTCAGAATATCGACCAGGACGTTGGTCATCAGCGGACGCACCTCCTCGGCCAAGGTTTTCCAGTTCTCGTTGAGGAAATCGTTCATGCGCTGACCCAGCGCCTTATCGCCATTGAAGAGATTATCCAGCTGCATGTGCACAGTCTGGAGATCGTACTTGACCTTGATGTCCTTGATCTTCAAGAAGGTGGCACCATCCCTCGTATACTCCTCGCCAAACATCTCCGTGTACATTGTGAGATTAGCTAACCAAGGAATTCACTTAATAAGATGAGCAATTAATTACATCAACTGATACTTACTCAGATCCACAAAGCATTGACCATCACCCAACAATGGCATCATCATGATCTTGCCCTTCATGTTGTACTCCGACTCTAGGTGCAGTTTAGGGAACGTCATGGAGACCATGAACTTCAATTGACTTGGATCGATTTTCAGATCATTGAGTTTATGCCTCGACATGCCCGTGATCTTCACATTCTTGTACGTGGAATGCAAGAAGATGGCACCAGAGTCCTGATCCATTTTGATTTCTGGCACTGTCAGCGGCTCCATGGGCGGTATAAAGAGCTCTGGGATTCCGTTCATGAGACGCGGCTTAAGCGATTCAAAGGATTCGCGGGCGCACGTATTCAGATCGGGAGAGTCTCGATGGCATACCTTCAGAAAGGCGGCTACAAATGACATAAATCACTAGCTAAAAATACAAAAAGATGAAGTTAATACTCACGCAAAGGCTTTAATGAAGGAGCAGCAATCGTTTGGGATGCTTGAAGCATTAGCCCCATCAGGACAATTGTTATTAACAATTTCTGTTCCATTTCGATCTGTTGCCTTCGCTTCTCACTGGCTCCAATGGTATTATGTGAGTTCTGATTGCTGTTCCATTGCTTTTATAGCTCAGAGTCGCGAGTGTTTTGGCCAGAAGCTGACGCATCGAATTCTGCCAGACTTGCAATTTCTCATGACATTGCAGTCCTCAGCAAATTTACAAAGCCACACCAATACAGATGTTTTAACATTATATAATACAGTATATACACGTTTTCCAACCACTAAATAGAAATACAAACACAAGCAAATAAATTTCTATACAAAGAACTGTCGAACTAAATCGGGAAACAGTATAAAAGAGAAATTTTAAATGTGAACTTTGTAAATTTATATGATTTAATCTCTTTATTACTAGATAATATTATTAAAAAGTTTCAAATATATAAATTTCTGTACAAGGAACTGTCGAACTGTATCCGAGAGCTGTATGAGAGAAAATTTAAATATTAGCTTTGTCAAAATTATATTCTTTATTTTATTAAAAAGTTATAATATACTCAAACTTTGATTAGCTAATTCAAAGAACTTCTTATATAATACACATGTATATACAAATTGAAACAGACGTTCAATTTTCCAGTCAACTGAAATCAGTCTGAGGGTATCTAATTTCACAGCCATACGGATGATGTGCAAATGGAAAACAAATCAATAAATAACGTAGGAGAATATGTATGCAGGTATATATTTTGTAACAAAAGAAAAAGTCAAAAGTGATGCTGAAATACATACAAATATATACATGTAACATGCGTTCGTTATAAAAAATTATTCACATAATAAAACAAATTTAACCAAATGCGTATAGGTTTTATGAAACCATTTAAAGCTATAAAATTGCAAATTAATAATCTAAAAACTGTGAACTTAATAAATTTAGATATGATAAAGACTTCATTGAATATCAAACAGTAATCTGGAAGGGATGCTAGTTTAAGAGAGCTCAGTGTCCATGGCATTTTCCAAGCTGAAAAAAATATTGTGTAAAAATTAGAAAGAGACTTAATCAATAGTCGAAGCATCTATATACACACAGTTTACTAGTGAGCAGCGCCTGGTCAATGATATTCTTGGTTGAGAGACTATCGAATGCATCCAAACTAGCTGATGGTTGATCATTAGCGGCATCAAAGTGTAACTGGCTCATGGCTTCGTTTAGTTGAAAGATGCGCGGTTGTTGTATGGGCATGGCACTTGGCAGCATTTGAAGTTGCAGTTGCAGCAATTGAACTCGAATATCGTTGAGACCTTGTGCAGAATTATTCAAAATACTTGGTATTTTGCTGAAACGATTATGAGCCTGGAAAAGTCCCTCCCGCAAGAATCTGATCCTCTCGTCATTGAGAAATGAATGACGCGTTTTAAGATAGTTCAATAAAATATTATCAAGCTCTGAGCACGTCAAGTTGTATCCACGGCGAAGATAATTGTTCCGAAACTGTGAGCTGCAATAAAAGATATTGAAATTATTAAAAACCATTATATAATTTGGATATTAGATCATAAACTTACAGTTTATAAATGTCTCCTTCTACAAATCTGTTATAATTCTCAATACTCTGCTTTAAAACTACTTCGCGGATGCTGCGCAAAGACGATTCGTAATGACGGATTGTCTGCTCTATGATAGTGAAGATTTCTCTACTTCTATTGGCCAGTTTCATCCAATTTGCTTCCCATTCGTCATTGTTTAACTAAGAGAAAGAACATAACGTGAAAATTTAATTCAAAGTTATCTAAATGAATGCAATTACCACTGAAAATCTTTGTTGCTCCTTTGCTGCCGCAATCAATGTCGCGAAGTGTTCAATGGCACCGTGGCATTTGTCCTTATCGCTGTCTAAGGACTTAATGGCCCGCTGATAATTGAGAATATCGTGTTCTAGCGTCATGGCGTACTCCTTAAATCCAAAGAGCATCGTTTGCATGGTTGCCTGCTCCTTGCTAATCACATAATGCATGTCCAACACCATTCGATCAATTACCCAGCTTGGAGGCCTGAAGTCTGTTGAGTTATGACAGTATTTAATGAGATCCGTCATGCATGGATCTGGTGCCGAGTACTCGCAATGCATCATATTGAAAATGTACACCATGACTGGAGGGCTTCGGGACTCATGGCTGGTATCACACCATTTCTCCACATAAAGATCCATAGGCTGGGTCTGTTGGGTGAGTCGCTTGTGTGGATGGCCCGTGGGAAGCAACAAGTAAAGCGAGCTAACCGACAATCCAGTATCTTCAGCTATTCGGGCACCCAGCTCCGACATGGTCATCGTTGGCGTGACTACATACTCCAGGCGTTGATATTTAAATACAACGAAGAATGTGAGCACCCGCATCTTAAGCAGATTATCGATTTCAGTGAATATGATGGGTGATTTTGATGCATCTTGTACTTCATCAGGGGCCATTGGAGTGCCACGTTGAGTATAGTCCTTATCGAGGGCCAAGGTAAGCCACTTTGTGAATTGCGGAGTCCAGGGAGTGCTCAAATGATGCAAAACGGGCAGCTCACTGTGAAAGAGGAAGCGATCCGTTTCCTGAATGTCCTCTGTTATGGCAATGCAATTGCGCTGCTTATTTTTAATATTCACATGGATATTAAACGGCTTTTGATGCGGTATAAATGGTAACACGCCGGTCGCAACTTCATAGCCAATAACGCCCATGGACCAGTAGTCAACTTTGCTATTGTATTTGCCAGTGTCCACCACCTCGGGTGCATAGTAATGTCGAGTACCCACCACGCTTTGAATAATGGTCTTATCCGGGGAATTCCGTGCCAGGCCAAAATCTGTTAGCTTGTACTGCTTGCTCCCGTTGGGCAGACGATTTATCACAATATTGTCCGGCTTCAGATCACGATGACAAATGAAACATCGCGTGTGCAGGAAGTCAACTGCCTGCCGAAGGCAACTGAGAATTTCACGCACCTCAAACTCCGTCAGACCTGCAACAAGTAGAATAAATATTAATACTCTCTAATCGACAAGTATAAACTCACCATTGGCATTTTGTGGTTGTTGCAAATGCTTTCGGAGATCGCCTCCATTGCAATACTCGAGAATAATGACCGGAAGTTGCCAAATGTGATGGCTATTTAAATAATTTATAAAATCCACTGAATCATTGTTTAGCTTAACGCCAGCAACAATGTTGGGCAGCTGCTGGAACTCGAGTGTCCATTTATATTCCTTTGTCCAGCGTTCTTTCAGCTTACGCTGCTGATCCAAGCTCATTTGATCGGCATTCTTAATGTGCTTTGTGGCTAAAAAAGATAAACAAACACATATGTAAATAAACAATAAAGTAATGTTTTACCCTGTGATACCCTAAGTTAAATTTGATCAGAAGACAACATCAAATGCATAATAATCGTCAGATTGCTTAAGAAATCCGAATAAACAACAATCATTTTTTAACTTAATTTACATGATATAGTAACACATTTTGAGATTGAGTTCTGAATATAATAAACAATCTGTTTATCAACTACGCATTTAAGTCAAGTACTTTTTGAGTCTGACTCAGACAGACTGCCAAGACTGCGGCAAAAGCAGCGGCAATTTCAAATCCATAGGGCTCCGACTTCCCTTGACTTATCAGCAAACACATACACCCACAAATACACACATACACGCCATGGCATTCAAACACAACAAATATAAACAAACGAATATACGCTTGAATCAGCGAATTCTAGGAATTGGCGTGCATTTTATGCATTAGTGCTGTTAGCGCGCGTGTGTGTATATTTATATATACATACACTCATATATATATTAATATAAGTTTGAAAGAAAGGAAGCACGTACACACAGCATTCGCATACCTATTTCCTGGTTTGTTAACTGATTTTTCCAGTGCTGAACTTCACCAAAGCCTCCTTGGCCTAGTTTTCCTATAAGCCGCCAGTCGCCTGTATTGGTAGGCATGTCTGCTTTTTATATTTAAACCAATTTTGAGTTCTATCTATTCCGGCGAACTTATTTATAGCGGACAAGTTCTACACACTAACTTTGCGATCATCCGAATACTTCTCTCTCGCTCGCTCGCTTTGCTTTTGCCAAGAAGTTGCCTGACGGTAAAAAAAAAATCATGTGGCAGCCATGGCTAAGCTTGCCAAAATAAAGGTGGGTTCTCACTGCGTCACAAACGCTTCACAAACGCTGCACAAAGCTGTTCACAACGTCACAAGGCAATGTGAACACTAAATGCATAGTCACAAAGTTGTGAAGTCACAAAAATGTGACAGTCCAATGTAAACACCACTTTCACATTCTGTTAAACATTTTATGCGAAGGAGGCTGACACAATTTTGATAAAAATTATGTTAACTCCTGTTAAAGTTGAAGCAGCTCAATTGAGCCCAATCCCATTGTGAAAGCACATCGAGCAAGTTGGTTTTCTTTCACATTTATGAAAACATAAACGTCAAAGCTAATATTTTATTTGTTGTTTTTTCGGGCCTTTAGCATTGATTTTGATTTTTTAAAAAGAAATGGATTCACAAGATGAAACTGAGCTTGCTGCTTTGGCGGTCATTGCAAGGCAAAGCGCAGCTGCTGGATCGACGAAATGAATTTGACTCGTGGAAAAGAGGAATGGAATGTATGCAAAGCTAACGGGAGAGCTGCAAAGTCTTTCGTTCAAATTCGAAGCAATTGAGCTACAACTTGCTTCCTTGGCCCCCCGGTTCTAGTAGTTTTCACTACATACATTCCAGAGGCATTCTGACTCCTCCACAGCTTCAATTAGCTTGTGGATTGAATCAGAATGCCACTGGATTGTTACCCGACGTCCACGTCTGATTATCTGCTCCAAATTAATTATTTTTTAAAAAATGCAACCTTTTTAATTAAAGGACATGTGCAAAGTGACATTTCTTTGTTTTTATTCTTTTTGTGGAACTTGTTATTGTTCAATTGCGAGCATTTTGTGAACTCTTTGATTCCTTTTGATTTTTTGCGATGCTCTTTACATTGACTGGCAGTGTTTACATTGAAGTCTTTCACAATTCTTTTCACAAGGCTTTCCACAATTTTGTGAAGTACAAATTTTGTGTTGCCAATGTAAACACTTTGACGTATTCTGCAAATCATCACAAAGCATGACAAAATGTGATTTCACATTGTGCAGCAGTGAGAACCCACCTTTAAGGTGGCAATCTTGGCAACGGTGGCATATTTGACATATTTCAGAAAAGTTAAATATGAACTTTTTCTTAAGTTCATTTTGAAGCTAAAACTTTGAAACTTTTACAGGAGTTGTGTTATATTTATTTTTTTTAAATTTTATAATTTTTTTAGAATTTCTTACTAATTATTTAATTTCTTCACCACGCATAGGCTGACGTGCCCCAAACCAATTTTAAAATGGACTTTAAATTTTAGAAAATTTATAATTGTCTTGCTTTTTAAATTGCACTGAATTATTATTACTGAACTTTTTAAATGTATTTACAAATTTATTAAACATTAAAACACTACACAAAAAAACACAGAAAGTTGCAACTGTGTGGCAGCTTTGGCCCAACTTGGAAAAACAAGGTGGCATCTTGGCTCCCAAAACACGAAAATTGATAAAAAAAAAAAAAAAACAGGTTGTAAACAAAAGAATCGGCTGCTGTAAAATTGTAATTAAGAAATAAAAACCGCATTTTCCTTCGAATGTTTGTGTAAAAATGCGTTTTCACATGAACGGAAGCAGCGATGATAGTGAAATTGTGGCTGTTGCAGCCAGCGCGGAACACATGCGCAAGTTTGTCTTCACTTGCAATGTTGAAACAGTCGCAGAGCGTTTGGAAATAAAAATACCAGAAGTAACTAAAATGTTATAATTGTGATCATTTTATTTCTAATAATATCTATTTAAATACAGATTCTGCAAGGCGCGTACTCATTCTACACCTGGCCCAGCGCGCCAGTTCTCGCACACTTCTTGTGGGAGCGTCGCCAGACACTTGTGTGCAAACGCATCCTAGAACTGGGAGCTGGAACTGCTCTGCCCGGAATACTAGCTGCCAAATGCGGGGCTCAGGTGGTGCTCAGCGACAACTGTATACTTCCCAAATCCTTGGCCCACATTCGCAAATCCTGTATGGCCAATCAGCTGCAGCCTGGAATAGATATCGACGTGGTTGGCCTAAGTTGGGGCCTCCTACTGAATAGTGTGTTTCGTCTGCCACCATTGGACCTCATCATTGCAGCCGATTGCTTCTATGATCCCACCGTTTTCGAGGACATTATCGTGACGGTGGCGTTTCTATTGGAACGCAATCGGGGCGCCAAATTCATATTCACATACCAGGAGCGCAGTGCGGATTGGTCAATTGAAGCGTTACTTAAGAAATGGAAACTGCACGCATCGAGCATAAATATGGACGAAATTGGCAAGCAGTCCGGTGTGGATATGATGGAATTCATGGGTGGGCATACGATACATCTGCTGGAGATAACGCTCATTGACGAGGAGCGAGTGGGGGATATAGTCGAGTAAGAATAAAGTTTATTTTGAACAAAAACCGACGGACTTTTCTTAAAAAGATAAAAGTAAGTTCAGCAAGCAACAAGCTCTGCCCAACAGTCGATTTTCGAGAGATCAATTAAAGGAAAAATCAAATTAAAATACCAAAAAGGAAAAGTTATCTGCTTTAGACTTACTCCTCCGTGCGCGCTGGCTCCCAAAGTTCCACATTGATGGTCAGCCATTGAGCACAAATCTTTACATACGCAGATTTTTACATATGCAGATACGTGTTAACACGCGAGTATCTAAAAGGGAGAAACGTTTGTTAAGCACTCAGAGGAATTTTAGAAGAGTAAATAACTATACAACATACTCTGCATCAGAGAAGCACTGCAAATCGGTTGAATCATCCGCGAGATTCGCCAACAGTTGATTTGCTTTGCTCAGCATTAAACCAAACAACGAATTGGCGAAATTGAAGCTATGATAACGCAGCTTTCCCAGCAACTGATACATGCACTCGACGCTGTGGATGAAATGGAATTGTAAGTTGAGATTTTCGACAGCTCCTAGGGAACTTACTCAGTGGCTGTAAATAGTTTTCCCACTAGGTACAGGTACAATGACACAACTCGTGGTAACAGCTTTTCTGGAGCCAATTCATCATAGCGATTCACTTCGGCGATGCTAGCCTTGTTCTTGAGCTTCCCTTTGACATCCGTGCGATGTAAACTTCTTTCCCACGCCATCGGAATAAATCCAGACTTCCCGACGGATTTGCTTTGATTTTTGGACTTACCAGCGATGCAGTGTGCATCGATGGCATTCAAGGACGGCAGGCATGATTGTTCAATTTGCGAGTCGCGCTAGGCCTTTTATCTCACGTCGGTACTAGGCTTTAGGTAAAAAAAATGTGCAACAATTTGTTTGAATCAATCGGGCGCGAACTAAACAACGAATGATGAGCGAGCGAGCGCATTGTGACTCTCTCTCTCTCTCTCTCTAACTCATTGTCACGCTGTCAATGCAAAACAAAACAAACAGCACACACACACATGTAGGCGGCCATTAAAACTCACACCGCTATCACACACCAAATAGCGCGCTCTCTCGCTCTCGTAAAGAGCGGCTGCAATGCAGATGCGCCATGACGCCATTCACACAGAAACGTCGACAAGTATTTCACAGACAGTAGAGTTGGGCTCTTTAGTTCAATTCGCTGAATAAGTTCAATGGTTCATTTTTCAGTCGTGAACTAAATCAGTCATTTAGTTCAGTTGGTCATTAACTATGAACGAGATGATTTCTATTCAGCTGGTCATGAACGATGAATAGGTCATTCTGATCAGTTGGTCAGTTGTTTATGGACGATAAGCGATGTGAATAGGCTACAACTGTTTCATTTCAGTGGAGTGTGAAGTGTGTTTTAAATGTTTAAATAGAACAAAGGACAAATGCCAAATAGATTCAGAATTACCTTTTAATTGAAAATGAGAAAATGAGTTTTTTTTATATTGGGCTTAAGTAACCTTTCAAATTGCACATTCACAAAATTTTAAAATATATTAAATTGAAACATTTTTACAAGTAAATAAAGAAGAAATCGAATCTTAGAAATTTAAATTTATTTTAAAGAATTACTGACCAACTGCGAAATGAACGATTTAGTTCATGATTGACTGAATAAGTTCATTCGTTCATCTTAATGACCCGTTCATTTGAACTTATTCAGAACGAAACTGCACAACTCTATTTTACAGCAGCGAGCGTCGCTGTCGCTTTTTTAAAAAGTTGTGCATAGTTTTATTATTTATTTCCAACACGCAAAATCAACTATAACGTTTTGTGAGATTGTGGCAAAAGTGTCTATTAGTCGATTCGGTTTTTATTATTTGTTATTACTGCTACGGCCTGGTTTTTCGATTTTGCTTAGTGCTACAAAGCCGTGTCAGTGTCAGTGTTAGTGCGTGTGTGTTGGTATTGTGGTTGCCTTCTACGCGCCTGTGAAAAATCGAAGTTATTGCATTACGTTGCGACAGCTGCCCAGCTGCTTGTCCTATGGGATTTTGGTTTACATTTTAATGGTGAGTGCTCCACCGGAATGTAATAAGCGCATTGCAATGGATTAGAATTCTCGCTAATGTGGGCGTTGTTAGTGTTTTTCTTTTGTGTTTGCAACATAATCGTTAGTTTCGTTAAATTAATAACAACAAATTTAATTAGTAGCGAGAACATACGGTAATCGACGGCATTTTGTTGACGCATAACGCTATTTGAGAAACATTTGCTGTTATGATTGATCCGTTAATTCGAAACTGCGAGGGAGTGAGCGTCACTCTCGCTCTCTCTCTCAATATAAAGACAGAGAAATAGTGAGAGCGAAAGAGTGAGAGAGCCGAGAAAGACAATATGACAGTAACAACCGTTATATACTCTACCCTTCCTAAGACTGAGCGTATGCGTGTGTGCGTGTGCATGTATAAAGTTGTTTGTGTTTAGGGGTGGGGAGAGCCTATTTGAATATCTGATTTATGTTTTGACTCAAAATGCGCGGGTTTATGAGTTCATCATGGGCGCGTGCCCCCAATCCTTGCATTCGTCATTCGGTGAATTCGCAAGCCCGATTGTTAAAAATAAATGTGTTCATGCCATATGAATAGAATTTAGCTGCAAATGAAAGCTAATTTCTAAATATGGCAATACGACCCATTTAATTTTGTCGCCTCTCCAAGCAGAGCATCTCAAGCATAACGCATTCCTTGGTCCAATATTTCAACCGTAATTAAGATCAATTTTGAAACATTAGCATTGATTGACACTACTGTTTTTTTTATGCTCGATTGAGTTAGTTTTGCTTTTTGCTTTTGATTTAAAGTTTTCAATGCCTTCTACCCGACAACAACAAGTTTGAAACATTCTCAAATTTAATCAACTATTTCGCTTTCAGCCAGTCGCGTCTTCGCTGAGCTAAGCCACTCATCCAATCGTCGATACCAACAGGCAGACAAGACAGACAGTCGGAATCATGGCCGAGGATACCGAGTACAAGAAGTTGCCCATTGAGGAGCGATGCGTCCACAAGCTGTGGAAGGCGCGTGTCGATGGCTACGAGGAGGCAGCCAAGCTCTTTCGAGAACTTGACGACGAGAAGTCACCGGAGTGGTCCAAATATGCTGGGTTGATCAAGAAAATGGTCGTCGACTCGCATGCCCTTGCCCAGGAGAAGGGTCTGGAGGCGGCATTGATATTTGTGGAAAACAGTGGACTCGCCGGTCGGACAGTCGGTGATGTGGTGGCGGGCATTGTCCAGAAGTGCATTGCCGCGCCCAAGACTAAGACTAAGGAGCTCTCCGTGCAGGTCACGCTCATGTATGTTGAGATTGAGAAGCATGAAGCGGTATTAGAGGAGCTGGTGAAGGGCATGGAGCACAAGAATCCCAAGATTGTGTCTGCATGTGTTGCTGCCACAACCCAAGCCATGAAAGAATTTGGCACCAAAGTAATTGCGGTCAAGCCGATCATCAAAAAGTTGGCCGCTCTTTTGTCTGATCGCGATAAAGCCGTTCGAGACGAGACTAAGCAATTGGCCGTGGAAATGTTTCGCTGGGTTGGACCCGCCATGAAAACACATATTTCCGCATTGCCACAGGTCACCATAAAGGAGCTCGAGGATGAGTTTGACAAACTAAAGGGCGAACGAGCTGAGCCAACCAGGTAAGTCCCTATTAAACATACCAACTGATCATCAACCAAAATAAAACTATCGCTTTTTCTCAGATATCTAAAATCACAACAGGAAAAACAGGCAAAAATTGCAGATGAAGCCGCCACAGAGGAAGCCTACAATGGTAAAGATGAAAGGATTTTTTTTGTATATTGTTTAAATATTTCAGTTTATATAACTATGCCTATACCCAGCAAATGTATCTCCTTCAAAGAAAGTTACTGAACAATCAGAAATGATCAAGACTAATCGTAAATATAATGTAACAGAAAAATACCGCCTTGGCTCGCCGAGATATTCATACCCTTACCAAGGTATAATTTATGACAGAGAACACGAAAACAGTTTATGCTTTTCACCAATACACACTAATTTAGTTATCTGTATGCTAATTACCAGATTTGATTAATATTCAAGCTAAAGACACTCCTAGAATAGCAGCAGGAACACGTAAGGGTCAAGACTGCTTTAGCTATAACACTTCATTAAAAAAACTGATTTTATTTTTTCGCCTCTTCATATCCATATGTATTAAACCTGTAATTAATTCTAAAATATGTGACGTATTCCACACAGATGATGATGCTGAAGCTGGTGCCGAGGAAGTGGATCCCATGGATTTAATCGATCCAGTTGATATACTCTCCAAGATGCCAAAAGATTTTTACGATAAGCTTGAAGAGAAAAAGTGGACGCTGCGTAAGGAATCGCTCGAGGCATTGGAAAAGCTGCTCACTGACAATCCCAAGGTGGAGGGCGGTGAATATGGCGCTCTGGTCAACGCATTGAAGAAAGTTATTACCAAGGACTCCAATGTCGTGCTCGTGGCCATGGCAGGCAAGTGTCTGGCTCTGCTGGCCAAGGGTCTCTCCAAGCGCTTCTCGCCCTACGCAACGGTAAGTGAGAAATAATAATACATCCATTCCACATGGTTCATTGACTACTATAAATGTCTGATTTAAGGCTTGCGTGTCATCCCTGTTGGAGAAGTTTAAAGAGAAGAAACCCAATGTTGTGAGCGCTCTGCGGGAGGCCATGGATGCCATTTATGCATCGACATCGCTGGAGGCTCAACAGGAATCCATTGTGGAAGCTCTGGCCAATAAGAATCCGAGCGTCAAGTCAGAGACGGCGTTATTCCTGGCACGTGCCCTCACTCGCACCCAGCCGACGGCATTGAACAAGAAGCTGACTAAACTGTTGACCACCACGTTGGTCAAGACACTCAACGAATCCGATCCCACGGTGCGTGACAGCAGCGCCGAAGCGTTGGGTACCTTAATGAAACTTGTTAGCGAGAAGGCGCTGGTACCGCTGCTGATGGATGTGGATCCGCTGAAGATGAGCAAGATCAAGGAATGCCACGACAAGGCCGAGATCAAGATCAAGGTAGCTGCTCCCAAAAAGGAAGCACGCCCGGCAACAGCACCGACAGGCAAATCAGCAGCAGCTTCCTCTAAGCCGAGCGGTGGCAGCGCGGAACCCAAGCCAGTGTCACGTCCTGCAACATCCGGTGTGCGCAAGGTAGTCAAAAAACCAGCGGCGACAACGGGAGCAGCTCCAGCTGTGCTCTCGAAAGCAGCCAGCGGTAAAGCCTTGGCCACGGAACGCGAAATGTCGCCCGAGGAGGTACAGGACAAGGCGGATGAGCTACTGCCCGCCGACATCCTGAATGGCTTGGTCGACAGCAACTGGAAGAATCGTCTGGCCGCTGTGGAGCAGCTGCTGGGTCAAATCACCAGTTACGATACCAAACAGCCGGGCATATCGCAGGTCTTAGTGCGCACCATAAGCGGACGCAAACCTGGTCTGAAGGAGATGAACTTCCAGGTGCTCAAATACAAGCTGGACATCATACGCAGCGTGGCCGAGAATTATCCGCTGACAACTGTAACCGTAGACCAGGTGGTCAACGAGATAACCGAGAAACTGGGCGATGCCAAGAACAGCGGTACAGCCGCCGATGTGCTCACCGCATTGTCCGAGGCCACCAAGCTGGAGTATGTGGTGGGAAAAGTCCTGAGCTTTGCACTGGAACAAAAGTCACCCAAAGTGCAGTCAGAGGCGTTCAACTGGATTAACAAGTCAATCATTGAGTTTGGCTTTAAGATTCAGCCCAAAATGCTCATCGAGGATGTCAGGAAGGGTGTCCAGAGCACGAATCCGACAGTACGCGGCGCTGCCATTCAGCTGGTGGGCACCATGACCATGTACATGGGCAATGCAGTGATGATCTTCTTCGACAGTGAGAAACCAGCATTGAAATCTCAAATTCAGACCGAATTCAACAAGAATCTTGGAGAGAAACCGCCCAAGCCGATAAGAGGCGTACAGCGCAGTAGCGTAAGCCCCGATAATGATGAGGATGAGGATGGCGGCGCCGGATCATCAGATCCAGAACCCATCAATTTGGCCGATCTGTTGCCTCGCGTTGACATTTCGAGTCAGATTACAGAGGCATTGCTAAAGGAGATGTCCGACAAGGACTGGAAGACCCGAAACGAGGGACTCACCAAGCTGCAGGCCATCATCACGGACGCCAAACTGATCAAGCCGACCATTGGTGATCTGGCGCCAGCTCTCGCACATCGTCTGGTGGATTCAAATGCGAAAATTGCACAGACTGCGCTCTCCATTTGCGAGCAGCTGTCGACGGCCATGGGCGCGGGATGTCGCAGTCATGTGCGTGTCCTATTTCCAGGTTTCCTTCATGCTCTCGGCGACAACAAAAGCTTCGTTCGAGCCGCGGCCCTCAACTGCATCAACAGCTTTGGCGAACAGGGCGGCTACAGGGAGTTTTTTGAAAGCGAAATGATCGCTGATGCCCTGAAGAGCGGGTCGCCGGCGCTGAAGGTCGAGCTGTGGTCATGGCTGGCTGAGAAGCTGCCCCCCTTGCCGCCCAAAACGATACCCAAGGAGGAGCTGAGCACAATGGTCCCGCATCTATACGCGCACATCTGTGATCGCAATGCGGATGTGCGTAAAAATGCTAACGAAGCTGTCTTGGGTATTATGATTCATCTGGGCTTCGAGGCGATGTCCCGTGCCCTGGACAAACAGAAGCCCGCCTCCAAGAAGGATATCATGGCAGCACTTGAAAAGGCTCGTCCCAATTTACCAATTAAACCGCTGCCCAAGGGCAAACAGCAAGCTCCCATACCGGAGGAAACGAAGAAAGTGGTTCGCAGTGGAGGCGGAGCTGCTGCCCAAAAACAGGGAGCGGGCAAAGCAGCTGGTGCCGGCGGTGACAAAGCAACAGCGGCCATACCGTCGCGTAAAAAGGAGGAGGATGTGGACACGTCGCCCCTGCTGGCGGTTAACAGCATCAAGAACCAGAGACTCATTGACGAGCAAAAGATGCGCGTACTCAAGTGGACATTCACCACGCCACGCGAGGAATTTACGGATCTGCTGCGCGATCAGATGACCACGGCCAGTGTGAATAAGGCATTGATGGCCAACATGTTTCACGACGACTTTCGGTATGTTTCTAGAAAATCATTGCCCTAATTTCTACTGCCATTTGTTAGTATATTAATATAAACATACCTGTTAAATTTCGATTAAAATTACTAATCAATTAGAATATTTTTGGAAATAATCGTAGTGACTTTTAAATTCACTGTTGAAAAATGTGTGATTATTTAATGATTACGATTACAAAAAATCAGATATAATCTTAAATTATTACAATTACTTAAAATTAATCAGAAACAATGAAAAATAATCTTTTTGAGTAGTTGGATTATTTTTGATCTTTTTTCTGATTATATCTGAATATTATTGATTATTTCTGATTATTTATGACTATTTAGTAAAAATCAAATTATTTTTTTGTTGTTGATTATAATCAGAAATAATCAAAACAAGGATTATTTATGATTATTTTTGTTTTTTTTTTTCTGATTATTTGTAAATAATTGTAATAATTTTAGATTATTTTTGTTTTTTTTTTTGTAATCGTAATCATAACATAATTGGGCAAAACCGAAAATAATCGTAATTTAATCATTGGTTCGACTTTTAAACAAAAATAATTTAATTATTAATGATTATGATTATTAATCAATTTTTAACAGGTATAAATATAAGTATATTCAAATAAAAACCTTTTCTACTTCTATTTCAGTTATCACTTGAAAGTCATTGAACAGTTGAGCGAGGATTTGCCGCATAACAGCAAAGCATTGATATGTAATCTGGATTTGATATTGAAGTGGCTGACACTGCGTTTCTACGATACCAACCCTTCTGTGCTTATTAAGGGTCTCGAGTATCTAGGACATGTGTTCCAGATGTTGGTTGAAATGGAGTACATGATGGCGGAGAATGAGGGCAGCAGTTTTGTGCCTCATTTATTGCTAAAGGCAAGTCTTTATTACACAATTCCTCGTGTAATAAGCAGTTGATAATTTTGTGTGCTCTTTTAGATTGGTGATCCAAAAGATACGGTCCGAAATGGCGTGCGACGCGCTCTGCGACAGATTAATCTGCTGTATCCATTTACCAAGGTATTCTCCTACGTGATGGACGGATTGAAGGCAAAGAATGCACGCTTGCGCACAGAATGCCTGGACGAGTTGACCTATCTCATCGAGAACTACGGACTGAGCATCTGTCAGCCATCACAGCAGGTGGCACTGAAGGAGATTGCACGTCAGATCTCCGATCGCGACAACTCAGTGCGGAATGCGGCTCTAAATTGTATTGTGATGGCATATTTCCTGGCCGGCGACAAGATCTACAAGCTAATTGGCCATCTAAACGAGAAGGATCTCTCAATGCTGGACGAGCGCATCAAGCGAGCAAAGAAGACCCGAAAGCCAATAGCTGCTCCGGCTGAAGTTCCGCCCAGCAACAAGGGTGCACCAGCACAGTTGGTGCAGCAAGATAGTATTGAGATTGAGGACGCGGAGGGCAATGGCTGTGACGAGCTGCCACCACCCGATGAGGAGGGGTAAGTGTCGCATCAATCTATATGCGAAAATGAGACTTCAATCGAGTACTCACACGATGCTTGAGTTTAACGAGTTGTCGCCTTGTTTACAGTCGTCCAAGAATGATTAATTGCACTCGAGGCACAATCAAAATCGTAAAGAAAAAGAGGACTACTCGTTTTTAAATTTATTTAGTTGCCAAATTATTTTAAAGTGTAAACTCCATCCTGGTTTTATATATTTTTTATAATTATGTACATCTATTTTTTTAGTACACTTTGATTTTTGGTATGATTTTTGGCTTATTTTCTTTTTATTAATTTGTGACTTAGCTGCCAGCAGCAACAATTAAATGCCCGTGGGCGAAACAACAAGCTAATGGAACGGAGTGCTTCAAGCGTAGAGACCAACTTGCATTCCCTGACTCGACAGGCGTAAAGTGGCATTTATTATTTGTTTATTATTTAGTATTTGTTCCAAATCTCATAGTTTCCTGCTTTTGTTTATGTGTTGTTAATTGTTATTGTTGCTGATTGCTGTTGTTTTGTTGCTTGTGCACTGTTTTATGGCTGTATGATTTGCCTTTTTCGCTCACATTAAATAGTCATTATCATTATTATGCTCAAGGCTGCAAATACTTCATAGGCAAATAAATCATAATTAAATCATAGTCTTAAATTTTTGATGTTTGCAGCCTTGGTTATATTGTCGAGCAATGACCACAAGTGCCCAGTTCTTTATTGATAAGCTGCATCTTTTTCCACAGCACATTTGATCAGACGCCGTCAGCGCAGGTGCTCCAACTGCAGCAACAACTGCAGCTGCACCAACAACAGGCACAGCAGCAGAGAACGAGCGGTCCCTTTGGCCTCGATCCCAATGTGATGGCCGAGATCGAGAAGGATTGGGTGCGTGCCGATCAAATTGCTTTTAAGGAGTATCCTCCCGTGGACATCTCGTTGCTCTACGAGCCCATTAAGGTGATACCCACGAAGGAAGGATTCCAATATCCGCAGGACAAATTCGATCGCCTCCTTGCAAGGTCACGTTACATTCAACAAAACCTGACAACATCGCCGCAGTCAAACACCACTGGACACGTGGCCAGCGGCATTTCACCCTATCGCAGTCCAATGCGATTGCAACAGCAACAGATGATGCAGGCACATCAGAATCACATGGACAGCAATGTGCCCAAGTAAGTAGAAACTAAGTTCTCCCAGGGAACTAAAAATCAGAAAAAATTAAAAATAAATATATTAAATTTAAATTTATGTACTTTTTAAATTTTTATTATAAAAGTGGAAAATAAGAGTACATTTTGATTAGTTTTAAATTAAAACTTTTAATTTATACTGTAAAACAGCGGTGGGCACGCAGTGGCTCCGGGTGCAGCGGCTGCTCCCAGTTTTATTTTCGCCTTTTCGGCGCCGTCATGTCGGACACAAGATTGGACATTGGAGCAGCTTAAAGTCGAGGCATTTTTGACACAAAAAATTTTTGACCGTCATAAAAAAAATGTTTCTGTTGTCGAGGTTTTTGTAGAAGTACTCCCGAGTTAAGATTTTGTGCCCACCGCTGCTTTAAAATATTAATTGCTTACATTTAATATTATTAACTAATTAATTTTTGCAGCTTGGCCGATGTGCTACCCAAGCATGATCCACAGCTGGTGAAGATCATTAAGGCAGTCAGCAGCACGGATACGTTGATGGCGCGTGCGGCCATCAATGAACTGACCGCCATCATTGATTCACCCGAAAAACGCGCTGTGCTGCGTGACTATGAGGAACTATTAATACAAAATGTGCTGGCAGAATTTAAGGTGAGTCAACCAGCATTGAAAATGAAAATGCAATTTGATGTTAATCATTATTCGTTTGGTTTTGCCTCTAGAATCTGTCGCAGTTGCCCATACAGCAGGCATTGGTTGTGTATCAGCCATTGCTGTCCATTTTGTACTCATTTTTCAATGCCAACATTTTGGGCCAGACGCTGAGCACGCCCTGCATCAAGAATCTCATGTCGACGCTGTTGCAGATACTGGCCGACCAAAGGCTGACCAATGGCAGTGATAGCCAATACAACAAGGTGCTCAATGGCATATGCCTCAGAGTCCTCGACAAGGTCAACTTTACAAATATATTCTGGTAAGTGAGATAGATCGAAAATGAGTAAAGATTTTGTGATTCAATTGCTTGATTTATTGCAGCGCTTTAGTCATATTGCTGAAAGAGACCTGCATGGTTGCAGGTTTGCCAAAGTTTACTGATTTGCTTATGAAATGCATTTGGCGCAATATTAAAATGTTGCCGGAGCGCACCAATGAACTGAACTACGATGCAGTAATCTTGGAGGTGCATGAATTTTTTCTGGCATTGCCAAGCTCCTGGTGGGAAAATCGTCCCACGGACACGCCTCTGCGTACCATCAAGACGATAATTCATAACATGGCTAAGGTAAAGGGCAATGCCATATTGCAGCATCTCAATCAGATACCCACACACTCCGAACTCCACAAATACTTGATACGCATTCTTAAGGTAAGGACTCTACTTTCCTTGCTCAGTTGAATCCCAATAAATGTCGTTTATAGAATTTCCAAAAGGATGGCACTGTGTCCGGCAGTGGAATCTCGCCACAGCGTCAGCAATTCACAGCAAAGGATATGGCGTCAAAGCGGATATCTCACCAGACACACGATACAGTATCGCAGATCTTTAAGCTCATCTCGGACAAGGATACCAAACAGCAGGGACTGCAAAAGCTCTTTGACTTTAAGGTAAGTTCCCATAATTGTGCCTTGACAAAGTTCTTTACTAAGAGTTCCCTTTGGATACTGCAGCAACAAAATCCGGACATTGATCTAAGCACATTTTTACAAGGAGCCAGTGCAACGTTCCATAAGTACATCGAAGAGGGTCTCGCCGAGATCGAGCGCAACCAGAACGCGGGATCCACGCAGGCGCCGGATAACCGCACGGGTTAGTCAAAATGAAAAGTAGAACTATCAACCACACAGACACACGCATTTTCCTGCTTCATGCATAACATATGTACATATTGAGCACACGCACCTTTCTACTAACATCTAACATGAGAAATATGTCTTGGATCAACCTGCAGCTGCTACACGTTCTTATCTCACAGATGCCAACTATCAAAATGCCACACATGATCCGGACTATTGGATGGATCGTTTACAGAAGATGATGTCAACGCGCAGCTCTGCGGACGATGGCTCAAATATGCTGGACAACAAAGTGGCGGACGAGAATCTCTGCTTGAACTCGATGAACCCACAGAAGGTCTCGCTCATCAGACGTGAGGTGGGTCCGGGGAGATCGCTTTAAACAGGGCCATGCGAAAGTGTGCGAAATAATAAAAAGAGCATAACTGAAAACCAAAAAGAATATATGTTAAAATAATATTATATATATTATTTAAATTATACACATTGTCTTTTTGAATATTCCAAAAGATCCATGTCCTACAATGATCTTATTGTTTATACTAACAACTTTGTTGGGTTAGGTCAAAGATTGGGGTTGCGAAAAATAAAAATTTCCCGTTCAGCATAAGTTAAGATGACAGTTTCCAATGTGTTTTCTTAACTTGTTGGAAACTTATGCTGTTATTATTTCGCACACGTCCGTATAAATGAATAAGTTAAATGTTAGATAAACTGATACATATAAAATGCTTATCTGTATGTTCTGTTTTTTATTTTAGAAGCCCGAACTGTCGCCCAATCGACTTCAGCACATACAGGCAAAACTGGCGCAGATAAAAAAGGAAAATCATGCCCAATAAATGAAGACGTCTATTACGATATTACTGTTTAGTTACCGCTGCAAAGCCGATTGATCTGCAATTGATTACTATATACATATATATTAATATACGTACTATTTTATTGATCTGATCAGAAATGAGATTAGCTCTCCTATAGGGCGGCAGCGTGAACTACGCGTAAAACATTTATTATTATTTAAACATAACATAACTTAACGTATGCTTATAGACTCTCGGTATAATCATAATATTTAGTAACAACAAGCAGAACTCGAAGGCAGGTTAACAACAATAACAGTAACAATAATTTACAGCATACTACACAATATTATCTACTATTAATTACTATTACTAATGAATTGTACTACGGAAAACAAAAAATAATCTATGTATTAGCACTGAGTTATATATTTGGTATGCGTTTCGAATTTTGTATTGGCTTTATCGAGATTCGTTTTTTTTAGCTTGCTCCGTTTTTTCTTGTTAAGTTAGCTTGGAGTTTCCTTCTGAATTTACGTTATTGAAAATGTTTACAATTGAGTTTAAATTTAGTAGTTAAAGTCATTAAAACATGTTAAAGATTTGTGTAACTTGTAATAAATGAAATCTGTTTTTCCACCCCTACATATAAATTGTTATGCGGTTATATATTCCCAGCCAATATTGTTTCAAGCCAGGTCAAGCAAACGCAAGGCTCAGTGCGTGTTTATGAACTATTAATTAATTAAATTAACTACAAGCAGACATAAATATAAATAACTACATACAAGCTTGTAACTAGATAAACAACAATTTGCTACATAGAAATTACGTTTGGTTTTAACAATTGTTTAGTTTAGTTTAAGCTTCATTCAGTTTACACACACCCAATACACACACACACACTGTCACACACCACATTAACACATATACATATGCGTATTTTTGTAACATGCCCCATTATTTATGCAACAAAATAAATGTTATATTTATAATTCAACTAATCTGCAACCGAGACGACGTCCTCAGTTATTTCAGTCAGCTCCTCCTCCTCCCCATCGCAGTCGCCACTCCTGGCCTTGGCGTAGCGTGAGGATATGGTGGCCACTCGTATGGCCGCCTTGAAGCCCACGCGCGCCTTCATCTTGGCCAACTTGGCCTTCCAGTTTTCGTCGCGTGACGGCAACGCATTCAGATACTCGATCATTTCCTCCTTCTTGGGATCGACAATGGCCAGGACAGACATGCAGCCATCGACAGTGCCCAGCACAATGGCCCGGCCATCCTTGCTGCTCTTGATGGCCGTCAGCTCGGCCTGCAGCCTATAGTTGGCTATCATCTCGGTGTCGACGGTGCGAAAGACGCGGATCGTCTTCCGGCCACTGTGATAATAGGCCACATACTCGTCGTTCTCCGTGAAGATACAAATGACGGAGAACACGCCCTCGGCCACTTTGGGAATGAAGGTCTTCACAGTGGTCCCCTTGCGCAGCTCCAGCATCTCGAGGCCACCTCTTGTTGGGGCATAGAGACCGCATTTGCCATCCCTCGTTAGGCTGCCACCCCATTTGGATATGGAGCGCACATGCTTCTTGCTCTTGATGTCCATGATGCTGCCCTTCTCGCTGCTAATCACCGCCACCTGGTTGGCCTTGTGGGGCATGGGAACCAGCGAGAATACCTCCTGGAATACACATGTTGAGTATCACTGATCTTCTGACTGAAATCTAGTTCAACTGACCTTTATAGCGCATCCCTTGAGCAGTATTTTGGTTACGAAGGCGCCATTCGTGGCGCTGTAGACGCCCAGGCAATCCTTGCTGGACTTGTCCACAGTGACCACAACGATGTAGGCGTTGTCCGCCGTCATGACCGATTGCCGGAAAGGCATTCCGGTCACCATGCGAATGGGAAAGTCAAAGCGAAACAGGATTGTGCCCTCTAAAAGATAGAATCCCATCATTGTAATCATTCGGGGAAGCGGGTGTATATCCAATTCACATACCTGAAACTGATCGAACCGTCGTGATGGCCGTCAAGCGATTCGCCTCGTCGGAGCCGCCGGCTGCCGCTGCAATGATGTCCCGCTGATTGATGTTGGGCACGGATACGGTGAGCACCTTGTAGCCATAGTCCAGGAGCGTGATCTGCTGGATGCCCGGCTGATCATCGCGATAGACGACCTGCTCCGAGACGCGATTCCAAATCAGGAACTTGCCCGTCTCCGACGAGATGATATAGCGTCCATCTGGTGTGATCTCCGCGTGCGTGACAATCGCACCCAGCGGACTGTCGGCCAACTTGGCGAGCAGTCGGCCGGAACGCGTCTCCCAGACGCCAACGCAGCTCCGGGTGATTGTGACGGCAATGTCCACCTCGGAGAGACTGATGTCGTCGATCTGCAGCTCATGGCGATCGATGACGTGGACCTTCTCGAATATGTTGTTTATGTTCCACACCTTGACGGAGCGATCTATGGAGGAGGTTACCAAATTGTTCCAGTTGCCGATGGTCAGCGGCTCCAGCTGAATGATGCGTCCGAAGTGGGCATCCAGGACCTTGGCCAGCTGCCCCGTTTGGAGGTACCAGACATACAGATTCTTGCGCACGCCGGCCACAGCATAGTCCAGCTTGGAGCTGACCATTATGGAGTTGGACTGCATGATGCGGGTGGTGATGTTCCGCACGCCATGCGGCAGGGCCAAGTACATGGCACCCTCGGCAATGGGTTGGCGCTCGTTCTCCTTATCCGGCAGCCAAAGTCCCAGATGACGAATCCCTTGCCAGCGGTGCCCAACAGCATGCGATCCCGCTGATGCTGATCCAGGCGCAGCTGCAGCAGCATTTCCTTGTCGTCATTCTCAAAGCGCGGCAAGGTCTCCACGAAGCTCCAGAGGATCTCGCCGGTCTCCGCGTTCTCCGTGAAATCGTAGACGGACACCTCAAAGTTCTCCGAACTGGCACAGCCGTAGGCACGAGTGCGTCCCTTGTTCATGACCAAGGCACTGAAGAACTGCACCGAATTGGAGCTGCTGGACGAGCGAACGGAGTCCAAGCGCAGACGTATCTCATTGATCGATCCCGACCAGAAGATGACGTTGTAGTCCGTTGAAGTAAAGAACTCCATGGCTGCAATGGACAACGATGGCAATGGCATTAGTAATGGATCCCATTGGAGCAAGTCTCATTACTTACTCAAAATCTCCCAATCCGTATTCTGACCCGACACCGCATAGATGTCCACCAAATTCCCGCGCATATCGAACTTTGCCCAGCGCAGTTTGCAAATCAGGAAGAGACTAAGATGGGATTAGACCTTGGGAATGGGGTGAAACAGGTGATGATGATCGACTTACTTCTGATTGAGCAAATACAATCCGCTGACGGGACCGTCGCCCTCCTCGAACGGACTGTTGATCACGACGAATTCGCTGGAGAGCATGTTGAGGAGCACCGTCTGGTTATTGTTGGAGTAGGCAGCGGCCCATTTGTTGTCCGGACTGAGCACCAGCTGCTGCATGATGCCCTCGATGCCGGGATTGACGTCGCGCGTTAAATCCGAGGTGGACAGATCGAACGTGATGAAGTGCGTCGATATGGAGACCATGTAACGCATGTCGCTGGTCAAACAGAAGGCAAACACCGCGAACTGATGACCCTCCAGGGAGTACTAACAAAGAGAGTTGGATGAGTTCAATATATAGACATCATTATAGACATATTTACCTTCAAAGGTCCTCCAGGTGTGTGCAGGCAATGATTGACCGGGATAAGGGCACAGTCCTTGGGTCCGCAGCGATCGCAGGCTCGCAGCAGCATCTTGATGTTGGGATTGCCGCCAATCTCAGGCAACAGACGGCCAATTAGCTGTGGAGCCAGCATGTTGGGATAAATGGCCAAGATGGCGCCGCCCAGACGCAGTGCGTCCGCCACCAGCATCAGCTCACGCCTCGACTCCTTGTCCTCCGTGTTCGTGGAGGCATCCTCGAAGTCAGCCAACACTGCCTGCAGTGGACAGCTGGACAGCTTGGCGTGCAGCCAATCATAGTTGAAAAGCACGTGCTCAAACAGATCCTTGAATCTCCGAGAGCGCACGAAATGGAACGGCAGCTCACCGAACTGAAAAGCAACAGAACTTGAAAACATGTAAGAATCCACATTAGTGTTATCCTCTTACCTTGCGCAGATTGTAGCGCTTGGAGAGACCATCCTTGCTGGTGAAGACCAACGGCTGTATGGGCACCTTACGATCCGCAGATCCCTCCTTGTCCGCTAGCCCGAACCGATGCCTCTGGATCTCCGTGAATTTGAACGGCTTGGGAATGCCACCACCCCAAATGCCCAGATAATAATCTGCAATCATGGAATGAAAATATATGGCCATGTTCATGTTCTTAAAGTATCGCTCCTTGGCTGTGTCCTTGAATTGTCTGTGGTACCTGTTGAGCACATGAATTCATTATTGGTAAAATTTACAAATAACATCTTAATCTTTGGTATGATCTCGTAATATCCTTGGCTACAGAATTATAAATATTTTCACTTTAGATATGTTTGCCTATGGCTTTGAAACTGATCGAGAAATTCATATGAACAGGAATGTCTTTATGGGAGATAAAAACGAATTCTTTTAAACAACGTTTCCATTTAAAACGCAATAAATAACGAAGAAAATTTAAAAAATTAAGTGCCTAAATCTTAAAATGTTTAGGAAAACTCTTGTATAAAATTTCATTGGGGTAAATCGATCTGCCTTGAAGTGGTTTCTGTTGAATCCGTGTAATAGCTTTTATTTCCATCACAAATTCGATATTTAAAGTTTGTAAATTTCGGAATATTTAATACTTTAAAATAAACCACAAAAAAAATATGATTTCTATGATGTATCATCATAAATATCACAGTTTGTAACATACTCTCAGTTTCTTTATCACGGACGAACTACATAGTTCGAATCGGCTGTTCTAAAATCATTTTGGATCGTGAGTTAAACGCTTACGAAAGAAAGATTTATATGATACATAAATTAGCCTTAATAGTACCAGTTCATGACATTGACGCCATCCGCTTCCCGCTCGCTTAGGTAGTTAGGCAGATCGTTACGGATGCGGGTCCAGAGAAGTGGAGGAATACGACGCACTGGCGGCATGTGGTACTGATAGACATCGTCCAGCACTTTGTCGTCCAGTGAGATGAGATCCTCGAGCTCGCTTTCGGATAAACCCGATTTGGAGGCTGTTATGTAGGCAAGTGCATGGAAGACCAAGATGCGACCATGCTGCTTCTCCACACGCTCGAAGAGCAACATGATCGAGTCCATCACCGTGTTGGCCAGATGGGTCTCCTGCGGACGCGTGTAACTGCGCCATCGACAAATCTCGGCAAAGACCAGCTTCACAAATATGGGCAGGGAGCACTTGCTGATGGCATTGGCCACCAATCGCCACTGGTAGTTGTTAAGATCGCGACACGCCGTCTTCATCCACATTTTGATCACATTCATGGCCAGATCCTCGCCCAGTGCCGTTACCTCAATGAAGTTCTCCTCGACATCGATCATCTTGCAGAGCACATGATACTCATGAGAAACCATCGGATTAGCCGGTTCATTTGCACACGATATGATGATCTGTAATCAATCCCAATGCCACTTATATTCATTATGTGCAGATAGGGTATAAGTATATGATACTTGATCAGCCATGAAAACTGGCTAATTGTTTGCTTGCCTCATGCAGAACGGCATTTCTAGAGTCGTTTTGGGTGAGAGTGACAAGTTTGTAGATAATTTGAAAGGTTTGCGAGTGATATTGCTTAGCACGCACAAGTCAAGCAATTGGAAAAACTTACGCATATTGGGAAAAGTAGATATATATGTACATATGTAGTACCTGTATTGGGATCATGCAATTGTTATAAATTAAAATGGTAAGATATCTAATAAACAGGTCAGTTGCAATTTCAACTGTCAAATTAATGCATAATATTCAATGTAACCCTTAGTATGATTTTTTCACCGATTTAAAATAAAATTGTAATTGAAAAAATTTAAATTAAAATTAAATTTATTAATTTAGATACAAATACATCGGTTTGTTGCGGAGATTTGCATCATTACACATACAACAAAACTATCAAGCTTCTGCCAATTAAAGCAGTGCTCCTCATAGTCCTAATATTTAACAGCTCATTAAGACTGGGCTATTTCCCGAAGCTATGGAAGTCTGCCTTAATTACGATGATCCCAAAATCAGGAAAACAGTTAACAGAAGTCAACTCATTCAGGCCGATTAGTTTACTGCCTGCATTGGGAAAGATGCTGGAGAGGGTTATCCTTAACCGGATTCTAAAACTTGAGAGCGTGACGCAGACAATTCCAAAGTGGCAGTTTGGTTTTCGAAAGAGTCATGGCACTCCAGAACAGCTTCACAGAGTGGTCAACTTCGCCTTGGAGGCCATGGACCACAAGCAATATGCTGTGGCAGTATTTATGGATATCCAACAAGCCTTCGACAGAGTTTTGCATAGCGGTCTCCGAAGTAAGCTGAAGCGCATACTAACACCACAGCTCTTCCAGCTGGTGAGCAGTTTTCTGGAGGACAGATCGTTTTCTGTAGTCGTGGATGGGGCGAAATCATCCGAGAGGCCAATATGTGCAGGAGTTCCACAAGGCAGTGTCCTAGGTCCCACCTTGTACTCACTGTACACAGCTGATATGCCAACATTCAGCTCTGTTCGTGCCGTTGACAGTCAGGATGTGCTTATTGCCACCTACGCCGATGACACTGCTGTTCTTACCAGAAACGAATCTCTTGGCATTGCAGCAACGGCATTACAGGAGTTCGTTCGGAGCTTTGAGAGATGGGCCCTTGGAATATTGGCGCATTAACAGCAGCAAATGTGCAAACGTCACCTTTGCCACAAGAGTGGGATCCTGCCCAGGAATAACGATGCTCGGCTCGGTCCTTAAGCATGAAACGCACTACAAATACCTAGGCATCATCTTGGACAGATACCTTAACTTTGGTCGACATGCAACTATGATTCAACGAACCGTATTGACAAAGGCTGCAAGAATGGCGTGGTTGTTGTCCCCTAGAAATAAGCTCTCTTTATATAACAAGGTAGCCATTTACAAGACCATATTGAGTCCGATATGGAAGTATGGGATCACTGCCAAAACCCATCTCAACAAGATTCGCGTGGCTCAGAGCAAAATCCTCCGAAAGATGTGCAACGCTCCCTGGTACATGCGCACTAGGGACATTGAAAGGGATCTAGGAGTTCCAAAGGTTGGTGATGTGGTCCAACTTCAGGCCGAAAAATATAAAGACAGGCTGGCCTCGCACCCAAATGCACTCGCTCGACGTCTTACGCGATACAAACGGAAGAGGAGACTCAAAAGACATCACCCACAGGATCTGCCCACCAGAGTCCTGTCGTAGACAACTGTTGTAAAAATGTAAATATGATGTACTCAAACGAGTTTAATGTAATATCCGAATTGTATATTTCACTCTAATTGTTATTGTGTAATTGAGTCACTATTTTTATTGTTTTTGATGTAAAACTAGCTTAAGCTGCCATATGGTAGCAGTATAATAGTTAAAATGTTACATTTATAAAAAATTAATAAAAATTACTTAAAAAAAAAAAAAAAAAAATCATTACACATGGGGGTCAACTTTGTATTGTAACATAATGTAGCATACTTTTATGAGCTGACTTTGTGATGGTTCAATTTGAAGTTCATCCTAAAAGTATGCTATTAAAATGTGTGCGCAACATTACGATGACAGTTGAAATTCAAACAGAACTGATTAGATTTTAGATGTATTGATGTTTCATGCAGTGCTTGAGAACTGAGCTCCTTATTCAACCGATTGTTATTCCAATGATATATATTTTGATTACTGCAAAAGTTTCTGTGCAAAAGTATTTGATATTCGTTGTAAAATTATCATGCAAAAGTTCTTAAAGTGATCGCTATAAGAGTTTGTATATATACAAAAGGACATGCATTGGAATTAGAATTGATATTAAAATTAGCTATATTACATGCATGCGAGCCAAGTCTTTAGGCTCAGAGAGAAAGAGAGAGTAGAAACCCGGCGAAAGGTCCTCGGACTCACCTTACAGTGGACTGGCAAACGCGTTGGTATCCAGGATACCTTATTTGAATCTTGGGTGCCCGTCAATTGATCAACTGAATCTAAGTATATGGTTAGCGGCTGATTGGCGCTAGCATAAGTTAGTAATTGCTTAAAATGTGCTGTTAAAGGTACAAGATCATCTGGTATATTCTCAAAGGGTAGCATATAGTTGTACGATATCTGCATAATTAGTTAGTAGTTTGTATTGTTTGGTTTTTGGAGTAAAAATACAAATTTGAATAAATGTTGTAAGTTGAAATATTGGATGGTTATCACCTGCTGGCAGATTGATATGAGCGTGGCCGTCAAGGCGCTCGAATCCGGCGTAGTGCCAAGGAACCGTATGATATTGATGGGCCGCTTATCGGCGAACCATTCGCTAGCTACCAATGAGGCGCTTTTGGCCAGCAATGAAGTTTTACCACAACCTCCGTCGCCGAAAAGGACAAGTGGCTTATCTGAATCCCCCAGCATATATCGCTTGATCCGCTCGCAACTTTCCTCGCGGCCGTAAAAGATTTTCACCGAATTGTTACAAGCGTGCAAATGCTGAAGGATCTCAGTTACTATCTGCCCCTGTGCACTGGAGTCTTCTTTGCGCATGGCCCTATCCACGAGCTTGACAACATTCTTATAGAAGTGCGAGATGAAATGATTCAAATACTCCTCATGCGTCTCAATGTCCAGACCCTCGCGACCAATCCATTCCACAGTGTATCTGCAAAGAAAACATTACAAAATACACAATTATGTTAAATTATCGGAAATATTTCTTAAACTTGAGCAAAATGTACTCTTATAAATTTTATTTTAAAATATAACTTCTGGTTTGGGAAGAAGGGACATTTTTTTTAAATTTAATTTTAAATTGAATTTAACTTAAAAAAAGGATTTGTTTTCTTGGTAAAGGAAATCCAAATTTTGGAAAATACGTTTTGAATCTTAAGTTGCTCTTCAGAAAAAGGTTTTTATATTTAAATCAATGCTTTTAAGTTTATCCTAATAGTCGCTTTTTTTCTGTGCGTAAATAATTACTTTCGACTTACTTTTGGGCATTGCTTGACTCGATCTTGGCGGGCAATCGCGTATCCCTCAGGTCACCCAGCAGCTTGGCAGATTCCGTGTCCAAGCTGCGATTGATGATGTCCACAAAGAGGGAGGCCTTCTTCAGATTTTGCAGATTAATATTGTTTATATAGCGCACATAGGCCAGACAATGGTTCTTTGTATTCTTCACATTCAAGACGCCATTGATGACCTCACGTTCCGTAACTAAATTCAAAAAACACAACTGTACTTTGAACTATTGAACTCTCTCGTGACTTGCCACTTACCCGACATGAAATAGTTGTGGACATCGTCCTTGGACATTTTGTTGCTGGCGCCTAAAGAGGCGGCCGCCTTGCGCAGCAGCTTCTGCATCTTGTTGAGCGTGTCCCACCAGACGGCCTGATCCTCCGCTTGCAATTTGGGCACGCGCTGGAAGGAACAGGCAGGTGAATCCCCCTGCTCCATTTTAATTTCAAATATTCGATAACTTACCTTGTTGTTGAAATTAATCAATATGGAGGATATGGGCTGCAGCACGGAAATGGGTGGCACGGCGTTGCTGTCCTTCTTGTACCACAGATCGAGCAGGGCCCGATCAACGCCCATGGATGTCAGCTCCTCGCATATCAGCTGCAGCTCCGAGGACACTATGTATGTGGGAATGGGTCTGTAGCCATACTTCTGGCCCAGAAAAACTATGAAATTGGGACCCATTGAGAGGCGTTGACAATTCTTAATCTCACGCATGCAAAGCTCGGTGGTCATGTGATCATCCGTGGCCTCGTCTCGCACACCCCAACGCATGTCCACCACCTGAAACTCCAGGCCATGTTTTTCGCGACAATAATCCTTGATCCGTGGATAGCATTTGGCCATCAGTGTGTTTCTTTCCATTGTGGTATCTAGTTTACAAATAGACACAGTCGATTACATAAGAAGTCACATATGAAGCGAGAATTTTCCTTGTTTGTTGTTTTTTGAACACACCCGTAAACGTGGAGCTGGTGAAGATACGCACAATTTTGGAGCTAACCGGCGGCAGGGCCTCGAGGGAGCCCAAGAATATCGAATCTATGGTGCGGTCATCCATGATTTGACTTGTAATCCAATCAATGGATTAGAGCACTTGGTTTTGGATATGTTCTTCAGTGGTTGAAATCTAATATACATCTGCGCCAAGCTGAGACCCAGAAAGTGCCTTAAAGTTCACATTCTATTAGTTGCCGCTGTTTGGTCGATAAATACTACGATATGTGGCGCATTTGACAGTCGCCTAGTTGACGGGTTTGTTTTGAGTTCAGCTCAGCTCAGCTCAACTGACACGCCAGGCAGTTTGGCCAACTCCTCCCTCTGTCAAGTGTTGCCAGGGCCAACACCTGTTGACCACCTGCCGGCTCTGACTGACTTTGTTTTGTTTTGATCGAAAAGTCATTATATTTACGAGCATACAACTCGACGTATCTTTAACTGGCAGCTGCCTGTGCTTTGATTGATGTCAGCCCTTCTGACATACAACCAGTGCTGCCATAAATCGATAACAAAAACAGGCCAGAAAAAGTGACAAAAACGGTGACAAAAATTTAAAATCGGTGACAAAAAAGGTGACAAAATATCGGGACAGATTTTTAAATAAAATTCATTCAAAAGTACATGCATAATTATGTTTTATGTATTAGTATTTTTAATTATTATGAATTATTTAATATTATTATTTTTTTATTATTATTTTACAATATTATAATAATTGAATTGCATCGTCAACAGCTTCTTCTCGGCTTCGCTTGTTTCGATTTTATAAGCTGAGGGCGTTCCAATAATTTTAATTTTTTTTTTGCATTTAGTGCGGTGCAGCTGTAACTGTTTCACACTCTTAGAGCAAAACTGTTGATTGCACAGCTCGCTTAAATGGTCAATGGGATCAATTGCAGAGTGATGGGCAATATACATGGATAATGCCGCCTCCCGTTCTGCATGCTGAATTTTCATTTCAGGCGATACATTTATGACTGTCTTTTGAGCAAACGGAGAGGCGTTCTGCTTGTTTTTTTTTGTTTCTGCATGCGCTTAAAGCTTGTCTACTTTAGCTATTATGCTGGTTTTGCATAATTTGCAGTACGCCTTACTGGAGTCGTCAGCATCGCGGTCAATCCAATCCTTTAAATCAGGCTTATTTATCCACGACTCGCGGAATTTTTGCTAATATAAATTTTTCAGCATTGTTGACAATTTTGTTTCTGGCTCTCAATGACATTAATTTCAAAGCAATTGAAAAGGTGATAGATTTGGTGATAGGGGCTTTTTCTAAAATTTTGGTGACAAACCTATCGAAATAGTGATAGATCTATCACTAAAAGGGCTGTTATGGCAGCACTGCATACAACAAGTGTTTTCAAGTGCTTCCAAGTCGACAGACGAAAGTCGACAGTCGATGTTGCGTGCTTGGCTTACATTCCCAGGCGTTGCTTTGTGGCAACTTTCAAAGTCATTTGGTGCCACTTAATGGGGATGCGGGTGCGACTTTTCTAGCCCCCGTACTATATATGTACATATCGGGGCATGAATTGAGCCATGTCTTACTACTACTTACTTTCAAGTCTTTAACCATTGACCTCGACCTACGGGCCGTGCCTGCGTGTTTGCACAAATAAATCAATGGCGATGCAAGTGGTTCAATTAGGCCAAATTTAGAGACTGATTGCTTACCATTTACAGTGCTGACATTTGAAACGCAGCCAAACGAACTTATCGCTTTTGGGGTCAAGCAATTGCACCAGGTACCTGGCACAACTAAATTAGATTATCAGCTGAAGAATATATCTTTAAGTTTAAATAATGTTACAATAAAATATCATTTTAGTATTGAAAATAATTACAAATATATTTTCAAATGATATTATATATTTACCTTTCAAAGCATCAACTTTCCATTTAAACACAGATATTTTGGGTTTTATAACAATATATTTATTTGTCGTTTTCTTTTTTTTTTTTGGTTTTTAATTTAGTTTGGATTTTCTGATATAATAGTTTTGCAAGTTTTTCGTATTCCAATATATAAGTATTTGTATATAATATACTTGATTCATGATGGGTTTACTATGTGAAAAATGTTGCTAATGTTTATATGGAGATATATTTTGGATGCACTTAGTGTTATCATGAGCTGTACTATATGTGTAAAATATTGTTATATAAATATTTGAATTTAGTTTAGTAAAAATTCTAATTATTACACGCATACTTGTCTATGATTTTGAAACGCGTTTAACTAATTTCATTTAAGTTGGCTATAGGAAAAATGGTCTATATGCTATAGGTAGTTAGGTGTTTGTAAATATGTATATCGAACGTTAGTGTGTGTTAGTTTTTCATTTGTTTTTGTTTGAGAAGGATAGAACATGTTAATCACTTTTGTTTAAAAAGGGACTCTTGCAAATTAAATTAACTACGATTCCATTCGAAACGGAATCTGTTTATAAATATATAAGTAGATTGTGTTTATTATATTTAAAAATATATATTTATATAAGTAGCTAGATTTTCGATAATAAATAGTTAAACATATTGAACTAAACAGTAATCAAATAAAAAACAAAACTAATTAATATTACAGAATTTAAGAAAATAAAATATATATAATATAATAAACAAACACGCAGCCGTTGAGATGTTTTCTGTTATTGGTTTTTAGGTCTTATCAACTCCATTTGCCGTTGTTGATGTTGTTGTTCCTGCTGCGGAAGTTGCTGTTGTTGTTGTTGGTTTTAGATATTTAGCTGCTGCAGTTTTTGTGTCCGGCTTTTGGTCCGGTATGGCTTTGGCCGCCAGTGCCAGCTTATGTATGTGTGGCGACGATGGCGACGTCACGGTAATTCTATAATAAGAAAAAGCTAATGTTTTACACGCACACACACACACACACATACGCACGCACAACAAGGGGGCGCATTTTGGATGGGCGTTTTGGAAGGCGGGAAGTGTTGGTTTTTTGTTTTCGTATTTGATTTTTTTTTGGCATATGTAAAAAAGCATATGCATAAACATATTTACAAAGCATTTTGGTTTTTTTATGAGTTTGTTTTGTTGTTGTTGTTGTTGATGGGAGGCGGTTGGCGTTGTTTGATGTTGTTGTTGTTTGGTTATTTTTGGGTCAGAATTTGGTTTGGATATGGTTGGCATGGTTTGTTGTTGTTGTTGTTGTTGTTGTAGCATGTATGAAGTAATTCAGGTTAATTAGATAAGCCGGCAAAATAGCAACAGACCTTACAAGCTAAGTAGCTAACTAGCTAACTATGTATATGTAGTTGATAGTAGAATAGCAGTAGTTGATAGTAGTAGTTATACATATGCATAGGTATAAGTATAATTAATTTATATATCGAGCTATTATTGTTATTGCGTATATGGTGCTAGTACGATGCTTAGTGCTTGTGCTGCCTGCTGTTCGAGTTCGAATTCGAGTTCGAGTTGACCTCGTTATCAGCGTACCTCGGGCTGTTGTCGTCCTTCTCGTACACCACAGTGCGAGTGGATTGTGGGGCAGTGACGATGCCGTTCAACGACTGCTGTGAACTCCGCTTCACATGCACCGGCCGCAGACGCTCCTCCAAGTCACTGATGGAGCCCACCGAGCTGATGCTCTCATCGCTGTAAGAATCAATCGATTAGTTAAGCTACAGATGAATAATTCTTAGAGACAAGGAAGTAATACCAAAGCCGAAAGATATTCTATTATGTATTCCGAATGCTTAAAATTACAAGAGTTAAGAAAATAGGGAACTTAAAAAAAAATACGGATATAATCTTGAAAAATAAAAATTAATAGAAAAAGTCGTTTCTATTATTACTACAATGGAGAACAATTAATATTTCTGACTCCGGTTGAATTGTTCGTCTCGTATAAATATAACTTTTCTATTGCATTCCGCAAATTCATTTCAATACAATACAATATATTCTCGATTATTTCTAATGAGTTGGTTGTAAATAAATGGTTCCTATTTTTCTGTAAACGCTAAATCATAATATTCTATTAAAAATAGCCCAATTCGATCTCGAAATTTCCTTATTTTTACCTTAACAATTATATATCAATTCTAAATTTTTTTCAATATTTTGCTAGTTTTCATTTCCACATTTTTGTTTTCTAATAACAAGGAAAGCTTCGGAATGCATTTCGGTATCAATCCCTCTTAAACTAATGTCTCTTGCTTACCTCTCGCTGAGCTCTTCCTCGCCCTCCTCCTCCATTGCCTGCTGCAAATCCGCGATGCGCTGCAGCGCCAATCGCAAATCGTTCTTTAGCGCGGTGCCCTCGGATTCCATGACTTCCATTTTCTTCTCCAGATCCTTGCGACGAGTCAGTGATTCCTGTTCACGGCTGGACAGCGAATGGAATTCTTCGCGCATGTCACGCAAACTCTTTTGAGATTTCTTCAGCACTTCCTGTGCCTGCATTTCCCGCAGCTTCGATTGCGTCACTTCGTTTTGCAGCTTCTCCAGCGATTCCTTGTGCCGACTGACCTGAACCTCGAGACGGGCGCGTGTCGCCTGCTCCAGTTCAAGGCGTGATTCCAACTCCTTGGTGCGCATTTCCAAGCTGAAAACGAAATTGAAAATTATAAGCAACTTAATTGGATAAGGAATCGGAAGTTGTACTCACCGTTTGGACATGACCGCCATTGTGGGATCGCCCAAGCTCTCCACATTGTCCAGGCGATGCTGCAACTCGGCCACCTGCTCCTTCAGATTGTTGCGCTCCGCTTCCAGTTCGGTGAGCTTGAACTCGGACTCGGATACATTGATTTGCTCAGCATTTAGCTGCTTAACGGTCGCACTGTACTTCTTCATCAGTTCGCCTAGTTCCTCCTCGTTCTCCTCGATCTGGGCCTGGAGTTCGGCGCGATCGCGATGTGCTGTGTTGGCCCGTTCCTCGGCGTCGTTGCGTGCTCGATGCGACTCCTCGAACATGGCCTGCACCTCGGCCAGCTCGGCCTCTGCCGTTTGGCGTGCCTTCATGGCCAGCGTGCGCGGATTCCGCATCCTCCAGCTGATTGCGCAGCTGCCTGATCAGCGTCTTGCCGGGCGTGTCTGCTTTGAGCCGCTCCAGCTGCGTCTGTGCATCCTTGAGCAGTGCCTTGTACTTGCGCAGATCGCGGCGCAGTTTCTGATTCAGCGCCTCCTCGGCATCACGATCGACACGATCGCGATCCTCCATGGAGGAGAGGCGACGCTCCAGCTCATGCTTCTCGCGCAGCAGCAGCGTCCGTTCCTCGTGCTCCGTTTCCAGCTGACACTCGAGCGCTTTGATCTTCTTGTAGCCATTGCCACGCACCTCCTCCAGCTCCTCGTCGCGCTGCTGAGACTCCCGTCGCGCCTCTTTGCGCATCGTCTCCAGTGTCATTTCCAGACGCAGCTTGGCCTGCTCCAGCAATTGTATTTGGCCCGCCATCTCGTCCAGCTCCTCCTCCTGTTCCTTGGCCCGACGGTCTGTTTCATTCTTGGAGCGTCGCAGTTGAGCGAACTCTCCTCGGTGCCACCGCCGAATGTCATCTCCTCCAGTTCGCGTTGCAACGACGCCAGTTTCTCCTCCTTCAGCTCCAGATCAAGACGCGTATCCTACGGGACATTTATTAACAATTAATAAATTAATTAAAGCACAATTTGGTGAAATATTTAACCCAGTTAGGCAGATGTTCAACCTACTTCAAACAGACGCGTTGCACATGTGGCGCTTAAACTCATGGCTGTACTTCAGCACAGTCCAAACACATGGGAATGGGAGTGGGAATCAGAGTGGGAATGGGAATGACAATCGTAATGAGAATGGTAATGAGAATGAGACTGAGAATGGAAATGGAAATGGAATGTCCGGCCAGTTATCACGCGGTCGCAGTCGAAAACTTCTACTTATTATTGTATGATTATTGTTGTTCTTCTTTCTTCTCTCTTTTTAATTATTTATATTTTTAATATCTTTTTTTTCGTGGAACTGTGCGTATGTGTGTGTTTGTGTGTACTCCAGTTATCGCGCTTGTCGATGTCGACGTTCGTGCAGCCACTGCGCGACTCGGTTACAGTTATTGTATGGAAGAAAGCCAGCAAAGCAGGAGAAAGAGCGCAGAGATACCGATAAAGACATGAGAACCTCTGCAGTGGCAAACTGAGCGCGAACTGAGGGAAAAACCTTCTTAGAACAGACGAGAAAGAGCAGCAGAAACAACAACAACAACAACAGCAGCTCTAAAGAGCATGCCACATGCTGCATGCCGCATGCATATGTTATGTTATGGTGTGGGCAGGTAGCATCGAAATTGCCATTGTACACACGTAGTCTACACAGTCTGTCAGTCTGTCAGTCTCTCAGTCAGTCAGTCAGTCTCTCAGTCAGTTAGTCAGGCAACGGCGTGGGTAAACAAGCTGAACGAGTTTTCAAGATACTCGCATACTGTATATCTGTGTAACTGCCGCAATGTTGCATGTGCCACTGCCACTGAAACTGGCACTGCCACTTGTTGTGTTGCCAGAGCTGATTATAAAACCGATTTGTTTGGCTGACTCACTCGTGCTGTCTCGCTCTCGCATGCGCCTCAGTCGCAAACCGGCTAAACTCTCTAGCAACATGTGTCTCAGCAGCATGTGTTGTAGCAACATATGTTGTCTTGCAATTCGTGCGTGCATTATAAAGCAATTGAATATTCAATTAACAAATACCTAACACACTAATTTAAATGAAACCTTTCTTTATGATTGGGTCTGTTAGATTTGTAAGAACTAACGAATTTCTGCGCTAATCAACAAAAGCTTCAACTTTCTATCGGTTTAACTCACTAGCAACATTTATCTTAGCAACATATGTTGTAGCAACATATGTATTCCGTCTAGTAATTGCTCTTAGCTCTAAGTGTAACTTATGAATTCGTGGGTGAATCATTAACAATGAATTATTTAATTGCAAGAAACAATTAACAAAAATGAGATCTAAATAGTTATTCTGTGTTGATGTATTTAAGTACATCAATTATCTTAATTATATTGACTCAAAGTGCAACCTTTCATTGTCTTTTTCTATCTGATTCAACTGCTAACTTGATTCACCTACTAACTAATCTAGTTTACTCACCGCCAACGTTTGCTCTAGCGTAAATTTCTCGGCTTGCAGCACATCTTTTTCACGGCCATAGCGCTCCTTGGCCTGACGCTCCTGGCGGGACGCATCCTGCAGGGATTGGCACTCGGCATCGAATTTGCGCTGCTTCTTCTCCAGCAAATTGTTACGGGCATTTTGCTCCTCGAGCAGCATACGCAAATCGTTCATCTCGTTGGTCATCTTTTGTACCTTGCGTTTCCATTGGCCCACAACCTGACGTTGCTCCTCAACTTCTTCGTAGGCATCGGATAGCTGTCAAATTTTAGAATATATCAATGAGTTTTCAAATTGATGTAATTTAAAATACACGCACCTTCTTTTCCAATTGCTTCTTTAGCCCGACCAGCTGCTCCAGATCATGCTCATGCTGCGTTCGCAGTCTGCGTTTGGTGAACTCCAATTCCCTCGCGACGCGTTCGTATTTCAGTTTATAAACGCCACCGGCGCCATCCTCATGCTCGGCGTCCTCATCCTCGGAGATGCCATTCAAGTCGGACTTGGCGCATATCAGTTCCATTTCCAGTTTCTCGCTCATCTCCTGCAGGTTCTTCACCTTCGACTGTTGCTCTCCCAGCTCCTTCTCGAGCTTCAAGCGTTCTCCAGTCTCTTGCTCCAGCCGTTCCGTGGCTATGTGTGCCGTGGAGCGCTCCTCCGCCAGATCCACAGTCAGCTCGGATAACTGCAAGTGCGGAAACATACCAAGGCAATTATACATCTGTTGAGGATTGCGTTTTGATCTGCGTTTTACTATGCGCGAATTTCTGTGCAATTCGCCTAAGAAATTTGCGTTGTGTTTGTTTCATTTCAATTTCAATTTCAGTTTCATTTTTTTTTTTTGGCATATTTATAAACAGTTGAGATATTTATTTATCCTATCGGCATGCTAAGTTTAGCATCGGGCCATTCATTGTCTACATGGCCTCAACCCAAAAAAATATCGACAAGAACAACACATTTACTTTTCATAAGCTCATAAATTGAATGTAGACTCTTTTAATCAGAGACTTTGTATTGAAATACTGAGAAATTGAGCAAATTTTATAGCTAAATTGTAAATAGTAATTAATTAATTAATTATTCTTATTTATTTTCTACTTTAAAATATTTAAAAGTGACAAAGTTTCTCTTTACTATGTGAAATCGAAAAGTTCCCTAGCATGATCTTCATAAATAATATCATATTTTAATAGCCCATTTTTCAACTGAAGCAGTTGCATTTAATTGTACTAAATCATTTTGTTACCCCTGAAAATCAAGAAGAAAATAAATAATGCTATGGAATATATTTATATATTCTATATATATTTCCCCCTTAGCGTCAAGTCCTACGTAAAGAATTCGTTCCACATGATTCACGCATTTTTCTTTTCTGTTTTTTTTTTTTTGGATTTGTATCTATAAATAAACTGAACTGAAGCATCTGAAGTGAATCGCAGTCGGAGGATGCCGCTGTCAATGTCAGCAGCGACGCAAGCATGGAATTTTCTACCCAATGTTTACTTAAGAGTCTTTGATATTTGTATCATTATAAGGCAGAGATCATTGGAAATGATGTCAACTGCCCACACACAGAACTCAATTGGTAATCAACAAACAAAAGAAACTAAACTAAAAGTGATCGACTCAAAAGTTGCCCTGTACCACGATGTAAGTATAATAGTAAGCTATCAGATCTCTGTCAACTATTTTTTGATATTATTTGAACTTTAATACAAGCTAATCATTCTTTAGTTGATACTCATACACACATTTTGTTTTATTTTTATTTTTAACTATTTTTAGTTTAAATTATATTTACATGTATTTGTAATTTGTTTTGTTCAATGGTAAGTGAAATTATACTAGAAATAAAAAGCATCGTCTGAGTAATTTTCTTGACATAAAAGCAACAATGGATGACGATGGTCCTTCAACCAGCAAAACAATGCTTGACGCAGCCTGTTGTTCAAGGGGAAGGGGAAAGTCGAAGCCGAAGGCCGCTCCAAAAAGAAGAACCACTCCAAAAAGAAGGGCCACTCCGCAAAAAATGGCCGCTCCAAAAAGGAATTGTAGAGCCAAATGTGTGCCCCGAGAGCGCGTGAGACGTACCTGCATCAAAGCGAAGAAATCCGTGTGTAAACCGGACCCTGCTAAGAATATCGCCTATCTGAACTTTATGAGGGAATATCGAGTTAAGCACTGCGGACTTGACCCAAAGGAGCTGGTCGAGAAAGCCGTTCGCTCCTGGTACCGATTGCCCGAGGCAAAGAGGGAAGAATACCGTCATTTTCAGCAGAATAACATGAACAGCATCATGCCCCTCACTGACGAGCAAAAAAATTTGTGTACAATTCTGTAGTATCCAATCCAATTTAACAACTATTATTTTCGTGAAGAATAAATTTTTGCCGGGAAAATATCAGACATTTTTATTTCATATTTAAAAAAATTGCTCACTTGGCAAATTGAAAACGGACTATCTCAAAATATTCTTGGATATATTTTTGGATGTGGACAAGAATACATAGATTTCCACTTTACATATTTGACAAGCAAGATACCCTATCTGAGAATTTGTATAAATCCACAGTATATACGAGTGTTCGACCATCTCAAGGTTAGCATTAGCAGAAACTACCTCATCGAGCTCATTGTCATCCTCCTCCTCGCGTATGGTGCGATCATCGTCATCATCTGCAGCATTCATGGCGGCAGACGTTGAGTTGGTGGTCACCGATGACTCCCTGGCCATGGAGTTGCTCCGCGACAACGTTGGCGTGTGTGGCAGCTGCTTGGACAGCTGAAATGCCTTGGTCAAGATGTTCTGGGAGGAGCGTGTGCGTCCAACGGAGCCACAGCGTTCCATGCTGTTGCGTTCGCGTTGTCGCTCAATCAGCGAGATGGTGTCATAGTCATCATAGTGGACGGAGCTGCTGTTTCCCGGCGTGCTGCAGCGACTGTTGTTGCCACTCTGGCTGTGACTGTAGCTGTTGTGGCGTCTCGTCCGTCTGCCCATCGCTGTCCACTCCTCCTGCACGTGATCGGTGCGCTTGAGAAAGTTCTGGATCTTCTCGCTCAGATAAGCGGACGAGGTGCGCGGATCCTCGAACGAGGGCGTTGGACGCAACGTCTGATGGACCGGTTGCCGCTTGCAACCGAGCACAAACGATAGATTCGCATCGAACACCACCGGGGAGCTCTCCAGTTGCCGCATCTCATAGGCATCCAGGCCGCTGCCTCCGCGCGTATAGCTCTGCGGGAAGACGCGACGCGGCGGCGTCTCCAGGCGCGAGGACCGCGAAACACTCTGGGTGGACTGGCTGGAGCAGCGCGAGGACATCGAATAAGCTGGACTGGGCGAACGGGTCAGCAGACGCAGTCGATCCATGGCAGCCTCTGAAGTGGCAGTCGAGGTGGCTCCTCCTGTGGACGGTAGAGGCAGTTTCAGCGTCACCTCGTAGTGGCTTTCACTAGACTCCCGCTGGTCATTACCCAGTCCGGACGTTGAAAGCGACTGCGAGCTGGTGGTGCGCGTGGTCGAGTAGTTGGTGGTGCTGTGGGTGCTGTGAGTGTTGTTGTGAGTGCTGTTGTGTGTGTTGTTGTGAGTGCTGTAAGTGTTCCGTGTGGTGGTCGTGTGTCCATTGCTCAGCGACTGCACAGGACTCTGCTCCCGTTGCTTGGGCAGCAGACGCAGCTGCTTACGCGCCTGGCTGCTCGGTGGTTTCGGCGGCTTGTGGTTGCTCAGGGATGAGCCACTGCCGCCACTGCCACTGCCCCCGCTATTGTTGTTGTTCTTGGTAATACCGTTCATGGCGGCCAAGACACGGGCCATAAACGTGGCGTTATCCTTGTCGGATTCACTGCACTCTAATCTACATTGATTTTGACCAACTGGCGACGCTGCAATGTCAGCAACATCAGCAAGTGATGCATCAACAGGCGGTGGTGCCAGTGGTGCCATAGGAAAAGGAGAGGGGGAGGGACGGGGGGATGCGGGTTAGTCAAGGGGGTGGAAAAGGGGTTGAAGCTGTGTTAATGCAATTTCTTTTTGGTCGTGTGCAAATTTCGTGTTTAGCCAATTTTTTGGAATTAATTTGCAAGATTTCGTTTCGTTATAGTATCGATAAATCGATCGAGGGATTAGATCAATTTTTGTATGTTTTCGTGTTGTTCGTTGAGGAATATTTGGTTTGTTGGTTTAACGTGCTGTCAAAAATGTGAGATTGCTCTCGTTTTGCAAAAAATAATTTAAATTTAAACCCAAAATGCTATTTATTTTGGCTTAAAGCATCAAATTGCCAATATGTTGCCGTGATTTGTTTTTGCTTTTGTTTTTCTTCTTTTTCGCTTTGTGCTTTTCTTTTTCTTTAATTTTTTTCTTCACATTTGGCACCGTTCTACAATCGCACACACGCACGCAAACGTATCGAATTCAGATTCAGTATTTGAATGCGAACACGGATACGGATCTCGCGGTACGGCACGACAGAGCACGGTCGAGTACGGCACGGTTAGACGCCTCAAGCGTTCGCCAAACAACTAAGTGTACAGAATCGGGATTCGGACTCGGCGGCCACTTGCGATGCGTGACCAGAAAAGCTCGTCGCCGGGCCAGCTGCTTTTTGGCAAAGCGATCGCAGCAGGCCACAGTGGGAGAAATTGCCAATATACCAAAGATTAATTTTAATTTTAAAATTTACAATATATTAGCGTTAAATTGTATATTGCTCTATGTATTCTTATAGATTCTTTTTTCTTTTATTATTTAGTATTTGGTAGAGTAAAACTTCTGTAAATCGACTGGATTCGGTCCAGTTATTGTTCATAAACTCTCAATAGACTTTGTTATGAGAAACTCACAAAACGAGTGGTTAGGCTTTTCAAGTACAATGATGGAAAATATGATAGAAACGACAGTTATTTTGACATTTTTTAATCAATTTTTTAATAATATGATAAAAGAATTCTGTTGTTTTGTTAAATTTTAAAACATTTCTAAAAAGGTATTGGGTAAAAATTAAAGAAACTAAAAAAATATTTTTTTTTTCGAAGTAATATTAAAAATATAATTAACTATCGTATCTATTATCATTTCCATCACCGTATATATACGGTATATACATACATATGTATATATATCACGGACCGCAAATAAGAGTTATGAGAAACTGGATAAACTTTTATTTTCAATTTTTATTAAAAAATTATAGAATATAAGTTATTATTCTATTTTTATTAAAAAGATAAAAAATAAAATAAATTTTTATAATAAAAATTGAAAATAAAAATTATTTTTTAATTTTTATTATAAAAATTGAAAATAAGAATTAAATTATAGTTTTTAAATAAAAAGTGAGAATTTAATAATCATTTTATAATTTTTTTATTTAGATCGAAAAATAAGAGTTTTCATTTAATTTTTTTAATAAAAATCAACAAATAACTTTTATTTAAAAATTTTTTTTGAAAAATTATAATCGTTACGGTCCCTGATATATATATATTTATTTTTTTTCACAATATAAACTTTGATACGCTAGATAGGCCAAATCGCCCATTGTATGAAAGCGAGAATCGGTAACGAGAGAGAGTGACAGAAAATGAGTGCGAAAGCTGACTGAGAGTAGCAAAAGAAATTGCAACATTGGTCAGCCTCGATATTGACATAATCTTGGGCATCTTGATGGTATATAATACTCGTATATACTATTATAAATGTAGACAACTGTTGATTTGACAGCAAATTATGTAAATGAACAACGTGCAACCAAAGATTGCAACACAATACGACGAAGATGAAGACGAGCACAAGCGAGTACAGTAGCGCAATAAAGTATTATTAATGATCTTTCAGAGCATTTAAAAATACATACAACTCGCTATTCTTAAGTGCAGCAACGATATATACTTGTACAAACATATATGTACATTAGGGTGTCCCTTATTTGGTCAAAGTCAATATTTTAAAACGCATACGGGCTAGTTCTGTTCATTAGGTCCTAAAGCACTCAGAAATAAATTTTTACCCTAATCGGAGTATGATAACCCGTGCCGACTTGGATCGGAAAATTTAAAGTTTATATGGGACAAACAAAATTTTTATTTTTTTTTTTAATTTTTTATTTTTTTGTTTTGTTTATTAGGTCCTAAAGAACTCAAAACCAAGTTTTCACCTTAATCGAAGTACGATAACCCATTCAAATTTGCATCAAAACATGAAAAATCATCGAAAAATGTATAATCAGTGTTAAAATACTGTTTTTTCATGTTTCGATGCAAATTTGAATGGGTTATCGTACTTCGATTAAGGTGAAAACTTGGTTTTGAGTTCTTTAGGACCTAATAAACAAAACAAAAAATAAAAAATTAAAAAAAAATAAAAATTTTGTTTGTCATATAATCTTTAAATTTTCCGATCCAAGTCGGCACGGGTTATCATTCCGATTGAGGTAAAAATTTATTTCTGAGTGCTTTGGGACCTAATGAACAGAACTAGCCCGTATGCGTTTAAAAATATTGACTTTGACCAAATAAGGGACACCCTAATGTACATGTATACATACAGTCAGTGTTCAATGGACTCACGCATTGCCCAGAAGCTATTTATATTTATTGTACAATTTTACAATAAACCAAACACTCGAAGCGGAAATATCTTCAGATCTCAGTTTCGAACTACATTTACTATCTATTTTATCTGAACAGAAAAGAAGTTGGTACACTTATGACAAACCCTGTGAGATTATATTTTAACTTAACATCTAATTATCATCAAGTAAACTTTGATTACTTTATCGTGCTCAAGTTGAGATTTTATTCATTTATTGAATTATTTGAATATTTAATGACACCTCTTCATTTTTCTAGAAATGCTTATTTTAAATAATGGAAAAATGCCGGTTGTCTTTTGACAGATATTTTCTCATCTACATGTTAACCCTCAGAAAAGTGAGACTTATCCAAGTCTTAACGCTTAAGCCTTGTCTAATTTACAAAACTAATTATGAACAAAGTATATGCCTGAATTACACTCATTCCGCTGTACAGCAATGTTGGAATAGATACGTATTTATATAAAAGTTTTTATCGTGTACAATGAAGCATCGAGAGCTAAAGCATAAAGCATCATTCAGCAAAATGTGAGATGTATACTTATAATATAAACAACTGGCCCAATCTTGTCGCCCCAGATACAAAGATACATTGCTGAGACAGATACTTGTCATGTCATCTGCGGCTGTGGCGCAATTTTAATTAGAAACTAACGCAAAGATATACAAAATTTGATTCAAAGAAAATTAAGTTACCTTGGCTTCCAATTTCTGATTCTCGTTCTTGACTTCGCTGCGATCGTATGCGATCTTTCAAGTTTGGCCGTCAGCATGAGCAGCTCCTCGTTGGCAATCTCGCTGCTCCTCAGTGCGATGGACATTCACAGGCTACAGAACCAACGCCACCGCGGACTGCCATAAAGGCCTTAGGAATGCAACGTACAGCCAGCTCCTAAATGACCAGAATAGTATTTGGTTTAAGCCAAAACTCAATTTGACTGAAATGGAACTCACCTGAATACGTCTTTGTGACATCTTCTTACGGGCCAAATAGCCACGACAGAAGGCCTGCAACTGGATAATGCGATCCGAAAGCAACACATCACGTTTGGCCTCCAACTCATTGAGTACCCCCGAACGGAAGAGTATCTGCAAGAAGATACAACATTTACAGAATAATTAGTATCAAAATAATTTAAGCCTTCACACAGATTTTAACTTGAATTATTTTTCATAATTATATTGACGACCTTTTGCAAACGACAGCTGCATGAATTTTTATAATTATAATAAGTTAACGTACTTATAAATATATATTATAAAGAGGTTCAAGTTTCATCAAAGTTAAGTCTGATCTAAACCAGAGTTCATTAAACATAAAGTGATCGCAGTTCAAGTGGATCAGCGTCTGGTTTAGTTAAATATCAAAAGGGCTACTATTAAAGGGATTTTTTAATACTTTACTATTACTCCTTATAAGGTTCAGCTCATGACAGGTACGTTTATCAAAAATGCAGATTTCTACTAAGCTCGTGACCGTTTGAATAATTTCTGCAAAATTAGAAAATTTTCTGTAAAAAAAACATGAGTTTTATTAATTTAAAATCGTTGGATGATGGTTAAAAGTGTTATCATCATAAAAGCAGTCGCACCTCAGTGCTTGATAAATTACAGAAGAGAGAAATGAAGTGCTTCTACTTGACCTTCATTTGATTTTAAATATAATTATAATATATGTATGTTTATGGCCAATTTATTCAGAAATCTCTTTCGCGTGCTGAAATTAGCCAAACGTCTGCCAAACGTGATATTAAAATGAAATGATAGAACGCAGAATACGACTTGACATTAGATAAGATAGAAAGGGAATAAATTGTAATAAATTTAAAGAAGACAACAGATTGACAGCGGCATGTCAGTCTAAATATAACAGGTTATCATATAATAATAATATTTAATTGAGATCTTTGCCACATTGAGTGACAAAGAAAGAGTAGCCACATTACTTAAATGGGTTCAGTCCTATATATCTATTTTAATTAAGTTAACAGGTTGTTGTTATAGTATTAAGTAAGAAGTTAACGAGAGCGCTGAAATCGACAGTGCACGACTGTGAGATACTCTGTACACAATTTTATTGTGCATGCATAGGTAAATTTTAAAATAGTGAGTACTTCTCTTTTTTGTCATATTCTAACAATCGTAAGCAACTATAAGAAAATACGAAAAATAAGACCAGAAAATGTTTTTTTTTTTCAAAATAAAATAAGCGAATTTGACAATTAATAGTAAGTTTAAAATTTTAGTTAGTGATTGGTAGACTTATATCAAATTTGGTGTCTCTAATTTCGGTCTCTCTGAGGCCGTCTAAAATAGACTCGACAGTTTGTACTGATCACTAATACATACATCATATACTTTGGTATAAAACCAATTAGATTTGCACAAATTTATGACACCCTATTCAGCTCTATTGTAATGATCGCAATATATAATTATATACTTATTGAAACGGTCCTAATACTAATAAATATTCATATCTAGAATAAATTTGTTTGTCTATAAGACATCTAAATGAGCATCATTTCCTATGCTGATCGTGCTGAATAACGAATGCAGCTGTGAATCCAATTACATTTAGAAACATTTACAAACGAAATGTAATCAATTCAAGGAAGTTAAGGTCAAGGTGGCAAAAAGCAGAGCACAGACCAATTTGCACACCTGTGCAAAAATGGTGAGAAAGTAAAGATAAAGAAACAAATAAAAAAAGAAAAAAATAAAAAACGGCAATTGTAAACAAACAAAAGGAAAAACCAAAGCCAAGTCAAATTCCAAGAGGCGACTCTCCATAAAACAAACAAAGTAACATAATGCAGCCGTCACAGAGCAGAGACCAGACCCTCCATAAAGACTACAAATTAGTCAGTCTGGGATGGGGATGGGGCATTTGGATTGGGATTTGCTTTGGACGCACCTTCGAGGTGTGGCAGCAATGTTGTCGTTGTCGTTGTCGTCGCGCAAATTTGCGACGTTTTTTCTCTCTTTTTTTCCCGAGAAACAATTTCGAAATTTTTTTTTAATTATGCAGCGCACGTAGATCAAAAATGAAAGTAAACCAATGTGAAATTGCGACTAAGCCAACTGGGAAAAATATGTTTATGGGCGAGTTTATTTTTGGGCGGATCAGGGCAGGGCAAAACAAGTCAAATAGTAAACTACTCCAAAACCAAGTGTTAAAGTTGAATATAGAACAGTGAGCGGAAGCAAAGAGTTGTTTGTTTTTTTTAAGTATTTTGTTTTTTATTCGAGTTAATAGTTAAGAAATAGTTGCAGCTAAATAATAGATAATAGCCATAAAGCATACACAAGTATAAGTTAAGATATGTATTTATTGGAAGGGCCTTTCTATTTGTATTTGTATTTGTGGGAGGAAACTCGCCGGGGAAATTCGGTTTAATGCAGCCGCATAGTTACCTCTTTCGTATAGGTGGGATAGATCTCCACCTGCGTTTGGATGCAGTGCACCGCCTGCACCTGGGCCACTTTGGTAACCACCATTGGCATTGGCATTTGTGGATTTGTCTTTGATTTCGCCTCAAATTTCTGCAATAATTGTGCGATTTTATTGGGCTTGCAGCAATTGATCTTGGTTGGCTGTTCCGATTCCCCCTCGGAGTCGCCACCACAGAGACTGCCCGTCGAATTGCTTGTCGAATTGGACGCAGATGATAGAACCGTGTTGCTTATGTGTCCCGAATCATCCGAATCCGAGTTGGAGCACTGCTCCACAGATTTAACCAACTTCTTGGGCGGCTGTTGCTGCTGTTGCTGTTGCACCACTTTAACCAACAGCTCGTGATTCTTGTCCGAGGTTTCGCCCAGCTTGGGCGGTATAATCTTGCACGATTCCAGCCTGGGTTTTCCCACTTTCTCCTCATTGGCATATTGCAGTTGTTGCTTTTGCAGTTGCTGCTTCTTCTTGTGCCGCATTTGCGGTGTGTGCTCCTTGGTAACACCGCGACTGGCTCGTGGCTTGCCACCATTTAGAGTCTCCACCTTGCGCAGGAGCTCATGACCCTTGGCCAGACACTTGACCAGCAGCTCATCACTGTGCGCATTTGACCTCAATGTGGAATTGGCCCGTCGCGGCGGCGGCTTGGCCACCACTGACGACAACTGACGTCGCTCCAGCGTCGAGTTGGCCCGCTTGGGCGGATTAGTGGCGCCAATTGTTGGTGTTGGCGTTGGCTTCACTTTCATCGCACTTTGGCTGTGGCTGCGATTGCTCAGCGTTAACATGGAACGAGTGCGTTGTTGTTTCGGTTGTTGTTGTTGTTGTCTTGGTGTTTGTGGCTGTTGTTGTTGCTGTTGTTGTTGCTTGTGCTTCTCCAGACAACGCAGACTGGAATGCTTGGAAATGGGAATGCGACTGCCACTCAGCTGACTCAGCTCACAGAGCGAATTGTAGCGCTGATTGGAGCTGGAATTGCTGCGACGCAACAGCATCGAGTTGGCCAATTCGGGTGTCTGGTAGATCTGTCGCCTGGACGTGGATGTGGCCATGCTCAGCGTGCTGTGCGACTTGGACAGCAGCTGATGACGGTCACTAAACTCTGCAGGCGGCTCCACCGGACACTCGATCATGGACAGCACCTGCACAGCGGTAATTGGTTCCACCTCCACCTCCTCTTTCGGATACTCCTGCAATATTTGATCGAAACTTTGCAACACCTCGTTCAGTTTACTCTCATCGTGTGCCACCTTCTCCAGCTCCGCAAAGATCTCATCCTCCAGCGATTGCTGTGTGAGACTCAGGCTCCCGAAATGACTCTCCTCGTCCTCGCTGTCCACGTAGCTGCAGACACTGCTGCTCATCATCAGCGGATTGCTGCTGGCAAAGAGAGGTGACACGGGTGTTGTTGTTGCTGTTGTTGTCGTTGTTAGTGTTGTTCCTGTGGGCGTGTACTTGCCGCCCACACAGCCCCCAGTGTCGTTGGCCAGACTGAGACTGAGGGCGCTCATGGAGCGCGTGTGCTTGCTGCCCTTGTAATAGAGCTTGCCGCTCAGCTTGGGCGTCAGATTGTCCTCGATCTTGTGTCGTATGTGCGAGAAGAATTTCTTGCCGGCGCCAAGGGCGTGTGCCTGCTTTGTGGGCGTGGCTGCGGGCGGCGTGCTGCGAGCCTGGGAAAGCTTCGATTTGACCGTATGCTTATACATGCTAAAGATGATGGCGATGGCGATGATGATGATGAAGATGACGATGATAATTATGATAATGACAATCAATCAGTTGTGATGATGATGTAAAAAAAACTGGCAACAAGTAAAAGTGCATATAAAGCTTGCTTCTTTTTTTTCGCTGCGAAAATTTCCTTTCGATTTTGGCCGATTCGATCGGTCGGGGCTTTTGGCCACTTGTGACCAGCGCTTCCAACACTTTCACAGCTGCTGGGCGCTTGGCGCGTAATTCGTATGGTGTTTTCTCTTTGAGCTCAACGGCGCAACTGAATTTCTTGCTGCGCGCCAGACGCAGCCAAACGGCCAAAGCTGCTCAAAGAGCCAAACAACCAAGCAGCCAAGTGGCCAACAACAACAACAACATTGGCAACAACAACAGTCAACAGTTAACCAAGTGCGCTGCTGTGCATTCGAAAGTGGCTTATCAACAAAGAGTTGTGGACATGGTCGCGGCTTTACTGTAATTGACGACGGTCATGGTTAACCAATACCAAGTGTGAATGAGCAGAGATAGAGCGAGAGAGAGAGAGAGCGCGAGAGGGTTTGTGACTGCAACGTGTTGCAGCTGCAGACTCGATGCTAATTGCCAACACCAACAAATCAGTCTACAGTCTACATACATATGCTCGATTTATGTAGTTGATTCGCCTCATTAGCCACATTACACATTACAAACACTCTCAGTCACACTCAGACATCATTATCATCATTAACTTAATCATCATCATCATATTGTACAACATAAAGAAAAGTGAAACAAGTGCATTGTCGCTGCTGCCTCTTCTTATTTCTGCTTCCATTTGAACTATTCATTGTCAGCAATTGGTCTCAACACAAGTTCAACTGTTCGTTCGGCTATGTAATATTCATTCATGACAATGATAAATATTTATATAGTAAGTTGATTCTGTGGTTATCGTGGGCTCTGTCTAGCTTGACAGGTCAATGCACCGCCCTAGGGTAATGTCTAGTTATAAAACCAATCAAATAATTAAGACCATTTATTCAGCCAACGGAGTTTTAGTTAATTTACTAAAAATCTTAAATTAAAATATTTATCGTGAATGCGAGAAAGAAGGAAAATCTCAAATGAAAACTTTTTGAGACAAATTAACATTTTTAAATTATACATGTTTTGGTTCTTTAGAAGCCCTAAGATCAATTGCTTTTAATAAGAAACAAACGATTATTTATTTAGTTATAATGACACTTATTTTCAGTTTCGGGAACTTATGAATTTTTAGTCTGAATAATCGTTTTAAAATTCCTAAATATATTTCTTGGCATCTGTTTTTTTAAAGAATAACTCATCAAAATGTTGTCTTGCTGCTGTAATGAAATTCTTGGCACTTCACGCTATGGTAACGCAAATTTTAATATATATCATATGAAAAAATGTGATAAAATGTGAATCAATATCGTATCATATAATTGATTTACAGAACTTACTCTTCCTTATTGCACCTACTACTATTTAAATTGTAATCAGTAATCAGATAACGTCAGTCTCAGAGATCGCAGCTTATCACACATATGATCACCGATCGGGACCATTCACAGCTGGAAGTCGGTCGGTTCCTTAACAGACTTCCGTAATTTCCAATTAGGCAATAAAAACGTCTTGTCTTTAACTGAATTATAGCCGCTTCCAGTTAAAGGCAGCTCACAACTCTTACATATAAAATATAAAAAATACAAAATGCAGCTTCCTGGTTATTGTTTCAAAATAAACCGCCAACTAGTTAACATAGAATGACCCCAAGGGCCTGCTTCTTAGATTAATGCGTAAATATTATTTCGCCTTTTCACTTTTCTGAGTGGAGTTGGACACCATTGCATGTCAAAGCACTAATGAAGTTTTCGTGTTTCTCTGAGCCAATTTCCCAAAAACAAAACAGATTTCAATTTAATTCGTTGCATTAATTGATGACAGAACCCGCCTCAATAATATATGTATTATGCAATACTCGAAAGCTGCCCCAACAACGCGATTCGATTCATTCTAATGAAAGCGAACGCTGGGAAATTTCACTTTAAATGCTTGATGGAAAAATTGTAATGTGCATTGGACAATGTGTGGTTGTTGTTGTTTCTGTTGTCGCGTTGTTGTGAGTTGCAGCGGGTCGAAACGCGACACAAAACGCAACGTCACTTTTTTTTTGGTGAAAGTCAATGGAGCTGGTGGATTGGTTCGATTGGGCTGGGCTCAAAAACACACACAGACTTGATTATGGAACTGAAATTGAATTTGGATTTGTGGATTTGTATTTGAGTGGTACATACACGTCGTCCCCCACGTCCAATAAGCCACAGACCGCTGCTCAGTCCATAGATTAGCAGAAGCAGACGCCAAATCTCACCAGCCGCATTTTCCGCAAAGATGTTTATCATCTCAATATAATCACTGTCTTTGCACTTGCATTGCCACCAGTTGATAAGCACACTGCTGAATTATTGGCCACATTTCTTGAGTGTCTTTTTTTGTGAAACTGAGTTTCCTGCTTTGCTGCAGCGTTTTCCATTTGTAGAAACCAACTGAGTGCCAAACAATCCAGACACAATCCACAATCCCGAGTCACAAGAGAGGCTGGGCCGAGCTCATTACAAAACCAACAGACACACAGAGCTCGGAATTCTATACCACAATGGAAGCGAGAGCTTCGCAGATGAACTTGACCGAGTGTCAGCGTCATCGCAAATGCCACAGCAACAACAAGAGAGAGAGAAAAAAGTCGACTTGCAACAAGTGACGTCAAAACATTATACGATCGGTTTTTTTTTCGTGGCCACCTACCGGCTTTAAGTAGGGATTCACAGTTGCATGAGAACTGAGACGAAGACTGAGACTGCGACTGAGAACAGGAAATTAAAAACCAGCCAACGAAGCGAGCACATGCCAGAGACATTGTTGTTGTTACGAGACCAGTAAGTTATACTTAAATAGGCTCAAGAAGTAACCAGAGAACACTCGAGCATAGCTTTATAGAATCACTTTTCAAGCGCAGAGAAGGAAAGCAAATCTGCGTTGAAATATTTATTATTTTAGTATGCTTTAATTTTAAAAGTAAAAAGTCCTAGTTTCCTTTATTTGAGAAGTGAAGAGAAGACAGAGTTAAGTTTAACTTATTTCTTATTTCACAATATTAGGTATTGTAATATCAGAGAGTTCAAGGAACCATTAGCCCTTCGATTTAGAGGAGCTTTAATATGAACAGCTTTATTAGAAATATATTATGGAAAACGCTCAAAAGAATGATATGTGACATATACATACGTATAATTGATCATATAATGGATAGAGAAGATACGGTTTATGTACATTAAGATACACCCATCATTAGCATAATGGATTCACTTTCAAACGCTTTCGGATAGGTTAATGAACCGAATATTTGCATAAAAAAACAGGAACACGAATACTGAAATTATACATTGTCAGATCATTTTTCGTATATCACGCGTTAGTTTATCATTTATAATTTAAAATTCCTCTAATTGTGCTAATCCAACTAGGTGCGTAACAACTAGTTTAGTTTTATACGCAAATAATTTGAATTCAATCAATATATAGAGAGTAAATATCCAGTAAGAAAACAAGTTTTGTTCATTAAAAGAAATTTAAAATTATTTTAATCCAGACAAAGACAGAGTTCAAACCCGCTTTACAGCATATGAATAATCTATTGTCTTTCAACAAAGCGTTTTTTTTTTTTTGGGGTGGTAGGCTCACTCCCTAAACAAGCAAGCAACTGGTCTTTCAGGTCTAGAGCGATTCAAAATTCGCAATCACATAAATCTAAATCAATTTTTGCCTAGTAATGCTTAGCAACAAATCCATTGTTAAGAACATTGGCCAAGAGCCTACAATTTCAACTTCCTGAGATTCCCAAAACAAAATATACATGAGTAAATAAAAACAAGTTTCATTCACAGCACGGCGCGTGCTGTGTTTACAATTGCAAATTGATTTGGATCTGTAATTGTGGGTTAAATTATAATTGAATGCGGGGGAATATCCTCTTAAAATGAATTCATACAAGACAATCACAAGAATGACGGATAATTGTAAGCAACCTAATTTGCATGTGAATTGAAAGTAACGATGAATTGTCAGAAAACAAGAGAAAACAGGTAATCGATTGGTTTCTCAAAGAAGAAATACCCTAAAAGATGCAATAACGGTCCGAAAATATTGATTTTGTTGATGCAGTTCGTTGTCCTTATTAAGAATATACTGTTATATGATGTAAAACCCTCAAAAGTGTTACGCAAGGTATAATCGACAAAATGATACCCTGGGGCATAGAGTTGTTAAACTTGTTCATTCTTTGATTTTTAAGTTTACACACTTAATTTTAGATTGAACAATTAAAGGGTATTAAAAAATTAATCAAGGGTGTTAAATTTCGAGTCTCTTGCTTCTGCAACGTAAATCCTGTCAATAAACTTTGTAACAGGTCTCTGAATGATTGTTGTGTCAAATGTGTTGGGCACGCACGAGTTGAACGATCTGTTAACTGTTTATGTCATTTTTGGGTATATGAAAATGACAGCAAAAACAACAACACCAAAGCAGGAAAAAAGAGGAAGCTAGAGATGTCCAAGTCAAATGTTCAAATGTCGCCGTCGTTAAAGTAAAGTCGCACATTTGTGCTACGACACTGAAGACCCGCTAAATGCTTGGGAAAACAACGATATAAGATATTATTGCTGAACCCCAACTTGCCTGAATACCTCAACGAACATGTTAAAGAGAATATGAATAGCCATATTTACAAAACAGAAACATATGCAGAGTTACATTTACAAAATCTTCCTCTCTTTTTCTTAAAAAATAATCCAACCAACCCAATGGTGAATGTTAGTAGCATCTTTGGTTAAAAGATCAACGACTTGGGCAACAACCACTTACAATCTTGGTTTTGTATGCTTAATTAGTTAGCCTGGCGAGTTAACAAGGTTCTTGGCCTCGAATTGGAGTGCGAAAAGCGATGAGACACAGTTTCAAAGACTTTCGGTTTAAAATAAATGCTGCTACAAATCCAAAGTGTATCAAATATGAATCAACTCATATTACAAATCGTTCACAGATCTAATTTGCCAATTATATAAAAAATTAACGTTATTATCTAAAAGTATAACGCCTGAAGTTTAGTAATTTAAGTATAAAATAGGAATTAGGCTACATTCACATATAACTATTGATCAATTTTCTAGATCAGAGATAAATACCGATTTGATGTGTTGTACAATTATAAAATATCAATTGAATAATGACAAGTTGATTAATGAATTATAATTGTCGTATACAAATAGCTTACATAAGAAACTCTCAATGAAATTTAAATGAAAAGCTTATCAAATATATACACGTGCCATAAATACATATTATTATTATATACGCATAAATAAATATGGTAAATAACTAATGAGCCAACATTTTTCCGTGGCTGTAGCCAGTGAAAGCCTATTAAATAAACAAACTAGCAAACTGAGCTGAGAGCGTAAGAAATTCAAGATTTAAATGCCAAAAGAAATAAAAAGAAGATGAAATTCTGGCAAGTCAGCAATTTCAATTTCACCCAGTTGATAAGGGGCGATTCTAAAGATAACTTTGGAAGAAACGTGTCTAAAATTATTTAAGCATTACAACGGTAGTCGCTGGTTGCCTGAGCTGACAGCAAAGCTAATTGACACTGACAAGTAGCTGGAAAGCTCAGCCAAGTACTCGAGTATTTGCTTGCACTTAGTTGTATCTGCAATTGTTGTAAATTGTAAATTGCTAACTGTTTGTTGCTACTGTTGCAAAAGGCCCATCAACAGGCGACAGACGACAGTTCAATCTTAAAAGCATAAAAGGAAAGCGAGCACAACTAGCAGATACTCAGTCTTAAAAAAGGAAATAATATTAATACATATAAAAGTGCAAAAAAAAAAAACTTGTACTTTATGTGACTTCCGAATATTTGTGTAGGAACGACGAAAATATAGATTAAAAGCTAGGAACACAAGTCAAGGGAAAAAAACTAAAATAAAAATTTAAAAAGGTTTTAAAAATAGTAGATATAAATAAAAAAAAAATATTTAGAGTACTGAAATCAAGTTCATTAATATTATAAAAGAAGTTTTTTTAATATTTCTAACTAAAAATAGTAATATTAATTTGTATTTAATAATATGAACGATAAAATACTATGTATTTAGCTGGATCATCTTTTAAAATATTGTATAAATGTATTTTGAATCTATTCAGATAAATTTTCCCAATTCAGTTTCCAAATTTGTATTGCCTTATTGAATTTATGCTAGTTTTTGTAAATAAATTTTGGTAGTCATTGTGTTATTTGTTGAAATTCTTCTGTGAAATTTTGAGCGGTACAATATTAGGGCCTACTTAATTATACCCACTTGCACAGTGCTGATGCTTACAGGGTATAACAAGTTTGCTGTGTTGAATGGGCCGCTCGTCATGACAGTGACCGCGCGAGCTGGGGCTGATGCTGCTGCTTCAGATGCTGATTCTGAATCAGAAGCTGATTCTGGAAGCCGGCCGGCGCCCTTTGCGTCCGTCCACATGCTCTCATGATTGAGTGAGGCGATCGTCGCCTCGTCCTCAGCTCAGCTCGGCTCGACACACGCTCAGTGTCTTTAGCTTTGGCTTTATACTTAGTTGTAGTATGTAGTAGTATTTAACCAAGCGTCCGTTTAGATTTTAGCTCAGAACTTGTAACGCGTCGGAGGCGTCTCGGTCGTGGTTGTTGTCGATTTCGTTGTCAGTTGCTGCTCAGAAATATTTCGTGTTCTTTTAGTGACCTGTGCTGTGAATTTAACTGTCTTTTAATTGTCGCTTTGTCGCGATTTATCGTTAACTTATTTTGGCTTTGTGATTTAATTTAATTTATATCGGTTTTAATTATGCAATTGTTGTTAAATATTCTGTTGTTGTTCCTGCTTCGTTCAGCAGCTGGAAGTGAGTGTGCCAAAGATCTGTATTCTCATCAAGTCGTTTATCAGGTGTAATCTGTGTTCTGGTTTTACTTTTGACAGTCGTCGTCACTAGCCAACAACAACGACTGTTTGCTTATGAGCGCGGCAAATGCGATACAGCCGTATCGGAAGTGATAGAAGACTTGGCCCGAGCACTGTTCAATCGGCCAATGCAACAAACTCAAGCAAGTCTGCTTCAATATGATCTCTACACGCCGTTGAATCCCCAACAGCGTCAAATACTCCAGCCAGGTGATGTGAATATGCTCAAGAGATCCAATTTCAACGCCAAGTGGCCAGTCAGGTGAGTTCAAAATGACGACAATATCAATTATGCTGATTGAATTATATGTTATTTGTGATAACATCAGAATCGCCATTCATGGTTGGACAGGAAAGAGCAGTCACTGCTACAACGCAGCCCTGAAGGATGCATATTTATCGCGTGGCAATTTCAACGTCATCATCATGGACTGGAGTCGACAGGCCATAGACATTCGGTATTATCGAGTGTCCAAGCAATTGAAATCGATTGCCGCAAGTCTGGCGAAATTTCTGCGCTTTCTGCACGACAACACGGGTGTGTCCTATGGGAACATCTACCTGGTGGGTCACAGTGCGGGCACACATATCGCCGGACTCACGGGGAAACTGTTCAAGGCACCCGAGCAGCGACTGGGCGCCATCATTGCCCTGGATCCCGCTGGCCTCACGCAGCTGGCGCTGGGACCAACGGAACGACTGGCGCCAACTGATGCCCTCTATGTGGAGTCCATACACACGGACTTGAGATTCTTTGGCAACCCGCAGGGCAATGGGCTCAGCCAGGCCGCCTTCTTTGTCAACTGGGGACGCGGTCAGACCCATTGTCCAAATGCCACGGCCACCGAGCTGGACTTTGCCTGTGATCACTTCTCGGCGGTTTATTACTTTGCAGAGTCCGTGCGTCGACCCAAATCATTCGGTGCGCTTCGCTGCAACTCACTGAAGAGCGTTTTGACTGCCACTTGCAGTTGCAAGTCGGCAACCTCAAGTAACCACAAAACGTTGACTTGCCCCGCCGAGGCATTCATGGGCGGTGAGCCGGCCATTCCCAAGAAGGGTATCTATTACCTCAGCACGCGATCTAAGCCACCATTTGGCACCGCCGATGGTCAAGTTCACATGCAACCACCGATACCCTCGAGGATTTTTGAGACTACAAGCAACAAGCGCAGACACATTTAATATAAGGCAGACTGCAAAACAGACGCATCACCAAAAATCTAACTTTAAGTCTTAATTTAGTTAATATATATTTTACTATAATTTAAGGTGTTTCCTATTGCTCGGTTAAGGTCATCAAGCTTTAATTTTGGGGCTAACTAATAATTATTACTTAATTAGATATCTCATCACATTCAACAGGTCAGACTACATAGAACCCAATTATTATTAAATTATTGCTAATTAAGTTACATTGTTGCACCGAAAGTTAAATTTAATTAAGTTACATTGTTGCACCGAAAGTTAAACGATGTGAGAACTTAATCAAAACGAGCGCAATTAAATGTTAGCCAACAATCTAAAACGATTATAAGACTTTTAAGTACTCTATATTTTTTAGTGTTAATAAATCATTTATTATTTATTTGATAAAAGTAAATTTTTATCAAATTTTTGGAAAATAGCCCACTTAAATTTAACTTATAAAGTTCGAAAATATTGAGCGATATTTAAGTTTTTTATGGGAAGAATAATGATTAATGTGTCAGCCCCGTTTTTTTTTTTACCAAGTAAATTGAGAGTTTCCTTAAAAAAAAATTGTTTTTTTCCATTTTCGCAAAAAGTTTTGTAGGTTACCTTTTGTAAAAGGCATTTTCATTAACGATCTCGCGCAAAATTAACAAAAGTCTATTAGCAGACGATAGTTGCGTTTAAGCAAAAACAAAAATCATGCACTTATCACTGATTTTATCAGAGCTCACACTGTGTTACAGCCAAAGAACACTTCTGGGATGCGACATAGCGTAGGTTGTAGATATAGTTGAACGAAACATTGTGGCATACTAGAATTTGTTAAATTGTAGAAGGCAACAAACTTTCGGCATGTAGTTTTAAAAACCATTTAATTTTACGTCTTCTGCTTTTTAGTTTATTAAAATCATGTGATATTTAACAAAGTTATTAATTTTTTTAGAAAAAAGTCATTGAAAAAAACGCCTTTGTTAACTACTTTGCTAACTACTCTGCTAGCTACGCAACTGCAAATGGAATATGAGGGGATGAAGAAATGGCGCAATAATGGCGAAAATATCAACATTTTAATCAATTTTGTTTCAGAAAATCTATTATAGCTTGGCCAGTTATTGTCCTATTTTAGAAGATAGACCCACGTTTACTCTTTTTAATAAAAATACAAGTCTAAGGGGCTTCTAATAAAATAGTGTTCAAAAACAAAATCAAAAAATTTTAAAAATAAAACAAAAAATTTTGTTTACGTAAAAAATAATCTAATAAGGGAAATGAATCCAGTTAAGTCAAGCACGTTTATATACCTAAGTTTCTTCTTTCCAAAACCGTTAAAAATATAAAAATCAGTAAATATTTGACGAAGCTATGGGCGCATGAGTGAGTGCAAGTACGGAAAAAGGGTTTTTTTTACCGTAATTAAAAATTTCGATGTGCACCAAAAAATTCTAGTATCAAAAAAAAAAATTTATTTTTCTATACCTACAACTTAGAAGTTTCATTTTGATTCAATTTCGTAGCACAGTGTAATCTGGTTTCTTGAATAACTTCTGCTAATATTCTACGATTGCTATGAAAAAGGTTGCATTTCAAACATATTTATTCTGACTAGTAATATATAGAAACAAGTTCAGATATATTCAATTTAATACAATTAGTTGAATTGCAAAACGTGCAGCTTAATTTGCTATAATTTTTAACGGTTAGAAATAGTTTGCAAACTCACCTGACTAGGCCCTATTCGATAACTGGCAACGTCCAGCTCATTCACGGCCAGAATTTGTTCGACGCTGATCTCCTTGCTGTTCGCCAGATCACCGGCCAGCAGGCCGAAGCGACGGACAAACTCCAATAATGGCACAGATTCGGGAAAACCCAGACGATGTAGACGAGCTGCCTCCAAAACTTGTGAGCCACGTAGCTGAGGATGGATTAAGGAGTTAAATGGATACAACGCCTCAAGGAATCTCGATTGCATTACCTGACTCCTTAACAGTGGCACATTAACCAGCTCCTCCTCGTTGGTCGCCTGACCCGCTGCCGAGCTGGGCGATCCATTTGCCGTATACTTGGCGTGCTTGCCCGCATTGTGTTGCAAAAGATAGCAATGCACAAAGTGGGTGCCAGTGCGACGCAGTGTATCGATGATGCCGTCAACGGTGAACTTCACCTGCAGCATAATCGAGTTGCGTTTGACGCCCGCCGTGGTGAAGGATCGACGAATGCTGGACACGCGTCGCAGGGACTGTGTGCCCTCGAGGCCGGCAAAGGAGCCGCAAAAGACCATGGCACCGGAACCACGCGTCAGTGAGCCAATATAGAGGCGATTGATCTCCTCGCGGCTACTATCCTGCAGCAGCGATACCGCGTTGCGTATGCCGGGATGCTCACGGCTGTGCCGCACCCAACCATCGACGGCATACAACACTGGATTCGTGCCCTGCAGGTGATGCAGCACAAACTGCCGCTGACCGGCGCATTTGCGCAGCAGCGAGTGATGCTCACGATCGCCGTAGTGTGAGAATAGACGCTCCAGGAATGTGTCGTCATTGGAGTTGGGATAGATGGCCTCCTCGTCCAACAGCCTGCGAATTGTAAATGGAAATAGTTCAAATTCCTGCTGGAATATTTAGTAATCCGAACTGTTATACACACCAGAGCAGACCACGACGATCGTGTTCGCGCAGATCTCGCTGGGAGGAGCGTACCACATGATTCTGTGGCGCCTTGTCAATCAGCGAGATCAACGGGCCCGGATGGCACTCGGAAGCATGATCCATATCGATTTCCACCAGCTCCTGGGCATAACGATCGCGTGGCGCGACCAGCGTTGTGTGATGGAAAAGCATTTGCAGTCGCTCCTGCAGATAATTGTGACGCAGATCGGCCAAAGTGGCGCCCAGTTGTTGACCACAGCTGGCCGGATTCTGGAAGCCCGGCGTATCGATCAGCATAATCGATGCAATTGTATGAGCCGATGTGCAGATCTGGCGATTGATTAGAGCGACAACAGCAGCCAGGGCCTCGGAGTAGAGGCCAATGACGAGTGCTTCCAAGCACTCCCAGGCCCACTCCTGACCCCCATCCGAAGTGGGCGATTTCGAGGGACTCAAACTGCCTCCACTTGGTTGGGTCAAACCGAAAGCAGCTGACGATAAGTCCTCGAGATTGACACCCAACAGGTTGGCCGCTTTGCGAGCTGCTGTTGGATTCGCGAACTGAGTGCGCGCCGTGGAGCCAGTGCCCATTCTCGTGATGCCAGCAATGCCCAGATGATAAATGGCCGCCAGTATGCTCCAGATTCCCCGCACAGCCTTGGCATCAATGTTCAGAGTCTCAAAGGCCTGAACCGTGCGCATAAAATCGTTGGCAGCCCGATGGCGATCCTCCAATCTCTGCGAGAGCGATATAAACGGATGACTGTCCTCCGACGAGATGTTCTCCAAGTGCAGCTCCTTCTGCAGCAACCCTGCGGCGCCCGCCAACAGCCGCGTCATAATGTGAAAGCTGTGCTCCTGCGCCAAACGCCTGCCAGCCCTTTGACGCTCCGGCAGCAGCACCTGTAAGCCAAAAGTAAGACATGTGTAATCCAATTCATACAAATATTATTCTTATTATTATATATATCGCAAGGTAACAGTGAAAACCTATAACCTAACTTAGATTTAACATGGCGTCCGGGGCTCTCAGCTATCATACAAATATATTTTCGGGCATATATTATAAATGTTTTTAAATTTTGGTAATACACAGAGGCATTTAATTTTATTTTTATATTTGAAATAGCTCTAATTTAGTTACTTTTATTTTAAAATAAAATATATATAAAATATACAAATTAAATAAAATTTAAAAATGTTGTGTATAATAAAAAAATATATATACTTTCACGGATTTACAAATAGAAATGTCGTTGTAGAATATTTTTTTTGCATTAATTTTTTTACAATTAAATTTCAGTTGCCTTATTGTTTTTTATGCTTAATAATATGCAATATATATTATTAAATGAATAATTCTTACTCTGTAATTATTAAATGAGAATTAATACTGTTCTGTATTATTACATAAAAATGTAAAAAAAAATTTAATTTAAAATTTAAAAATGAACCAATTTTTTTTACACATTTGTATATAATTCTTTTTTGTTTATTAAATTTCAGTTTCTGAATTTTAATTTTAGGTTTCTGAATTCTACTCAACCTACCTGCAACGATGCTGATGCTATTTGCCCGGTCTGATCAAAGTCCAGGCTGAGCAGCTGCGTCATTCGCGTCGCATTCGAGTTGAGGCAGGTTCTTGTATTACCAAAGGCCTCCAGAATCGTACACAAGGCACCAACCTTTTCCGCATTGATGAAATTGTTGTATGCACCTGTACACACAGTGAATCGTAAATAAAAAGAACAAGAGTTTTGTTAGCTTAGCAAAGTGGAAACGTTAATTTTCCTCATTAAAAAGTATCTGATGTTTGCATACATTTAGTTTCTGAATTAATTAATATACTTTTAATTAAGTTGAGCGGCTAAAAATAACTTTCAACTATATTTCATTTTAATCTTTTGCAATCATTTGGCCATTTACTTTACTAAATTTATTTAATCTAAAGTTAAAAAATGTTTAGCTACAATTAATTTTCCAGAAAGAAAAACTACATTCGGTTAATCTAACCATTAATAATTCTATCATTTAATGTAAAATTGTTTTGATTTCGATGATAAACCAATTCTAAAAAACACCTAATACATTAAATGTTTTAAAAATGTTAATAAAAACTTGATGTTAAATATTGATAGTTCTACATTTGGAAATCGCCTAGAAAGAAAACAAACTAAGAAAAATTGCCCACTCACTAAAAGAAATACTGTAGATCGATAGAAATAACAATTGCAAATAGATAAAAATAATTTATAAGGCATAAACTGCGTCATTGCAAAGTTAAATTTGCACCATTTGACAACGATAGAACAATGAGAAATGGCTTGACAAATTGTAGACGCATTTTTTAGCCAAAATGCAAATGAGCTAATCGAACGAGCGACAGATTGCATTTTTGGTGTGGCTCAAATCGAGGCCAGCCCACAGCGGTAATAACAACAACAACAACAACACGATTGTCTAGACACATACCAGCAGCCAACGCCAAGTAGTTGAGTGCATGCTTAAAGCTTGTGGTCTTGCCAGAACCAGAACGGCCCATGAATATGAGACTTTGATCGCGTCGCGTTTCAACCAAACTCCTGTAGGCGGTCTGAGCCAGCGAATAGACGTGGGGCGGCATGTCCTCCGTTTTGCAGCCGCGAAACATGGATACAACCTACAAAAAGAATGCAGAGTGTGTGAGAGACAAGACCAGACAAGATAGATAAATAAATAAACCGAAACAAATCAAATTGAAACCAGTACAAGCCAAGCCAAACCAGGCCAGACCAGGCTAGACCAGTCCACAGTCCAGTTCAGATCATTGCAGAGCCAGTCTCACCTTCTCAGAGTAGAGGGACAGCGGTGCCATAGGATTGACCACGAGCAGCGTGGGCCCCGCCTTGGTGTGTATCAGATTGCTGGCATAGCGCTGTCGGAGGCAGTGCAGCACGGACGCCTCGTTCAGATAGCGCAGCTCACAAATGTCCTCGGCCAGATCCAATGCGGGGCTATTCTGCTTCTCGATGTCATCCTCATCAACGGTCAACTCTTCCCCATTGTGCAGCAGACGCACACTCAGCTTGTGCTCCTCCTCATGATGAGCTTGTGAGTCTGTGGTGGGCGGCAGACGCAGTGCGGCTGTGAAGCCGCCGCGATGCACCAACCACACACGTTCCGGCTGTGAGCCATCAGTTAAATCCACATCCACATCGTCGCTGCCATCGATTTTGCCAATGCTGCTGCCTCCAGCTCCAGTTCCATTCTCGTGTCGACTCTGTAAATTACAAGAAGTCATAAAAACATTAAAATAAATACAAGTAAATGGAAATTGGGGTCAACATATTGTGTTGGGCGCTAACTTCAAGTGAATCTCTGCGATTTATTTTTGGGCAGACACATTTTCACGCATTTATTCCATTTATTATCGTACTTTAGCTCGGAGTTCTCCTCCACGCGCTTCTTTTTTTTTTGGTTTTATTTTGGGCGCATTTCTAAATTTGATGAGGTTTTCGAAAATCCTAATTAGTTGCCTAGACGCGGGTCTCTTTCCTATCTTCACTCTCACTCCCCGCCCTCTCTCTGTCTCTCTCTGTATCTCTCGGAAAATGCTAGTGGGCTAGACATGATTGTGGATGTGGATGTGGATGCGGCTACGTTATGCAACGTCGGCAACGTCGTCAACACGTTCAGTTCACATTTGGTGGCTATAAATGGCATTTACTCGTTGTTGTTCCTGTTGTTGTTGCTGTTGCTGCCGACGCAGTTTACATTTTGTTGCTCCTCCTATCTATGTGCATCTGCTACTCCTCCCCTTCTCGTCCTCCTCCTCCCTTTCAATCTATAGCGCTATTTTGCATTAACTTGCAGTTGCAGTTGCTGCTGTTGCACTCGTACTTTGTGGCGTAATTATGAAAATATTGTGCAAGGTTCAATAGCCCCTAATTTTGTTTGAGTCATTTTCGGCTATGCGCTTTTAATGGATACTAGATCTCAAATGTTTAGACAGGAAACAAATGTCGAAACTCATTCATGTCCAGCATTCGCACAGTTCGCTTGAGTTTTATATCTGTAGATAAATGCAATTTGCATTTAGATCTGGCATGAAATATTCTATATTTATGTAGGACGCGTATAAATATGCATTATTTATTTATGCTTATAATTCTTTTATAAGCAAAGTAAGCAGAGAGTTTTAAACAATTCCAAGTGGTCCAACATTAAATATGAAATTTCTTTAGAAATTGATAAGATTCGATTTAAATCTATGGATCCTTAAAATTGGTTAAAATTCATTTAGGAAATCAGTTTATCAGCTATTAATTATATCAAATAAATAAAAATTAATAAAATAAAATCTGAGACAATTTGATTAATTTATATAGAATCAGTTACATAAACATTTAATATATTTTAGAAATTTATTTTATTTCAATTATTATTTCATTTGCAATTGCTTGCTGGTTTTTTTTTCTCATATATTCAAATTAAAACCATAAAAACTGCATCAATAATTCTGAATTTCTGCATTTTGTAAAGACTTTATAAAGTTGTTTGTTGTCGAACAAATCACAAGCATTTTTTGTTGTATACAAAATTCATCTAATTCATAGACACATGAATACACATGAATATGTAATTTTATAAACAAAAAAAAAAAAAGGGAGGAGAGGAGAGGAGAGGAGAGGCAAACTGACAAGCCCGTCTGTCCACTGTCAATCAATGGCTGCACTCGGCGATCGGATCAATGAACCCGGCGCAGTTTAAGTTGATGAAATACACAAATTAGATAAAGAATGTGCAGACAGCAGAGCGGCTAACTAATTAACATGGATAGAGAGACTGAGAATGAGAGACAAAAGGCAGACAAAAAATAACTAATAGAAAAAGAGACAGACTAAGTTAGGGACAGAACAGAGGCAGGCCGACAAATTAAGTTCATGCAAAGGTTTACCAAATGTTAAGATTTCATATCTAAAACTATCGTTTATTGTGCCCCATGCAGCACTCCAACTACATATTCATAAAGAACCAAACAACGCAACACCGAAGAAGAGACAACAACAACTAAACAAATACAACAACGACAAAGCGGGCTACGTAAATGAATACTTCCGCTACAACGTCGGCGTAGTGAGCCATAAAGCCAAGCCAAAAATGCAGCGACAAGACGACCATATCGTAAATTATGAGCCGAGCATTTGCCCACGCACTCCATACTCTATACTCCGCACTCCAATCCCCAATCTGCAGCCAGAGTCCCCGACCCTATTTCTATAACCCATTCACAGTCAGATTGTCCAACTGTCCGATCATCATAAAATAACTAACAACTTAAATCGTACATTGGGTCACGGCTCGACAATCTATCGATCCATTCATTCATCGATCGACTCATAAAGGGCTAGAAAGTTTTTTCTGACACTGGTCAACAAAATTCGAGAACCAAATGCAAATGCATATAATTTTCAAATGCAACTAAGTATGTAGTAACAATCGAAATATTAATGTTTAGTAAAAACTCAATATTAATCACATTGTAATTAGCTTTTACACAAAATATTCTAAGATAATATTTAAAGTGGTCTTTAGAATTTCATTCACACCTGAATTTTGAATAGCCATGACACATATTCCACGCTTATAAAAAATATGTGTATGTAAACCTTTAAGAGGAATTATTGTTGTCTTACAAGGAAAAACATTACAGCATAATTAGTTCAATAAACTTATATAACAAGAAAGTTGTAAGACTGTTTTAAATTATTATTTCATTCCTTTTTATGTAAATTTGCATTTAAAAATGCTCAGTTATTTGCTTGAGGAATAATTCCTTAGAATTATTTATTGAAAAAAACTTAACTGGCGTAATATATCTTTTTATGCAGCAAAATAAAAGTTAAAACACGACCAGTTGCAGTAATACCCATGTTGGTTTTACCACATTTTTCATATTTTGTTTTCGAGTTTTGTGGCATCTTTTTGTGTTGTCTAGTGTAATTATTATGCGCACCTTTTGCCTGAGACTTGCATCATAGTTTTTGTAGTTGCAGGCAAGCGAGCTGGCCCAGATGGCCGGCCATTGTTGGGCAGCGTTTTGGGCATCGCGACGTCGACGATAGGAGCTTCTTATGCCGGGGAGGGGGGATGATTGTGGCGCTACCGCTGCGGCAGCTGCTGCTGCTGCATATTTAGAGGCAGCTACTGCGGAGCTGTTCCACGGTGGACGTACAGATGTGGATGTTAATGTTGTTGCCGTTGTTGCTACAGAATTTGTTGTTGTCGATGGACTTGTTGCTATTGCTGTTGCTGGAGTTGAAGTTGACGTTGTGTTAATTTTGCCATTCTGTCGAAAGCTACGCGATCGTATTGAACTGCGCTCAAAGCCGGATGGAGCTATTGGAGTTGCTGCTGCATCCTTGGCCTGCTGCTTGGTGGCAGCCAGACGTGGTGGTTTCGGTGGAGGCGGTGCCAGAGTCGGAGTTGTTGTCGATGGCCAACTGTTGGAGTTCTCCGAGCCGCTCTCACTGATCGTCTCCGAGCTGATGCTGTTCTTGCGTTGCGCCTTCGGCTTCGCTGCTGCTGTCGTCGCCGCGATCTTTTGGGCCTTGTTGGTGCCACAGGCGTGCGCCTTGCCGGTGCAGCCGCGATGAAAGGACGGATTTAGACCGGAGCCGGGGGCAGCTGGCACGGCGGGCACAATGCCACCGCGTAGCGTTTGCTCGAAGCTCTTTGGCTTGAGAAACATGGTAAACGGCGCGTGTGTATAAGTGTTTGTTTGTTGGTAGTTATGTGATCACCGCGATTGTCAGATCTAAGCTAACTGCAAACAATTGTCATGGCCAGCTAGCCAGCGGAGCTTGGAGCATGACCAGACCAGATTAGACCAGGCTAGAGACGCACAATGTGAAACGGGAAGTAAGTGAGAAACTGGAGCGCGCCCAAAACCTTGGAGCTTTAGTAACACTCAATAAATGTACTTAAAAGTACATGTATGTGTTGAAATGTGTATGTGTGTGTGTTTAAGCACTTAGCGCTTTGACATTAGACAATTGAAATTGGCTGAAAATGGCCAATCATCATCGTGCGATCAACGATTCATTGATTGATTGATTGACTGAAATGCAAGACTCGAGTCACGAAAGCGAAATTTGCCAAGTTATGAATTAACTGCGATTCGATTATTAAAAGCCAACTTGAATGACAAGAATGGCTAAGAGTTGTTAACGTTGTTGTTGTTATTTCTGTAATCCCGCATAGAAATCTCACAGTGGGTGTCTCGCGTTTTCAATTTCCGTACCGAACTTGGGCAAAGTTTGCAGCGTACTGACGGCACAGCTCCAACGACAGCCACGACGAAGCGAGTAACAACAACAAAAACTCGACAAAAACAAAAACTCACGCACACATACATAACCAGACGACTGGCAGCGACGTCGACTGCGACGCCGACAGCAACTGCGAACGATGCTATTTGTGTAGGCTGCCAACGCAGTCGCAGTTAACAGTGGGTGTAGAAAAATGCACACAGCTGCAGTTGCTGCAGTCGCGTCGCTGCTGACTGCGGTTGTGGCTGCGGCTGTTCGTGCAGTCGCCGCTGGCGTTGACGTTGACATGAATGGGAGAAGAGGAGGGAGGGAGGCACTGAAGTGGCGACTCTGCAGCATGTTTGTTGTTAATGATGTTTACTAAAAATGCAGTTCGAGTTGTTTTTTCACAGTGTTGCCAAATCCGTTTATTTTCGTCGAGTGAATGAAGTGAATAAGACGCTCAGATATGTCGACGCCTCTATGAACTTAGTCCAGACAACAGCAACAACAACAACAGCAACAACAATAGCAACAAATAAGAAAGATTATCTTTGGCACACCGAAGATTAAATACTCTTGCGTTTGCTGCCAATTTTCGGTGATAATTTCCATAACAGATTTATGATATAAATAGTCTGATTTTAGTTAAATTTTAACTGAATGTATAAGACTATATCTAATACACAATTTGTGTGATAGATTGAATAACTCAAAAACAACATTGATTGCTTTAGCTATATGGTATATTAAATTGATTCAACCGAATTTGGTGTAGATATAAAACAAATTGAAAAATTCGTGTTCAAGTTTTCTCAAGATATATCCACTCAGCTTTTTGTCCTGATAAAAGATATACATTAATATATATTGTATAGGGTCTGCTTTAGGGTCTCTTTAATACGTTACACATTATGTGACAAAATTGTAATATCCCCTGTAAGTGTATACAAATATAGTTACAATTGTGACTAAAAGGTTGGGCCGGGAATTCAAGTCGTCTGATCACTCAGGTGCTGACAATTTCTCAGCATTTGTGGCAAGATAAACATTGTGAAAAATGTCAAACACGTTTCTAGCTCTGCTTATGTTAAAGTCAACAATTAATAAGAATTTCAATTGCAAATGTGTGACTTTGAGTTACCCTATTACTAAGAGTTACAGTTTCGCACAGATCAGAAATTATTTGAAAGTTAAGATTAAGAATGAAAATAAGAATATAAAATACGATTCTAAAAGAAATAAATAAAAATTGAAATGTGCAACTGTGAGGTAAACTATAAAGTAGAAGATCAGCAATCATATTTAAGATTAATATGCATTAGACTAATAATGTCAACAGCGTCAGATACCCTGCAATGGCAAACTACAATTTCGAGTATTACCAGAAATATTAGAAAGCCATGACTAATGCCAACATAAATAATAAGAATTTCCGATGCAGATAGTAAAATTTAACTAACACTTTGGGTAGTACTAACTATTCTGAATGCAAATAAAGGCTGTAAAATACCCATTAAAGGGAATTACAGCTAAGAATGACAATCATTTTAATATTTAAAAGAATAAGGACAACGATGTGTAAAGAAACTAAGCTGTGGAGGGTAGGCTAGTGAAATAATCTTTTACCTTATTATTAAGAAATTCATTAAAATGTATAGATACGATACTCAAAAAATCAAATGTGTTCCACATTTCTCTAGAATTTTTCATGGTATTTAATCATGAACTATCAGAGATTTAATTTTTCGTCGTTACAAAATTTGGCTGTACTAAAAAAAGTTGCTACGATTGTTCGAGAACTCCTATGGATGTATGTAAAGGGAAATTTTTCCGAACTTTTTAGTCAGATCCCTATAAGATTTACAAAGAAAATGCTTTTAATTTTGTTTTGAAAATTGGTTGAAGTAATAATCCTTAAAATTATTCAAAAACAGTTATTCAAACATTATACTCGGACCATCCTCAACTCTAACCGCCCTGAGATACTTTAGTTTGCCCAAAGTTTTTTAAGCACAACGATTTGGGAATATTTTAGGACACTTTTCATGTCATGGAAAAATTTATAATATAATTTTTAAAATAAAACTTTCATCGCATCTTCATCAAGAGTTGTAATACGAAATACCTACTAATAGTTTCGTATATGACTTTAAGATCATACGAAATATAAGAATTTGATAGACTATTCAAATAAAAAAAGCAAATTAAAGTCTAATTGGAGACATTTACGCAGCACCAAGCTCAACTTTTCTATGACAACTTTGATCTTTGACTCTACTAAAAGATACTTTATACCACTTTTTAGAGGGTATATAAATTTTGTCTAGATTCCAGCCACTTATGTCTATAACATCGGTACTAATGGAGTCTTGGAAACGAGTTAGACTCGGACTATTCAATTAATCATTGCACAGGGCTTGCAATCTATTGAAAGAATTAATAATTAATGAAATGCGAGGAACAATTATGATCTTGTGCATGTAACAAGAAACACACAATTTCATCAATCACCTAATGCTTTCGCCTTTTGCTAATGGATGGAAGTTGAGCTGCCTGATCTTACCTGACGTTTGAAGCGTTTGCTGGCACTGCGACGGAGTGTGTTGCAGTTGCCGTTGGTAATGGAATGATCAATCTCCTCGACGGTTGCCGTGCTTGGCGCCATGCAGCGTTTGCTTAGCTCCACCAGCTCAGCCACGGGTTGAACCTGCCAGGTGAATAAGACAAGATATCATAGTAACAACAAATGCAACTGGGTTAACTTGGGTCACGTACCTCAACGGTGACAGCATCGCCGCTGTTGCGTATCATCTCGATGATGATCTCACGCGATAGATCGCCCACAGGCGTGCCGTTGACCTTGATGAGACGATCGCCGGGCAGGAGACCCGTGGCGCCGCCCCCAGCACCTGGCTCTGCAAAGATGACAGGCCGAAAAATGGGGGAAGTCAGCGACTCGGTGCGATCCAAGCAAATGGCCTTTCGCAGGCTGAAGCCAAAGTCCTGGCGCGGTGACTTTTGTCGCTTGATGACCAGCTGCCTGGGAGCCGGCAGCTGCACCAACTGGACAGGGGGCAATGGAAGCTGGATATCCTCGAAGGCATGCACGCGGGCCCAGCGATCGATGCCCTGGGACTCGCCGACCGGACTGAGTGAGAATGGCGGCGTGGCGAACGAGGAGTTTGTGGTATCTGTGAGACTGTCCGCACTCGGCGATGGCGATGTCAGCACATGCAAATGGGCAGCCTGCGTGGGCGTCTGTGGTGCTCCATAGCGGGCATTCGCTGGCAGCGTCATGGCACGCTGCTGTGGCGTATGATCGCCATCGCTGCGCAGGCTCTCCACGGAGGTGAACGAGGTGCCGTGTTGGCTCGAATTGGAGCCACCGCTGCCACCGCCACGGTTGCCCTCGAACAGTTGCTCATTTTGCATGGTGTTGCGCATCAGCATTTCGGGCGTACCGCCGCCCGTGCTCCCGCCGCCGCCGCCGGTGAAGACAATCTCCTCGTGGACGTTGCTCATGTTGCTCCGCGAACCCTTCAGTATGCCCCGCTTGGGCGGCTTTGGTGGCACCGGCGGCAAAAAGCGATTCTGTCAATTCGAAAGAAAAAAAGGCATTTACACAAATCTCTAAGGGATTTCTCTTTCTCATACTCACTTTCAGTCCGCCGGCGAGCAGCGTGTGCGTAACCTCGCCGTAGTTCAGATTGATGCCAATGCCAGAGCCGTTGGCGGTGGAGCGACTTTCGATGTGTGTCATCACAGATGCAACAATTTCCTCATTGCCACGATCCTGCTCTGGCCCGGTACTGCCATTCCCATTTCCACTCCCATTTCCATTGCCAGTGACATTGCCACTGGCTGCGTCAGCATTTAACGCCGCAAAGAAATCCGCACTGTAATCGGCGGTTATGCCGCTGGGCAGCTTTTCCTTTTCCTTGCGGCGACCACGTATTTTCAGCGATCGACGCACTTCCTCCAGACGCAGCAACTCATCTGTGCTCATGCTGCCCGTTACGCCAACGCCACTGCCCCCTTTAGCCTCTTTCCGCAGTTTCTTTTCACGCTTGCGACGCTCCTTCTCCTCATCGCCGGCGCTTTTTTTCATAAAATTAAACATCCCCTATGTGTATGTGTGTGTGTGTAAGTCCTTAGGGAACTAACTGTGGAAAAAAGAAAGAAAGCTTTTATTAGTAAATTACTATAATTAACAAATAATAAATCACATAATCACAGTTAATTATAACTGTTAAAATATCTTATATCTTATTGAGAATATTGAAAGAATCATATAAACGGGTTTAAGCACTTATAGGCAGTGTTGCCGTTTTAGCTATAAAATATGTAGCTAGATCTGAGCCATTTTGTAAATGCAAAAGCTACAAAATTAAAAAAAAAACAGATTAGATAGAAATCTGTGATTTTTTTTAATTAAATGACATAATTAAGAGAATCCAAAATTCTTTTTAGAAAATATATAATGGATAAACAAAAAGAGAATAAGTAGTATTCGAATATCTTATTGAAAAAAATTGGTAATATACCAAATTCGAAAAATACTACTAAAACAGCAAAACTTTGAGCAGAGCCTTAAGGCCCTATTCTCTTTCAGCAAAAAATTTGTTTCGACTTTTTTTTTTGCATTTATTTATAGCTTGGGTAGTTGTGAATATGCCCCTAAAAGGATTTTTAGAAATTCGAAATACTTAAGGAGATATGGCCATTTTTATCCAGCAATGTTAATGTTAATGCATGTGAAGTCAAAACTTTAAACGCGTTTATCTCGAAACCAAGTTTTTCGAGCTGGCGGCCACGATTCCGCCAGTTCTACTGAACCGATTTGGATGAAACAAAGTTTAATCGACGTAGAATTATCACCATTCTGGCCCGAAGTAAAATAAAAATTTTGCGATTTTTTTGCTATTTTTTTTTTACACTAAGCTACAAAAAAATGGGTCCAAATTCGATTTTCAATTTCAAGTGGCCGCCATTTTGTCAAAAAAAATCGCAAAATTTTTATTTTACTTCGGGCCAGAATTACATCTATGCTGATCATAACCCCTTTTTTTTTTTCATTTCCGACGCTCCGGAGACCCGGAATCGTGGCCGCCGTGACGACACCTTTTTTTTGGACCACCAACTTTGAAGTCTCATTACTTTTTGAACAGCCCTCGTATCGAGGCAAAAAAAATTTTTTTATTTTCTTTCATTCATTACTAATTCAATAAAAAAAAACAAAATTCAAATATCTTTTTGCGTTTTCAAATGAGAATTTTTTCAAAAATGGTCCAAAAACAGCAAGCTGAAGGAGAATAGGGCCTTAAGTATTTTTACTCAATTGGCGTAGTGGGCAACAAAAAATGCTGGTCAAACACAAATTTATAACGATTTTTAAGTAAATGCGGCTTTTTAAATATTTTTCCGGAGCAAAGTGAATTAAAAAACCTTAAGAGCTATTTAAGGTTGCTACAAAAAAACACATGACCCAAGTTTGATTTATAAAAATGAATGCAGAATTCGTCTAATATTAAAAACATATTTTTTTGTTAACTGCAATTTCGTACATAGCATTTTTAACTAGCACTTTTCATAACTTTTTAGCCATTTCAAGCTAAGCATTTAAATCAAATTAGCTAATTTTGCCGTTGAAATTCTGGCAATTTCAATTTTATAGGGTCAAAAGAAATTAAAATAAATTCCTTTAGTTTAAACTCGTTAGTATAAATACATATAAAAGGTTTTCATTTCATATTTTCGAATTCGTTTTTTCACAACCTTGCCACTTTAAACAAATTTATTTGCCGGTTGACATCCCTGGTTGAGAGGGGGTGGGAGAGCAGTTGCAAGTTCAAGGGCGTGCCCAACAAATTTGCACTCTTTTGTTGTAGTTGTTGTTGTTGTCTGCAGCTAATTTGATTTGCTCTGTTTCTGCCCCTCACCCTGCCTCCTTTCACTTAGTGTGGTAAGTTTTGCGTTTTCTTTTCCGTTGTCTTTTGCTCAGTTTTGCGCTCTGCAAAAGAAACCCTGAGACCAATGCACCCGCACAACCACAACCTGAACCACAATAGTTAACTGTTTCTTTCTGTCTGCACGTGAGTATGTATGCAGCTGTAAGTGAATGTGTGAGAGAGTATGTGGGTGTATGTGTGTATTGCAAAATCACATAAACAATGCGTCAAGGCATATGCATATTTTCGTTAATCTGGCAATTCGCTTCTGAGCCAATGTTGGCTTTTGTCATTGAGACTCGCCCCCATTTGTTATTATTTATTCAATTATGCGCTTTCTTTTCCATATTGTATACAATTTTGTTTTGTTTTCTCACACACACACACACTTCCACTCTGCTCACACACACATGCACAAACAATAAGCGCACATTCGATACTTGAGGGCCCGTTATTGTTGTTATTGCAGTTGTATTTGCATTTGTGTTTGTATTTGTATTTGTATTGATTGCCCCAGACTCGATTCGTTGCATTTCACATTTTTTGCTGTGCTTTATGTTTCTTAATTTTATAACCATTCTCATTATTTATACAATTCAATTTGTGCTTATTCGAAAGAAACCAATAGACACACAAAGAGGGTAGAAGTGGAATTTGCTGCAGACAAGAAGCAAAAAAAAAGAAAGTTGCCTTCCACTCGCGAAGTCAATAACACCTTTGTTTTTTGCAGTTTTCTACGCCTCTTTTGATAAGCTAAAGCACTCAAACCACTCTTACACAGACACTCGGGGGGCAATGTTTTGTAGCAAGAAAGCGTGTCAGGGACACTGAGTGGGTTTCCATGAATGCCACAAGAATTTCTGGCTTTACCTTTTTGCTACTTAAGCAATGCGCCCAATTACGCGCTTGGCATAAACAAATGCCTCCGATTTAAATTCTAAAAATTACAAAATTTCACCGAGCCGACGACGACCGATCGACCAGTGTGTACACAACTGTTGATTAGAGTTGTGTCGTTTCGTTCTGAAAAAGATGAAATGAACGGGTCAGATGAACGAATGAACTTATTCAGTCAATCATGAACTAAATCGTTCATTTATCGGTTTCACACGATGACATCGATAGTTGTACAACTTTGCACAGTGTGTACACAGTAACAGAATACCTCAACTGTAAATGCTCTGTAAAAAATATAAAACATAAACATAAAACTTATCGGTTAAGCTTAGTACGCAAGCTAACTAAATTTTACGCGGCGTAAAGTGCTCAATATTTAGCTGTCGACGAGCGTAAGCCCAGTGTTGCCAATGCAACACGGAAAAATAACAAAAAGTTGAGTGGTAACACTATGCGTCAGCGGCGGTTTATTTTAAATTTGAACATGCTAAACTGATTTGGATGAAAGAGGAGAGAATAGGCAGTGAAAAATGCAAATTAAAGTTTATAGAGAAAAAATATGCGATGCCCCGCAACCACAGCGCATGTTGGGTGCACCCATCGATTTTGACTTTTAATGAGGATTCACCATTTGTGTTAATGAAAAAAATACCAAAATATCTATAAAAACCATTTTAACTTACGTTCTTGCCTATAATCTACCAATATTGTCATCGTTATTGACCAAATTTAATTAGTCTTCATAGTTTTCACTTGTGTGCCAGACATTTATCTCCAGTATACCCAGCGAAACTCTAAACAGTTTAATGTTTCGCTGGGCCTGTCAGCAGTGCTGCCCATTCTGTTACTTTACTTAACAGCTCTGTTATTTTATTTAGTCTGCGGACACCCGAGCGTAATAAATGTCAAGTTCTTCTTCTTGATTTTACGCTAGTGTTTTTTTTATATGGAGTTTGGGCTTACGCCAGCCTTTTTTTGAGTTTGCGTACTATGCTTTATAATACTTATCGTGACAAATTTGAATTAAAAACTATAAAGAACATATGAATTGATTTTAAAATACATTCAGTTCCTTACTTACACATTAAATGGTCATGCTGCAAAGTTTAAGCAAAAAACAAAATTTATTAAGAACTGTTTAATTTGGTAAAAAGATAATAACAATTTGCATAAGGTTAGATAAAATAAAGGAAACCATATTAAGAGATTTGCGAGTTAGTCACCCGAGGGTTTTTTAAATTGTAAATACGCCACCTATCGTCTACAAACAGGGAAGGGACACAGTTCGTTCATTCACCTGGGTGACTTGTTCAATTCGAACTTAATTTACCGGTTCCGGATCTTACAATGAACTGTGCGGGCAATTTAAATGTGAATTTGATTCACTTAGCAATATTCCATTTATTTAATAATAATAAGTTTATAAATTAGATGAAATAAAAAAGATAATTTTAATAACTCTAATTTTAAAATGTTATCGTTTATTTTAACTTAACAATCACGTTAATTTTGATGAGAATTGAAAGCGTACTACAAACAACCAAAACCTTCTTGTGGCCATAGTAAAAGGAGTCGGGGGAGGGTACATTTACTAGATAACGTTGTTGTTGTGGAGTTGACAGGTGTATTTAGGAACAAATCACATAACGCTTGATAACTTAAATAACTTGATAAAACTAGCTTCCGCTGAACATTAATTGCCAAAATGTATATTCGGAAATAAACACTCCAAAGGACTCCAAAGGTTTGAAAGGCTACATAATAGTTGCATGATAGTATTTTCTTACAGATACCGTTTCAGGAGTTGGTATGGCATCTCCAGTGCTTCCCAAGATCGGTTTGTAGCCTCCTCCTCGATATCTCTGCTTCGCCATTTGATAATCGCCCGAATCGAAACATTTAGTTCCCCTTTGTAGACGTTTCTGGACGAATGATGAATGACCACCAGACAGATTCATTCCACTTGGATACTTTGATTTTAGTTTCTCCTCGAATTGATCCTAGTTTTAATTTCTGCTGTTGCATAGATTCGTTGTTCTCAGTAGGATTCATTTTGAGCTATGGAAAATTTAATTGCAATACATAAGTATTTTCGTCTGAATTGTTTTGACAAGAAATACTATGTGTTTTTTGAACCACTTATCTAATTAAATTTTAAATCGAGTCATCATAATATCGAAATTGTGGTAAAATGGGAAATGTCATTCCATTATAATCGAATTAATTTAGAGTTGCACTGACGGGACACCGACCGACCGCCACAATATATAGACTCGCTCTCTCGCTCTTTTGTTTCTTTGTTTGTTTTCTTTCTCGCTCGCTCAAAATTTCGATAAAATAGTAATTTTTAGCAAATTTTAAAAAGTCATAAAAAATATTTGCGAAGAGATTTTTAAAATTTTTTTTTTCATTCACTCCTAGAATTGTTTGAAAATTTTTTTTGCAAATTTCCAAAACACTGCATTAAATTAATAAAAATATCGTTTCTTTACTCTAGCGTTTTTTTAGCTACCAACAAATTTTTTCTTAAGCTATTTTCAGCTTTTTCAATGGCTAACTTTTTCATGACCCGAAGAGTTGGCAACACTGGACGTGACATCGACCGACCGCCACAATATACAGACCGTCTATCGCAAGACCAAAAAAAGTGAAGCGTAAAAAGCAAACGGTACATGTACATGGAAAAATAAGTGTGAGTGCGTGTGTGTTTATTGAAAAATAACTTTCAACATATATATATTATGCGCACCAGAACAAAAACAAAGTTTCGAGAAGTTCAACAATTGTGTGACGAAATTGTATTAAATTGTATGTGGCCTGGTGTCTGCAACATACATACAAACAATCACAATACACTTACACTCAACACACAACAGAAACAAAAACAACATACGTGAGTTGTCGTTGTCGCTGCCGTCACCGTCACCATTAAAGCAGAGTCTGCCTTTTACATTTCGCGAAAAGAGTAAAAATCAAAAGCAAAAGTTGGTTCTTTTGACCAAATAGGTGGGTTCAAGTTATCCATGGGCTTGCAATTGCAAGTGTTTTTATGCCAAATTCCAATAAACAGCCGTGGCCTTTGTTATTGTTGCTCGTTCGGTTGCTTACAAAGTCACCATCATCGTCGTCGCCGCCGTCGTTGTCGACGACGTCGTTGGCTGCCCCCGATGGTAATCTATCTCTGTATGTGTTGCGTGTGTGTGCATGTGTGAATTTGTCTGTGTTTACGTGCATATACATGCATCGATGTGTTAGTGCGTGCGTGTGTATGTACATTTGATAACTGTATTGGTGTCTAGACATGTTGCTGACACAAACATAAAACTTAAAAACTTTTGCTTGTGGTTCGGTTCGCCGGCTCGAATCCCCTCTGTTGCCTCTGATAGATTGTTGCTTTTGAAACAATTTGCAAAGTTGTATTAAAATAAATAGGAAAAGCTTCTTAAAAATTCATAAAAACTTTCATTGACATGAAATCGTTATGTATGCACATACCAAGCATACATATACAGTAAGTCAAGTAACTGTTTTGACAACATGAAATATTCACATTGAAAATAAAAACTAATAATAATAAGATTCATTTGGTTTTTAAAAAAAAATACAATTTATATTTTGTCAAAAGAATTACTCGACAAACTGTACACGTTTACTCATGTAATTGTGATAATTAGACTATGCCGTATTATTGTTTTGGTTCGCGGCTTGAATTTGTTCCGAACCGGTTTTCTGTTGCTTGCCGCTGTCATTGTTGTTGCTGCTGCTTCTGCCGTTGATCACTTGCTGCAGACGCACATATACGCAGCAGCACATACACATGCAAGCATTCTGTATGTACATTTTGTCTGTCAGACATGCACGCGTTTTGCCCGCCACCCCCTGGCCCGCCCACACGCTTCCCTCGCACTTTGCAATGCAGACATCCAAAGCATACGCGTCTTGTCTGTATATGTATGTACGCATATGTACATGCATACATATCTGCATGTGTGTATTTTGTCGATTTTATTTTATGTACATTTGTTTACAGTTTTAGATAGCGAAATTTGTACAGCCGGCAGCGACCGCCACGGCACGTCGTGACATTTTCGCAAATTGCAAATGAATATGTTTTTTTTTACTGTTTTTTTTATTTTTTATTTGTGTTCAGCTGCGATCATTGCCGCACTCTCTGAGACACACATACACACGTGCCCCTCGCACCTTTATCGCTCGCTGCGATCTCAACTAGCAGAGGGCCACACAGAGACAGCAGAGCGAGACATGCAAGCACACACACACACTCGTATGCATATGTGTGTGTGTGGTTGTGTGTGTGTATACACTTGCGCTTAGCATATGCATACAAGAATATGTATGTAGTTGTGTGTGCGTATAAGTTCATGAACAGTAGCACTCCGTCGACTTGTTTTGATTTAATTTCGCGGTAAATGCAATCGCGAAAATTTGCTCGTATCGCGCACTCTGTTAGCTTTGGCTGCGTAACATGGCGGGGAATTTTGTTTGAAGCTAAACCAGCAACAATTGCGACAGGGGCACAGTTACAGCCCGAGGCAGAGGCAGCGGCAGAGGGAAGTGCAAATGCTGGCTGGCGCCTCGACATGTGGGGCGCGCAATGACTAAGTGAATGAAAGACCCCAGGGAGGCCTCCGTCGACTCTGTCGCCGTCGCGTCAGCCCTTCTGCGCAACGGAAATGCCGTAAAAATGCCCAGTTTTAAGTTGTTTTTGTTTTGTTTTTGTTTTCGTATTATTTTTTATATTTTATTTTATTTTTTTCTCTGAACGATCGATCCTATTTTGAAAAGTTCTGCAGCTGCTTTTGTTGCAGCTGCTGACGCAAGCGCCAACAACAACAAAATAAACAGCAACAACAACAACATGAACGAGAACGAGAACAACAACAACAAAGGGCTGTGCAATTTGCCATAAACACGCCAAAAGACAATAACAAAATATGCATATCGATATGCACATGTGTGTATGTGTTATGTAGGTGCATATTAGAGATGGCCGCGTGATAGATAGTTGTCGTGACACGAACATTTTTAAATATTTACACAATTTGTAAAGCAAGTGTATTACTAAAAATAATTAAATAATTTACAAATGAAAAAAATACTTGAGTGATTTAATAAAATGAATTAAATTAATTTTTTAATTAAATTAAATTTCATAATATTGTATACCTAAAATTAACTTTTTAATTGTATCTAATATACTAATAAATAATCATATTGCTGAAATTTAAAATAAATTTATGGCAGAATAAATTGTTATCAAGATCTATAGTTTTTCTACAAATATATTATATAGTACATTTTTAAATTGTGTCAATTAAAATGCTGAAAATCCATAAAAGAAAATTAATAGTCAACATTACATGTTCAACACATTGATAGATCGTCACGCTCCCATCTCTAGTGCACATGCACATAAATGTGTATGTTTATGAGTGTGCGTGTGTGTGTGTGTGTGCTCATACTTATAAAAATTTGCATTATGCACTCGCTAAAATGCTAAAAAACCATTTGTATTTTTTATTTTTCGTTGTTTTCTTTTTGTATTTTGCTTATTTTCAACAAGTGCCCTCATTTCAGACTCGGACTCGGCTGTGTGGAATTGGTTAGCTTGGCGTCGAGGAAAGTGGGAACAGCCTCAACACGAATTACCTATCATTTGTATCGCAGCAGAGGAGATCGACTCTGACTGCCGCCAGCACGGCAACAGGATCTGCCTCAACTACGCCAACGTCAACGACGCCCACTGAAAGCAAAGACAATTTTAATTATCATCATTGGACACACTACTGCGCCTTGTTAAGTAACGAAATATTTGACGCACCACATCCGGCAACGGAAGCAATAATGTCCTTGACAGCGGCTGGCATATCGCCCACCAGCCCCATGGAGCCATTTGTACCCGGTCGTCCGGCGATCGTCAAGGAGGGTTGGCTGCTAAAGCGCGGCGAGCACATCAAGACCTGGCGCCAACGTTACTTTATCCTTCGCACCGATGGCACACTGATGGGCTATCGCAGCAAGCCGGCAGATAGCACACAGTCGGAGCAGCTGCTCAATAACTTTACTGTACGTGGCTGCCAGATCATGACCGTTGATCGGCCCAAGCCCTTCACATTTATCATACGCGGCCTGCAATGGACGACGGTAATTGAGCGCACATTTGCCGTCGAAACGGAAGCTGAGCGCCAGCTATGGACCGAGGCCATCCGCAGCGTGGCCAGTCGGCTTTGCGAAATGGGCGAAACGGCAATGTCTCCGTCGGCCCAAACAGATATGGCTGATGTGGACATGGCTGGCATTGCCGAGGTCGAACTATCCGAACAGTTTTCCGTTCAAGGCACAACACGCAACAGCAGCGGTGTCAAGAAAGTGGTATGTATTTGAATATCCAAATCTTTTCATTATAACTAATTGCTCTTCTCCTTGGACAGACACTCGAGAACTTTGAGTTTCTCAAGGTGCTGGGCAAAGGCACTTTTGGAAAGGTGATTCTGTGTCGCGAGAAGGCCACATCCAAATTGTACGCAATCAAAATTCTCAAAAAGGAGGTCATCATACAAAAGGATGAGGTCGCACACACGCTCACCGAAAGTCGTGTACTCAAGTCAACAAATCATCCGTTCCTTATTGTAAGTGTTTATTTGTCATCCATTGGCATAAGTTTAGTGTTAACCCACACAACTCGATAACGGGAAAATCCCCGCATTACAAATACTGTTTACACTTAAAACAGTTTTGCTTAAAATTAATCAGCGTCAGACGTTCAAGAGAAATTTTAAGATTAAGCGCAAGCTGTTAGTAGCTTTCCCATAAAATCAATAAGTAATTTATGTAAAAATTTTATTCAAAAAAAATATATATTTTTGTATCGGCTTTACCCGCATAAATAACTTAAAGTTCTGAGAAAAATTAAGTATTGTGTTTGTAAACAGCAAAGTTAAAAACTCAACGACTGGAACGCACATTTATTTTATATATTTTTATTTGAATAATATATTTATAAAGCCACTTCCATATCACGGATATCCAAGTTAATCAAACTCACAAAAAGATGCTAAATTTTCTGAATTTATTGCCCTAATTAGACTATGACTTATAGCTTGTACCAAAATCTTTATATTCTAATCAGTATTACTATAATTACCGCTTTAACAATAGTTAATCTTTTCTAATTCTTTTGCCAACCCAATTCAGTCATCGATTGTTCATTTAATTGTTACGTTCATACATCTTTTCTTTTTCATTGCAGTCCTTGAAATATTCATTTCAAACCAACGATCGTCTCTGTTTTGTAATGCAATATGTGAATGGTGGCGAGCTGTTTTGGCATTTAAGCCATGATCGCATCTTTACCGAGGAGCGAACACGTTTCTATGGCGCCGAAATAATTTCGGCGCTTGGCTATCTGCATTCGCAGGGCATCATTTATCGTGACTTAAAGCTAGAGAATCTTTTGCTGGACAAAGATGGTCACATAAAGGTCGCCGATTTCGGGCTGTGCAAGGAGGACATCACCTACGGCAGTACAACGAAAACGTTTTGCGGCACTCCGGAATATTTAGCGCCAGAAGTATTAGACGATAATGATTACGGACGCGCGGTGGATTGGTGGGGCACCGGGGTCGTTATGTATGAGATGGTGAGACGCGACGACAGCAATTGTTATTGTGTGTGAAAAATTTGTTAAATCGCAATTCGTTTATTTTTACACAGATCTGCGGTCGTCTACCCTTCTATAATCGTGATCATGATGTGCTCTTCACACTCATATTGGTCGAGGATGTTAAATTTCCACGCAATATTACTGATGAAGCAAAAAGTCTGCTATCCGGCCTGCTGGCCAAGGATCCAAGTAATCGCTTGGGCGGTGGACAGGATGATGTCAAGGAAATACAAGCGCATCCATTCTTTGCGAGTATTAATTGGACAGATCTGGTGCTGAAGAAGGTTTGTAAACATTGTTGCAAATGCTGTCAGATGTGGGAAATAACCAAATAATTTGTATTTTTCTAGATAACGCCGCCTTTCAAACCTCAGGTTACTTCGGATACAGACACGCGATATTTTGATGAAGAGTTTACGGGCGAAAGTGTCGAGCTAACGCCGCCAGATCCCACGGGACCGTTGGGCTCCATAGCAGAAGAGCCGCTTTTCCCGCAGGTAAATTATCCTTTGAATGGTAAATTGAATTGAAGTGATAACCCAATTGTTTTGCTTTTGTAATCCAACAGTTCAGCTATCAAGGAGACATGGCAGCCACGTTGGGAACATCGGCGCACATTGGTACTTCCACAAGTCTCACATCGATGCAATAGAACAAGCTACAAGTTTTAGCGGGAGCACACAAAAAGATAAAATAAAAAACGCAACGCAAAACACACACATCATGTTCTGCTTCACCGCCTATACCCTTAATATACTTAGTGATATATATAGAGATGGGGGAATAATGCGAGCAAAACAAAACAAAACAAAAACAAAAAATGAAAGAAAAACATAATAAATTTGTAACGCTAAGTTTATACACCAGTAATAACAAATTTGAATGATAGTAACTTATTTTTTCATAACTCCAACAACAGCAAAAACACAACAACGCGCAGACGGAAAACGTAAAAACAAAATTACGAGAACGTTGATTGCGCTATAAACAAAATAATACAAAACAAAAAGAAAAGTTAGTAAGAAAATTACTACATAAAATATGATAAAAACATATATACTTATAAATACATTTAAATATATAACATTTTAAGCATAACGTTTAAAGTGATTAGTTAATTTTTAAATGCAAGTAAATGTTTATTAAGCGAATCAAGTAAATAGCCACACACACATATATACACACACCTACACTACATACACCCTACTAGCATATAGGCAAATCGAAGAGCAAGAGCATAAAATCGAAATACACACAAACACAGACATACGCATTATTTATACTCCAAAGAAGCAAGCAAAAATAACAATTACGAGTTATATTTAATGGAAAAGTTGCCTCTGAAGAGCTCTGGTTTAATGCATGATCAGAAACACAACAAAAACAACTAATAGTTATAAACGGACAAATGATTATTTCAACTGCATGGGCGCCAAAAACATTTAAAACAAACTTTTTCGAAACTAAACAAGAAAATTTATATACGGCATATGCTTTTTTACACAAATATTTGTATATATTTATATAAAAAAAAGGAAAAGTTCACTTTTTAACAAAAGAAAAATGCAAAAAAAAAATACTTAAAACAAAAGTTTCCATTTCTGAATTTGAAATATAGAAACAAATATTATTATAAAATATGCCTGAAATATTTGTCATTTAAGTTTCGACAAGGATTACTGCAGCAACAGAACAGAAAAAAATACGTCAAAAAGTAAAAAGTTTCCTTTTTTGAAATTTTGATATTTTTGTAAACAAAATACATTATTAAATTAAAAATTGTAAATAAAAATTAAATAATGTTCGCGCATTTCAACTAAATCACAATACCAATACACTAAAAATATAATCTCTCTTCTATATGCAAAGAAATGCAAATTAAGCAACAACAAAAAAAGAAATTTATCAATTGAATATAAAGAACAAAGGCAAATAAAACATATTTTCTTAAATAAAGAACAAACAAAAAAAAAAACAATTATAAAAATTAATTACGTAAATTGCTTGCAACTAAACTAAATATTAAATGCCAAAGAATCGGCGAAGCGAATTAATTAGAATGAATGAAGCTCAAATGTAACCAGGCTGGACAGGTGAGTTAGTGTTTAGTTAAAACCTTACTGAGGTATGATTGATAGCCAGTCCAGTAGTTGATTAGAGCAGTTTAGGCAAACCAGGAGCTTAACACACACACTTACACACACACATTGTAGCCTGCTTGGGTAAAAGATAACATCAGATCAGATCAATAACATATGGACTTGAAATACTGACTAAATAGAACCTTATTATGCACTTGGCTTAAACATCTCACTGTCGACTTGATTGATAGTTATTAAAAATGGTAGTATGATCCACACAAGCACTAAGTATCGAGATATTTGGAAAACTGAGAAATCTAGCTAGCCAATATCGGGACGAAGATCGAATGTATCTATAAGAATGTATCTATCAATTTCAGATCGATTATAGGGAATCTTTCATAAGCAAAGCTTAATAAAAAACGACTACACAACGATTTATACTATGCAAATTATATATACAATACATTTTTGAGTTTAAGCATTTTCGTTTATAGCAAATTTCCGTTGACTCAAGCCTAAAACTGAGAGAGTAATGCAAATAAATAGCTGACCAAACAATCAATCGTAATCTGCCAATGCTACCAAATTGGGCAAGCTTTTATAAGAATTATTATATTAATCAGAAAATAAAATGAAAATGTTGAAAAGCAAATACGCAACTTAAGAAACAAAAATAAATATAGAAGATTGTCTTAGCTAAAGGCAAAGTGCATTATTAAAACGCCAACTTGAAAGTTTATCTTGTGTTTCAGGTCATAAACAAACTCACGGTGCCCACTATTAAAGCATTTCCCTTCGCCATCCCCTTATAAAAAGAAACAATAGTTTTGATTTTTGAACTATTTTTCATATAAATTGAACTGCAAACTACGATGTGTTCTAACAATGGTTTAAAATTTGACTATATATATCTTGTCAGATCAAATATCAAGTCGAGCAACTGAAGTTGTCTTTTTGTATTGTAAAAATAAATGAAATATTAAAGAAAAAAAAATAAATAAAAGCGACTCAAATAAAAAACTTCGAATCGATTAGATGCAATTTTTGATAAGCGAAACATTGCAGATTTCGCACAGTTTTAATAAATATATTAAACTGATTTATAAAGTGAAAACAAAAAAATAAAAATAAATAAATCGATTAATATACGTTTATAAAACATTGAGCAACAACTGAACAGGAACCTGTAGATAATATATGATCTACATAAGTACTACTTATATGTATGGTTATTAATTTATACGCGCTTACGCATACCAACATGCATACATAACACAGACAGACACACACTCACACAAACACACCCATATACATATACCATATACATGTGTATGTACATATGTAATCATGTGAAAAACAAAATAAATATAATACATAAATAAAATTTACATATAACAGATATTTGATAAAAAAATAAAAAGCAAACAAGTTGTCTTTTTTCTTTTGAGTATATAAGGAATGTGTCTCCTTGTATAATACAATCCCCATATAAATACATATCCTTCATATATCTGAAACTTTCAGAACTTTCAGAAATGGTTATGTTCTTTGTTTGAATATTTTAAGAAGATACATACCGATTACCTCTAAATTGAACATGGCAAATATTTAAGATTTTGAATCCTTTACGGAAACTTTTGAGCTCCAGACTTTGGTTCGAAAATAGTTTAAATTTTATTAAAAAATTGTATTTTACTTTTCGTTATGATTTAATTAATTTAATATTTATTTTACAATTTTCTACGATTTTTCAGCCCATACAAAGTTTCTAACTTTTGAAAGATTATAAATGAAGAAACGGATTTTTATCTTTATTAAAAAAAAATACCTAAATTGTGAAATTAATTAAAAAAAAATGAAACTTGAATTAGGAGCAGGCTAGTCGTAGACCGCAACTAGACTCTACTATGCCCTCGCCTGATGCAATAAATTCTTGAAGAACGACAAGACACACCCAAAAGGCAGGCTGTTATGGCCGAATCTTCGCCTGACACTGGCTTACTGCCAGTTAAATTGGGTCAAGACAATGTTAGCCAAGTGGGCTGGCTGTATGCGCTGTCCCAAGCCACCAAAAAAAAAAAAGAAAAAAATAATGTACGGGAAATAGACGAACGTGACCGACTTTAATATATATACTCGTAAGTTATATTCGGGAGCAGACCGAAGGTGGGCAGCCGCGGCGAATGCGAATGTGAATGCGAATTCAAGTGCGATTGCGAATGCGTGACAGGCGGAGATGTCCAGGTGTCCATGCTGTCTGTCCATAGTATCTATAGTGTATCCATGTGTGCGACGGCGAACAATGCGTTTTGTCTGATGATTAATTGCAACGCAATCTTGGGAGGCCACGGCCACAGAGCAGTTGCCGACGCTTTCCCCAAACGAACAAGCAGCGCACATATTTGATCCCACCCAGCATTTGGAATATCATTTTAACGAAAATAACCTTGAGAAGTCTTTTTCGAACCCTTTTAATGATTAACAAGAGATTAATTTCATTTGCGATCAAAAGAAGACGCGAAAATGACTCGAGTATATGCGGAAAATGTGATTTATTGAAATCACACTAACAAAATGTAAGGCAATTGCAAGTTAAACGCGCAAGTTATTCAAATTTGATGATTTTGGGTGTTACTACGCAAATACCACTCACAAATTTATCCCGAAAAAGCGCACTTAAGACTATTTTAATAAGGTTAAAGACTCGAAAGAGACTCGAATGTAATCAAAATTTTCACAAAGTGCTCGCTGGGTAGTAGCATATATGTATATAGAGAGGGAGCGAGAGTAAGGGAGACAGACTGGGACTCAATGTGTGTCGCGACGTCAGGCGGTTATATTATCTGTGACATAAAGCTATTAATTTTTAGCACTTGCCTCAAACACAAGTAAAATAACATTTTTTTATTTAACAAATTCAAATTAAAAATTTTACGCGAGCGTGACGAAAGCGAAAGTAAAGCAACCATTATTGAACTGGGCTTGCGATATGGAATGGGATTGGGATTGGGAGTGGGTTGGGTCCAGAGACTGCATCCTTTAGCTGCCAAGCCCTTGGAAAATGCGCGATTAGTGCTTTCCCTTTTGACGGATGACAACAACAAATGAAATACAGAATGACACTTGAGAGCTTAAAGACGACTGGTTGATACACTACCAATTGGTATTAATCGAAAGAACATTCCTTAATGGTAATAGATATTTGTAGTGAATTCGCGATAAGATTATCAGATGGATTAATAAATTGTTTATTATTATTTATAAGAGCTTAGCATTTCAAGTTAGGATTATTCACAAATATTTCATCAGGGATTTCGGTATTCTCCAGGGATTTCGGTATTCTAAAAATTAAATATTTTTCGGTTGTCTTAATTACTTAACTACATTAATTACTTAGTAACTTTGCTTAGTATCAACTACTTCCCATCTCTATAGATTTAATTTAGTCAAGATAGGTCTTTACATTTTATTTGTATCCAAATGTCTTGCATTTTTTGGTTCCGGCCTATTTAATTGCTGTTTTAATATTTATATTAAATACTCTTGTTCCTTTGACGGTAGACAAACCAAAAGGAGAAACTTCAAATAAAGTTGTTGTACCCTTTTGTCAAGTGTATTAGTAGACAGAGTGAGGGCAACTGGCGAGGAGGAGGGGGAGGGGGGTTAAGCGGAGGAGATGTGAGAAGGCAACAACAGTAAACGCGGCTTGTTTTCTTTGTTCGCTACGCGTTTTTCGCGCTTTTCATTTGCGAAACGATTTTTCTATTTTCACCTTATGGCTGACGCGGGGCTGTTCAAGCTGTTTGCTTTAATAGCAATGTGAAAATGTGTCTAAAAAACTAGAAAATGGCCAGCACTGCGACTGGAACTGGGCAGCAGCATCAACAACAACAACAGCAACATGTGACTACTCGTATGTGCTGGCACTTAACAGCTCCTCCTCCCCCCACCGCCTTGACTGCCCCCCCCATTCCACTGACTGACTGTTTGACTGACTAAAAAGTGAAATACATCAAAGCACGTCACATCCATCAGACATTATGAGCAGCACGAGAGCACGCCCCAGTCCCAGACCCAAAGCCAAAGCCAAAGAGTCAGAGCTCTGGCCAAGACTAGATCGGGCCGAGCCCGCCGCCGGTGTGTGTTTGACAACCAGGCCCAAAAGCGTCGCTAATGAATTGGAATTGTTTAAAGAGCGCAACGGGAAGCGGGGGCAACGGGGCTTCAGGCATCAGGCATCTTAGAGTTTGGTCTCAGTGTCGTCTCTCTTGCAAGTTGCTGCAATCGAAATTAATGAAAACTTTCGTTTATTTAATTGCACAGCAGCCAGACAGAGAGGGAGAGTCAGTCCAGCATGTACCATGTCTAAGCCAGGCTAAAGCTCAGGTGATGTGTACAAGAAGACAGACGCGTCTACTATGCCCCACTTCCCCACTTGCCCCCTTCCATCCAGCATCATATCCATCTTCAAGTCGCAGTTTGAGTCTCTCAGTGTTTATGGGTTATGGTTATGACCATAATGAAATCTATAGGGCAAGACATCGACAGCGGCATTTGAGTGAAAATGATTGATTGATTGATCGCTGTGTTTTGTTGCGTTCATTGTTGTTATTGTTGTTGTTGTCGTTGTCGTTGTTGTCTGAGATTGCTGCGTTACTCCTTTTCGGTGTACTAAGAGATTTGTTGACTTCACTTCCAGGCAATTATTTGTTTTGTATGTTTTTTTATTTTGGTATTTAGTTGTTGGCAGATTTCGCTGCAATTTTGTTTATGGCTTTTAAAGGTTAAAACATGATGTTGATTGAGTTGTTCAAACGTCATTGCCAATTGCCAATCAATGGGAATCAAATACAAACAAACATATTCAATGTGCTTCTTGGGCAGCTGGGGAAAGTCATTCAGTTAAGTATCCTTGGCATAGGCCACTTTGGGAATCTTTAATAAAATGGCATTTATATTTTAATGAAAATGATAAATTACATTTTTTTAATTTTTGGAATCACTAAAATTGTATGACAAAAAATTATGATTTTATTTATATGTTAATATAACAAAATAATAAATTTAAATAAAATGTTTTTTTTATGTGATTTTAACTCAATAAATAGTTAATTTGATAAAATCTCTCAACAAGTCTGAAATTCAACAAGTTTTTAAAATTTTAACAAGTTCTGTTAAATAAGAATTATAAAATTAAAAAATTCAAATATAAAAACATTATTCTAGTTTAAGTCTTTCTTCCAAAGATAACAAAACCTCCTTAAAATCCGTAACCTATTTCAAATAATAAAATTTCAAATTTCAAGCCTTGTTATGTCTCAGTTCTTTGCGTTCTATCTAATCAGCTGCTGAATGTTATTAAAAACAATGTAGAGAACTTTCTAATACTTAATGCATGTTATAGCACTTGTGTAGCTGATAGCCCAATTGATTTCTTTATTAGAATAACATTATGTATTTGGCTCGTTCAGTAGCTGTGTTTGATTATCAGCAAATGCATTTCACTTGGCCTCAACTTTGACCACAATTGCAGCATTGGGATATGACTTACAACCAACGAGGCAGGATAAGCTCCAGTGCACATGTCAACGCCACTAGGCAGTGCCTCCCACTCCTCCTATTCCTCCCACTGTGATCCGATGTGGTGCTGGCATTAAAACGGGTCAACATTGCAACAACTCGTAGCTTTACTCCCATTTGGGCCAAGTCTGCTTGACCAACTTGCGCCACAATGCGACATCAACAGCACTGGCCAAATATAGACGTTGGACAATTTCTGAGCATAGAATGGAACGCCTTTATTATAAGTATGACAAAAAGAGAACCATGTAGGAGTTATACTTACGAGTATGTATTTATCTATTTGTGTGTGTGTGTGTGTGTGTGTGTTTGTAGCTGCACTACGAATGTGCTCCATGCGATAACCTAAAAAAGAAAAATGCTCGTACACATTTTTCTTCATCTTTGTTATACCCTATATCCAAAATATAGGCACAAGCAAGTACAATAAATTCCAGACAGCGTACGTAACAAACCAATTTGTATATAGTCGGCATTAATCTATACTTTTGAATATACTCTGTAATATCAAAAGTGATAATAACAACAACAACAAAATTTAAAAATATTGTTTTGTATCTGCGACTATTTAAAAATTATCTGATAACTATTAATAATTTTTCTATGACTTCAATTATATTAAATTATTCCTTATCTTGCTATTTTTGTTGTAGTTTCTTTTTCCAGAGGTATGGATTCTTATCTGATGCTCAGAATGCTTATAAATATATCTTTTAATCGTATATATGTACGTTTTTCAATAATAAAAGTTTTCAATTGAAAAAATGATGATATTTTTGCTCTATTTTTTCGACTTCAAAACTCAAGAATAATTCGAAAATTGTATCTTACTAGTACAACTATAAAAGTACATAATTGTGATTTGGTTTAGTTATTAATTAGAGAAATCAATGGAGAGTGATTTTGAAGGGTTCATATTATCATTCAATATCAAAACCAGATTTAAATATACTAATTCTGAACCCATCAAACTAACAGAAAAAGGATAAAATGAAATTAAATAAATTAAAAAACATGTTGAAAAAAGGCACTTGAATTACTTTTATTAGTTTGAGCCATTTGAAGAGTATGTGGCAGTTGATCAGCCTGGATTAAATCATTCTTACTTGTTACTTACTAACTTTGTTAATTCTAAAACATTTGGCCGACAAGGCGCTGCGATGGTATGGGATACGTTATGTTGGGTTGCTATGGGATGGTATGGGATGCGATAGAATGGAATGGGTTTGTTTTGAATGTGTATGTGACTTTAGCTAAAGTCGTGGCTGGAGCTGTAGTTGTAGTTGTAGATGAGGCTGTGCTAGAAAAAGCGGCGAACACACCTTAAAAAAATGTCGAAAAGTGTGCGACGATAAGAGGGAAACACTTGCCAGTTTTCTAATTGCAGACTGGACAGCGCTAAGTCATGAAGCGAGTGGCCTGTGACGGATTTGGGCAACTGGAAGGCATACTTTGTGTATATGTATGTACATTAGGGTGTCCCTTATTTGGTCAAAGTCAATATTTTTAAACGCATACGGGCTAGTTATGTTCATTAGGTCCTAAAGCACTCAGAAATAAATTTGTACCTCAATCGGAGTATGATAACCCGTGCCGACTTGGATCGGAAAATTTAAAGATTATATGGGACAAAAAAAAAATTTTTTTTTTTTTTTAATTTTTTATTTTTTTATTTTGTTTATTAGGTCCTAAAGAACTCAAAACCAAGTTTTCACCTTAATCGGAGTACGATAACCCATTCAAATTTGCATCAAAACATGAAAAATCATCGAAAAATGTATAATCAGTGTTAAAATACTGTTTTTTCATGTTTCGATGCAAATTTGAATGGGTTATCGTACTCCGATTAAGGTGAAAACTTGGTTTTGAGTTCTTTAGGATCTAATAAACAAAATAAAAAAATAAAAAATTAAAAAAAAAAAAAAATTTTTTTTGTCCCATATAATCTTTTAATTTTCCGATCCAAGTCGGCACGGGTTATCATACTCCGATTGAGGTAAAAATTTATTTCTGAGTGCTTTAGGACCTAATGAACAGAACTAGCCCGTATGCGTTTAAAAATATTGACTTTGACCAAATAAGGGACACCCTAATGTACATATATGCGACCGCGTGACCATGGCCAATATATACTCGTATGTGAGGTAGCCTTGCTGATGAGCTTTCAGACAGCTCTCCGTTAGCCAAAGAATCAATTTTCCTGGCCACCGGCAATGGCGACGCGTCGTTCCGCGTTTGTTCCGATCTCCGTTTACCTTGTAGGTGTGGCACTGCCACACTGCAATATATACACCACCTTTGACTGACACTTGAGTCTGGGGTCCGGCAACGGCCACAGCGACGGCGGCGCCTTGCATGTCCGTCCGTCCGCCCGCCCGTCCGCCCAGCAGCAATGTCCATTATGCAATGTCACGATTCGCGGACGCGTATAATGAACTTTTGATGTTGTTGCTGGCTGCCACATGGCCAGCCAGACTAGGCCTATCCACAGTCATGGTCACACATATAGCTCATTTGTGAGCAGCAGCAACAACAACAACAGCAACACGAATAGCAACAACAAACTTGGGCCGCACACAGGTAGCTCCAGCACACTAGAGATGGACCTGAGAAGAATAACAGTGAATTACCCTGGAATAAACCGTTAATATTATACAAAGTGTTTTCAAAAGAATACAAAAAACGTAAATATTAATTAATTATAAAATAAATTAAAAAGTTTCCAACATATTTTATTATATTATCTAGTTAAACGTATTATTCAATTTAATTAAAAAAATCTATGAATACAACTTCTTTAGAATTTATAAAATATCACAAAGAAGTTTCCAAGATTTATTAAATTCATACTTTGTCTATTTTTAACAATTCTTAATCTTAGAAATGTATCTATAAATTATAATAAAATTCTGACGAGCTTATATTTAAAGAATTCATAAATTAATAAAATTAAAGTAAAATAAATTATAATTAATGTAAGTATATTAGCAAAGCTTTAGAGCAGAAACAAATGAAGTACACGAAATTATTCAACAATTCTAGAACTTAAGTATTTTAATAAAATTCAAGTTAAATATGAATATTTTATCATTATAATTTTACTAACTTTTTGGATACATTTAAAGAGTTTTTTATTTTTATTCTCGTGGAGTATTTAAATTTAGCTGTTCATATTCCAGACCAATTTAATTCAGTCCAAACTAACAACATAATTTATTTTAAAATTAGTAGAGTAAATAAGTTAAGCTCCATAATTTAGAATTTTTACTTGCACAAGTTTACTCTACACTTTCACTCTTTACTAATTAATCGATTGCTTTGAACCAGGGATTAGAACCGAAACGAATATCGGTTTCAGTTACGGTTTCGGTTATGTTCGGATTTAGGTTTTCGGTTATCGGCTACGCAAAAGGTTTCGTAACGGTGAACCGGTTTTTGTATGTTTCGGTTTTGAAATACCGGTATGGTTTCGGTTCACAAAAAAAGAATTTCTTTAAATAAATATAATTATATTTATAATATAATTAAACAATTAAATAAGCAAAAATAGAAAAGAAAATCAAAAATCAAATATAAAACTAATAACAAAATATCAGAGATCGCAAACAAGACTTATGAGTCGAAAAAATCTAAACAATTCAAAATTTTTCGTTAAAAATTATTTTTAGCTTGTTTTTTAAATTTTTGTAATAAAAAATTAAAATAAAACATGCTTCTAAAATTGAATTTAAAAGTTACACCATAACTCTTATATGCAATTTTTTAAATAACAATCAGAAATACAACTTTTTTTCAATTTTTATAATACATATATTATTTATTAAAAACCGAAATTAACCCTTATAAATGAAACGGTTACTAAACGGTTATTTCGGTTTACAGAGTTTCGGTTTTAAGGTTTTGGTCTAATGAAAATATTTTTTTTCGGTTACGGTTTCAGTTACGGTTTTAAATTTCCATCGGTTTTTACAGGTTAAAGGTTACGGTTTCGGTTAGGGTTTTAATCCCTGCTTTGAACAATTACTTTTTCATGTATTTTTGTTTGTGATTTGCTTGCAGCTTCCATCTCTAGCATGACACAAACACATGTGTGCAGACATGGTTTGAAACACGAGCAATGTTGGTAATTGCTTTATAAACGTTTTTTATTTGTCTTTTCATATATTATTTTTTTTTTTTATAAATTTGGTAGTTTGTTTTTATTGCAGTTTCGCATTGGGTGGCATTGAACCTGAACCTGAAACTGAACCTTAAGCTGAACCTGAAAGCGAACCCGGCTGGGTTCGAGCTAGCCGTTAATGCGCCAAAAAGCCCAAAAGGGCTGGCCACATTGATGCATGTTTATGTTTGGGGTTTTTGGACAGACTATCGACGGCTTCGGGCCCGGCATCATTGCAGCGCTCTTGACCATAATCACAATCTTCTGGCTTATTTAAGGGCCTGTTCTTTGCTTTCACATATTTCTCTCACTGTGTTTTGTGATTTTTTTCTCTGTTTCATGATTTTTTTTGGCAATTGCGTGGAAACCGCTGATTAAGCCCAACACCGCAGCATTCGAAAACGTGCCACATTTGGCAAGTTTGCTGTCCAAGTCCCTGTCCCTGTCCAGGTTGTGTCCGGTCCGTGTCCAGATACAGATTGCCAACCTGATTGTCCCCGTCGCGTCGTTGTTTCTTTTGATTGGCGTTTGTTGATTTAGTTTTTTTTTTTTTGTGTTTTACTGACAACATAATATTAAAGCCAATTAAGGCTAAATTTATGCGTACAGCATACGGCCAATACAGCAACTGGGCCGCAATTATTGGCCAGCGGTCACTCGGACTCGGACTTGGACTTGGACTCCAACTCCAACTCCATGCTAACTACCCAAAGTAAACATTTCCTTATTCTTGGCATATTTTGGGCGCATTTCTTAAATGTGTTGCCAGCTGCCCGCGGGCTGCAATGATCGCAGTTTTTACTGATTTTTGTGGCTTTTTTGCCGGCTTGTTGGGTTGTTCCAGGGCATAACTGCAGTTTTGTGGCAACATGTTAATTTCTTCATTTTGGTTAAGAGTGTTCTGCTTTCTTTTGTCAAGTATTGTGTGTGAACGAAATTTGCAATCGAGTTTAACATTCTGTTTTACTTCGTGTACTCCTGCGTGTGATGGAGCAGGAAAAAAATATATTTTTAAGAGAAGATAATCTTATGAAATAGAGTTATACATACAGGGGTGTTCAAAAGTATTTACACAACACTTAAAGTTAAATCTACTTATAATTTGAGCTTACTTCATGTTAATTTTGGTATCAATGGAAAGGTCATTTGAATTCCTTTTGAATGATACAAAACTTTCCTTAACCCATTGAGTACCCATTGAAAATTTTGAGTTTTTGTAAAAGTCTATTTATTTGACTTTTCATCGGCGTCAATAAAAAAATGTTTTGATGCTAAAAGTTGTGTCAAACAATTTAAATAGTGACTGCAAAAAATTTTTTTTCAAAAAACCCTTCGCAAGTATTTTTTAAAATTTTTTGAAATAGACACAAAGAGCCCTTTTTCCTCATTTTCATACAAAAAGTGCCCTTTTTGCCATTTTCAAAAAATTTTAAACAATACTTGCGAAGAGATTTTTGAAAATATTATTCTTTTATTATCTATTACTATTTAAGGAATGTCCCGGAAATAAATGGGATATATTGTGATGTTGCCCTACAACTGCTTTTTAAATGCATAAACACATATAATTCTTTTAAAAAACAATGATAAATTATCTGGTTAAACTACTAATTAACCTAATAGATCTAGAAATAATTGTAATCTTCCTGAATCATACAAATCACAAAGAGTGCGATCTGTGCAGTGAAAGTCAGCACGAAACGTCGATTGATGCTAATTCTGCCAAGGATTCGGATCTCAGTATTCTGCCAGGTAAGGTGCAGTGCCATCCAGGTATTCTGTTAAGTAATAAAGAGCATTCAATTAACCAAAGCTAATATATGTATTTTTTTCACTATATAGTAATGGGATCTGCTAATTATTAAAAGAGAAAAGAAAAGGTAGATATACTCAAATCCTACCTCTTAGCATACAAATAGCAAATAGCAATTTTTACTTGAAATAGTTTTCTTTAATTTTTTTTAACAATTCTTGGGGGTTTCTTTGATATATATTTTTTAATATATGGTGTATATGCGTTTTTTGTCTCATTATTTTTTCAAAATCAACAACTTAACTTACACTACGTTCCACATTGCGATCCTCTGGCCAGAATCGCCTCAGTGTGTGTATAGTTTTCTGCAGGGTTCCGCCCAAAGTCTCCGCGAAGCTGCCCAGCCAGAATAATAATAATACGGAGTTGAGCCACAAAAGGGGCAATAAGTTATAGTATCGAAATGTAAACAGTGGCTTGGTCTTTTCACGTTTAATGCGTATTACAAAGTAGCCACAAATTATGCAGTGCCATGAAATACACATCAAAAAGAAGGTCAATATGTGATTGAAAGTGTGGCACAAGTCGGTGGTGAGGTTAATAAGTTGCTGTTGTAAAATGTGTAGGCGCTGTAGCTTCTTGAGCTGGACAGATCGATCATGTAGTGGTTCAGACCCATTAAGTAGCAAATTTAAATCCTGGCGAAGGCGACAGGAGCATTGCCAAACCCGCCAGAACAGATTGAAGGCTAGCATATAGGAGACATAGATCATCGTCATGCCCGAGAATCTCCAAAGTATATGCACAAGATCCAGAAACGTGGTGGGATTATAATTACGGAAATATATCAGATTCACAATAAAGTAATCGGTCAGGACAAATGCCATATTACTATACAGATACGTGTTCTCATTTTTAGAGTTTATTCCAAGCGACTGCTCAATCCTTCGAATCTTTACCACGATCTCAACCATTCGACTTTGTTGAAACTGAGTCGAGTAGACGACAATCAATATCATGCATAGATTTTCAATGATTGCTTGAAGCTTAAGCAGAAGGTCCAAATTAGATTTAAGTGTTGTCAATAACTCCATTTTGTTGCCAGTGTAAATCACCTTCGGCAGTCCACATATCATAATAAGATTATATAGAATCGTATATCTTTGAAGAAATTGCGATGTTTTCAATTGACCTGTGCGACAATCAAAGTAGTATCTGGATAGTCCATTCAGGGCCAGAAAGTATGTTAAACAGACGAACACCTCGTTCCTTGTACAAGCCATCGCGACAACTGCCAATTGGCCAAGTTCTGTTACCCATTTAAAGCCAATTACCAAGGCTAAGGCAAAAGGTTGTTTGACAGCTGCTTGTCACATTTTGAATGGAACTGACAGCAGTTCTTTGATTCAAAAACCTCAAACAGATATGTGATCAGCAATTTGTGAAATTGAAATCAATTGGTTTGTCCAGTAACTATTTAAAATAGTTAATTATCTGTGTTCTGGGATATATTCAACCTAATTATGTTCTGAAATCAATTATGAGACAACTGCACTTATTATGAGAATCACTTTTTCTTAAGCAGAAATAAAATTTAAAACGTACATTTATATAATAATATTAATTCCTAAAAATATATAAAAATTTAAAATAAATGCACAAAATATTAGGCTTATATTAAGTAATTATTCTAGAGTGCCAAGTAAATTCTATTGACCAGACGAATTTATTCTTAAAAAAAAATTATGGATCAATAAAACAAATGTAAAAAAGGTAAAGTTAGTGGCTAGTTGGCAGCTCATTGTTTAAGTCCATTTAACTAATTAGCTAATTATGGACTAATTCGTCTAAAGAGAAAAATATTAAACACACCTGTCTGAATGCTGCTTGCAGCGAAGCGTAGCATCAATGCAACATTCAACATTCGTTGGGAATAGTTGCACATTCCCATACTAATACTTATTGTAGTATATAGGCCAAAGCATATTGAATTACTCGTAGAGAAGCAACAACAAGATGGGGAATCAAATCGGACAATGGGCAAACGGACAGAAAATATGCATACGATGATAGTTTTACCACCCGTGAGTTGGAGTCGGAGCTGAGGAGAAGTGTGGATGCCCCGTGAAGAGGCCACTGCCACCGTTACAATAACAGCGGCAACAACAACAGCAACAACAACAACAATACGCGAGGTGTCTACTCATGCAACATTGCAATTAATTAAATTTTATTTTTAAATAATTGTTTTTAATTAAATTTTAAGACTTTTGCGCAAATTCATGCAAGCAACGCCTCACAGCCAGCTCAGCTGAGCAGATGAATGATCAGGTGTTTAGATATTAGATGGACAGTTGGATGTTTACACAGAGAAAAAAGAACAGTATTAAAATTAAGATCGAATGAAATCGAAAAAAATAGTTTCGATATCTAAAATGTATACTTGTTATGCATAAAAATTCTGTAACCTGTAAGTACTAATAATATTGTTATAAGGACAACATAACTTGAGTAAAATATAACTCTAAAATTACTAGAAATGAGTACCGAAATTTTTAATATAAGTTCACAGATCAAGTTCATCAAATCTTAAGTCAAGTTCTTTAATACTTACATCATTTTTACTTGACAATCTTGATATAATAACAACATATATTAATCAAGTATAACTCTTAAATTGTTAGAAATGAGTACAAAATTTCTTTACATTTATCTTAAGTCAAGTTATATCTTTTTTACGTTCGCTGGCTTGAAATTCCCAAATGGTTCTTGCTATTCTGATATGAGCTGCAATTCGACGGGCACTTAGTAATTTTTGTAAATACATCAATTTCGTACTTAAAATATCAGACTAGAAATAAGATTGAAATGCTTGACTTAAGTAATTTCAAACTTATTGAAAAATCAAGCTGGAAATGTAATGCTTTAAATACGAAATACTTGATTTTTTCGCTCTGTGTAGTTGTGTCTACGAATATGTATGGGGATTTGGTTGGAGTGTGCCTTATGCTCATGCAATCGCTCAATCATTCATTCATGTGAGCATTCGTTTTATAAGTCGTATTGTAGTTTTTGGAATTTATCACAGACTGTTATTTTTTGTGTGTCAGAGTCAGAGGCTAATGAAAAGCGCATTTGCAACGCTCTGGGGTGCATTCAACCCAGCTCGGCTCGAGTGATATAATATGGCCAATGAATGACAGGATTGCCCAAATAATTGGAGCATGCCACTGCCACTCAGAGGCGCACTGCAGCGTTGCACCGAATTCCAAATGCAGCAGTTGCCTGCCAGCCTGTTAACTGCTAACTGCTGCTAACTGTTTGTTCTCTTTTTGGGCCAAAATGTGAGGCGAAACTCATACATAAACATTAACATGCCCCATGTCCAACTTTGGGACGTAGCTCAGGAACTTCTTTTCTTTGTTTTGTATTTACTGTTTTATAGTTTGAGCTGAAATTGTTTTTTTTTTTTAAGTTTTTTTTTTATATTTATTTTTTAGTTTTTTGACTGTTGTTTTGGGTTGCGTGCCAAGTGCGATGATCTTGCGGTGAAATTTTGTGCTCAAGCGGTTAAATTGGTCAGTGAACAAAAATGCAATAACAGCAACGACAACAACAACAACATTAGCAGCAGCAACAACATGAGCAACAAAACAAATGAAATAAAATCACTTGCTCGAAATGTGCTTGATTAAAAGGCAGTTGCTGCGACCGAATTCGCATTGGAATTTAATGTGTACTGCACAAATACATATACAAATGATACCTATAAATATATGTGTATACATACACATGAGATTCGGGAGAAAGGTTGATGTGAAATATCACTTAAGATTTGAGTATCACCAGCAGTCAGCCTCCGCCTCAGTCTTCATCTTCATCTCCATCTCCATCTTCAGTACCTCCGCAGTCTTCAAGTGCAGTTAAAGTCCCAGCTGCAGTCCCTTGTGCACTTTCTTTCTTTCTGACTTGATCATTTGGTCAGTTTAAAGTGGCATCAATTATGGCGAACCCATCAATTAACTGACCAGTTATCCCTCATTTTGTGATCGCTTATCGCAGCCCACAAATCCACATGCACATCCTCAGTCAGCGTCTCATCCTCATCCTCAGCCTCATTCACATTTCACATTCCCATTGCCGGCATTTTGCCCTTTGCGACTTGTGCCACTTTTCAGTTTCTGAACAATTTATAAATTGGGGTCACGCATGCAGGCGTGTGGAACGCCTCAGATGCCTCAGAAGGCAACCCAATGGGGACAATTACCGGGATGACAGATGCAACCCAACAAAATGCTGGTACAGCCTGATTTCACGTACTTAATTAGCTGATAACTAAATGTAGACAATTAAATAAAAAGTTCCTATATTTATATTTAATATTTTATATTCTATCGATGTAAGAAACATGCATTACAAACTAAGGTTGAAATTCAAATAAATACAACTCAATTTGAAATGTAGGTAAGGCATATTGTTAATTTTTTCTATGCTTTCATAAGTTTTATTCTTAAAATTGCTGTAAACTAAATTAGATGAAATTCGAATATAAATGCAATTAAAAAAGAAAAATATTTTTAAACTGACTTAAAATCTAATGTTTCTTGATGTAAAAAATTCCTGTATTTTAGTTGTAAGAAATTAGTCGATCATGGGAAACTTGCAATCCAAATATTTTTTGTCTATTTGAAAGTAAGTTAAATTCAATTGAATATCAAGTCTATCTAAAAAATTAATGGCAGCGGAATTCAATACGATAATCTTTTAAGTTCTAACAAACTTATAGATTATCAAATGAAATTCGAATGTTGATTGACATTTAAGCCGAGTTACAATGTTTGCATGACTGATAAAATTGGTTGATTTAACAGCAGAGTTGTTGCCTTTCACCTGCATCAGAAATGCAAAAAGTTCATAAATCTTGCCAAGCGCGAAACCTAATCCCAGTCTGTGAGAGTCTGTGGAGCATGCGACAAATTTTATTTTGATTGCTTCGACTACCATTTTGCAGGTGAACAGCAAGCGAAAGAGTTGTTGTTGTTGTTGTGGTGCGATTCCAATCCTGGCCACCCAACTACGCAGCTTTTGGGAGCCCCATGGAACCGTGGAACCGTGAACTAACATACTCTATGGTCTTGGCCAGATTGTTGCCAACGCGGCGCTGATAGAGAAAATTTATTGTGTTAGCTGCGGCACGAGTTTGCATTTTTTTCTGCCTTTTTTTGTTGGCTTATTGAGTTCCATTGTTATTGTAGTTGTAGTTGTTGTTGGTGTGGCTGTTGCTGTTGTTGTTGCTGTTGTTGTTGCTGCTGGCGTTGTTGGGATAGAATTTGTGACACGACCTTTAACGAGATTTTCCACTTGGCGCATCAACACGCGACTTTCGAGCGTGCTGCGAGCTTTGGAGTCGCATCGATTTGTACCAACACATGTAGAGGCTGCAACAGCAACAACAACAGCTAAAACAAACAAACAAACAACAACAATAAACAAACATTTGTTGGGGAATTAGCAAGCGACAACGACAGCAACGCGAGACGAGACGAGACGAGACGAGTCTCTGTCGCTTCAACTAAACACAAACAGACACACACACACACACATACACATGAGTATTCAAGTGTATGTATATTTGTTTTTGTCTAAAGCAATATCTTAACCAACTTCATTATCATTATTATGTTAAGCTAATGATGAGGATGAGGCTGAGACTGAGACTGAGGATGTAGATGGGATGGGGATGGCAATCGTCGTTATTTAGAAATGGGGAGCATCATCATCAACGTCATTTGCGGCCGCTGCCGGCGTTGCATGCACATTGAATTCCAATTGGGTTTGGCACTGTGGCGCAAACTTAATTGTCAAGGTTCGTTAGTTTTTTTTTTCGTCGTCGTCGTCGCTGTTGTTGTTGTTGCTGTTGCTCTTTCTGCTAATGTTCGTTTCTAATGGTCGTTTTGAGTAACTGCACCGCTCAGTCCCAGTCCCAATCCAAGTCTGCGTCCCAGTCGCAGTCTCAGTCAAAGTCAAAGAGGCAGTGCCACAGCTGCTGCCAAGGAATTCTCAATATTTCCATTACTTTGTGGTCTACGTCTGGGATTTCTTGCGTTCTACGCTTTACGTTCTACGTTCTGCGGCTTTGGTCAGCTCTCTGTCGCCTCTCTTTTGGATAACTATTTAATTCACATTGGTGGAAACTTGATTGTACTGTTGCTCCAGCCATGCACAAAATGAGAAGCAGCCAAACGAGCTGAACGCTGACGTCGACGCTAACGCTGACGCTGCCGTTGATGTCGACGGCGACAGCGACGGCGACGTCGAAGTCGATGCCGCAGCATTGACGTTTTTCTGCAGTGTTTAGATTTTTCACATTTGTTAAATACACTACATGGACGAACACTATGTTAACTATAGCAACTTTTAAGCAGTTCCAGAGATTTAAAATTAGATTTAAAATTTCCAAAGATTCCATCATACCAGAACAAAATATTTTTAAGATTTTTTTTGACAACAAAAAAATCTTACAATCAATATATTTTCTTATTAAAAATTTTTGAGCAAAAAGCTTCAAATTAAATTTATTTCAATTAGAATTGATTTCACAACGATTAAATTAATACTAATTAAGTGAATAATAATTAATTGTGTTAAATGTTTAAAACTAAATAATTTCTATGTATTTTTGAAATAAATGTTATAGATTTTTATTTTATTTTATTCATTTCGAATAATTTAATAAACAATAATTAAATAACACCAATATATATTTTTTTAAATTGAATTATTTATTAAACTGGTAAAAATATCTTACAATTTTTATTATTTATTTGATGTAGATATATACAAATTCACAAATGTATTTTTATAGTTAATTGTTATTTTAATTTCTCATTTTTAATTGTATTTTGACTCTGTAAAAACACTAAAAATACCTTTAATATTCATTTAATATATTTTTTAAATAGCATTATTTAAGAAGGTTGCATAATTTCTAGAGTGCTTTGTAATTACAATTTTCCCACGTTCATGTTCAATTCATTAACGAAAGTGATCTTCAGCCCTTGAAATACTAGCGACTTTCTTTTGCCATTACTGATTGATCTGTGGCCAAAACCACTTAGCATTTGGTATCAGCCCAGTTGAAACTAAAGTAGAAGGCTTTCTATTCATTAGCAGACTCCAAAGCAAAAAGAAAATATATTACTTGGTCTCCACCTTGTAGCGCATTACGCGGTACGGTTTGGGCCATAAATTTCTGCACAGGGAGACTGTTTGATTTGGAGTTTAGAGTCGAGGCTGGGATGCAATGGAAGATCGCTGCTGCAGTTGCTGCAACTGCAACTGTTGCTGCTGCTGCTGCTGCTGTTGCAACTGCAGCTGTTGCTGATGGCGTCGACAGCGCCGGCGATTGGCACATGGTTTTTTTTTCAGTTGAAATGCGTTTGATCAATGCTGATCGAGTTAGTTTTGTCAAGATCTCGTCTAGGACAAGTGCAGCCGGTTAAATGAACAACAAACAGTGAAGAACAACATAGCAAGGATCCAGCAGGATCAACTGTGTTTTTTTGTCTCTCTCTCTCTCTCTGTGTAACGGTAAACGCTAATGATAACGGTAACAAAAGTGCGCTATTCTCGTTTCGTAATGTGATTAACTAACCAAACTGACCGACCGACGATTCGACCGCATTACAACTCGCCACCTGCGACAGGCAACATTGCCACATTGACTTGCAGCATTCGCTGAGGTAAGAAACATGTAAACACAGATCTCTGAAATTCGCTGGATTCACTGGATTCGGGACTCTGTTCGTATTTTTATTTGGTTGCCCCTCAGTGTGTTTGCTGTACGCATATTTAAAGTTTGATATCAATCTTTCGCAGGAATGAGCAATGACACTTAATGGCATTTTAGTCCCAAACTCTGTCTCCATCTCCATCTCAGTCTCAGGCCATTGGGGCTTCGAGTTTATGGCCAGTCGACAACGTCGCCTTGTTAAGTGTAAACGTTAAGTGCCTTGTTACTTAATTCTCTGCTTTTATCTTTTCGTACATTTTCCCGCTCTAATTCGACTTGCTGTTTAAAAACAAACGAATACGAAGGCCTGCAGTCGAGTTTGCTCGACTGTAACAGACCCTGTACTTTTTGTGTTAAGTAATAGTAAATTAAAAATAAATAAAATAAAATTAAAATTAAATAAAATTAAGCCAAATAACCTTAAGTTTGGCTTACAAAATTATATTAAGGCGCCTTAAATTCTGATAGCTGCAGTTTTGTGATGCTGAAAATGAAGAAGACAAACTAACAAACTTAATTTAATTTGAATATACAGAATCTTCCTTTTTTCTTCCGACAAACTTATGAGACCCTTTGTACGTTTGAAGTACAGGGCTTAAAAAAATGAATAAAATAATGGTTTTACTCCAGTAGAGTTGATCTTGTTGTCGTGGTCGTCTTTCAACCTTACATCTGGCAGTCTTTCATTCTCAGACAGAGACTGAGTCTCAGTCTCAGTCTCAGTTTTAGTCTCGGGCTTTGGTCCATTATCACACGCGACATTAAGTGCAGCCATAATGTAATCGAGCATTTTCTTTAATTTACAGTTAATTGAGTCTTATAGGGTAATTATGCAGACGTCTCTCAGGAATAGTGGAATATAGGCAAGTCCAAGGTCTCAACTGTTTGCATGTTGCTCTTAATTGTATAACACATAAAACTGCAGGCAACCGAATGTCTAGAATGAAAGAATCACTGGGCAAGTGTCGACTCCCGACTGTCGACTGTTGTTGTTGTTTACTGGCCATGTGGCGTGTATGTAAATCAATCAAAGTGCTTTAGTTTAAGCCTTAATTAAGGCGCGAGGGTCATTAAAGCTTTGCCGGCTTGCCATCACTTGACTTTGCCATGGAACGTCTGCAAATCTGCATATGCATAAGCATAGAGTCTGTCTCTAGAGTGAGTGAAAGAGAGAGAGAGAGACACCTTCTTGCATGTATATTGTAAATGTTGCCCGCAGCTAACCTGGCTAACAAATTGCAATTGATGCGATAAGCCACTCACTGACAATAAACGAAATGCACAATCAATCAGAGAGCCATCGAAGCAACCACACACAAACGTGTTCATATACAGATACAACTGCAAGATACAGATACAAGTACAGGTATAAGTACATGAACTAACCAACCAACCAACCAGCCAACCAGCCAACTAACTAACTAACCAACTTAAAGAGCCAAGCAAACTGTGCATGAGTATTAGCTTGGAATAAGATACCTCATACCTGGTTCGCAGTCGCGTTTGCGTTGTTGCAACGCGGTTGCACCTGTGGCAAGTTACTTAGCAGCCTTAGCTGAGAATCGGGCGTTGCCTGGTAACCACTGATTTCCGCAGCGAAGGCTGAAACTGCGACTGCGACTGCAACTGCGAGTGCGATTGAGACTGTGGCAAGTGTCTGAGAAACCGTTAGCAATCATTAGCAATGAAATCAATTGGCCCATATCGAAATAGTAGAAGTGTACGAGGATTGTAAATACGAGTGGCTTCTCCACGCAACAACCAACAACCAAGAACCAAGAACCAACCAACCACTTCACAGGAAGTTCAACAAGTTAAGATCTCTGTTTTTCCAACTAATCAGTTCTACACCTTACATACATATATATTTCCACCACTTGATGCCATCTTATTCCCTCGGTTGGTACTCGTATTAAGTGATTAGAATTCAATCGTGCGAGATCTTCAAGTACATCCGATAATAATGAGTTTAAGGTCTGCATTTTCAGGAATTTAATCCTTATAACCTGACTGAGGTATCAGTCTTCTCTTAAATTCACAACTAGTTCTTCTTCTAATACATCTTAATTTTGCATTCAAAGTAATTAATAAATCAGCATTAATCAATTGTCAATCAATTACTGTATCATTACTTTAAGGGATTTCCTCATATTTGTAAGCAATCAATCGGATATTTTTAATTAATCTTTAATTATTGTCAATTGACTTGAAGATATGATTGTTGTTATAAGGAAAATGCGTTTACTTTATTTAAAATTTAATTTAATCTTTAAAGTTGTCACTCCATGTTATTACTCTTTAAACTACGATCTAAATCAGGGGTGCCCAAAACTGCCTAATGGATGTGCACGCACCAATACAAATAAAAGAAATCGCACGCACACATGTAATACCAATTTTTTTTATTTCAATGTGTACACCGAAAAAAAAGAGGAACATTTTTCTTTAAAAAAACACACGCATCACACGTTTCACAACGAAGTGAAGTTTTTCTCTTTCAGTGTACACAAAACAATAAGACAACAACAAAATACATTCGGATTAGCAAAAGCAAAACGACGCAATGCAATTGTATTTGTTTTGCCAGCAACGAAAGTTGACGGAAAGCGGACAATGCAAGATTTGTTCTTTTTATTTATTTATTTATTTAAAAGCAAACATTGCTGCCTCTAATTAATACATAGATGAAACATGTTCAATATATATTAATATTAATAATTACAATAGATATAACAATATTAAAAGTAGATATAAAGAAAAGAAAGCCTAAAAGAATTACAATTTTAGTCTAATAACACCACCGACACGTTGGGGGAATTTTATTTGCCAGTCCGGCGAGCTATGCCCCTATTCACAGCCAAGGACTGTCAGTGGCGTTATTAGAGCCTAATTCTGGATAGAAAGAGAAGCAAAATAAAGTTAGGAAAAGAAAGAAGAATTACAAAATAAAAAAAAACATAAATAAAATATAGTAAATAATAATAATAAAATAAAATAAAAATAAATAGAATAGACTTAATATATAATTAAAGCTAGAGTAAGGATGAAAAATGCAACCCGATGGGGGAAGTTTATTAGCCGGTCCGGCAAGCTATGCCCCTGGTCACAGCTGGGGTTGGTTGCAAGTTTCATAGGAAGTAGAAAAATATACAATGTATAGATACAATAGAGAAGAGTATGAGAGAGAGTAATGAAATAAGATAAAGACAGAAATGGAAGTGAAAAACACACAGTTAGGATTGGCCAGAAGCCAACCTGAGATGGGAGAGAATAGAAAGCTTAATAGAAGATAGAGATTGTTCCGAAGAGAACACATGAAAAACAGAATTATAGCAGGTGCATAAGACGCGAAAAGGATTGTGCAAAGCATAATCAGTGGTGCAAGTAGGAAGTGATAATGGAAGATAATTTCTAGTACGCCTACAAGGAACAGAAAAGTTAAGACGACTTAAAAGAAAAGAGGAATCTATATCGCCATTAATTAGCTTATGTATAAAAACTACACTAAGAGTTTTTCTACGATCAGATAGGGAAGGAAGGTTTATTAATAAAAGTCTACTTGAATAAGATGGTAAGCGAAGATTGGGATCCCAATTTAAACTACGTAGAGCAAAGAGAAGAAATTGCTTCTGTATCGACTCAATACGAACAACATTGTTCATATATTGAGGGGACCATATACAGGAGCAATATTCCAGAATAGGACGTACTAGGGATACATAAAGGAGTTTGGTAGTGAAAGGATCGTTAAATTCTTTCGACCAACGCTTTATGAATCCAAGCACGCCCTTAGCAACATTAATGATAGAGGAAATATGTAGATTAAAGTTAAGTTTAGAATCAAACAGAACACCCAGATCTTTTACGGTGAATATACGTTGTAATTCAACATTATCAATCGTATAAGTACCAAGAAAGGGTTTATAACGACTAAAAGACATAAACATACACTTAGAACAATTTAGAGGAAGATGATTAGCCAAGCACCAAAGTTGCATAGAGTTTAAATCATTTTGAAGAAGAACTTGTTGAACAGGATCACTAAAAGACAGAATAAGCTTTACATCATCCGCATACATTAGTATGCGAGAGTGTGATAAAATAGATGGAAGGTCATTAATAAACAGGGTAAAGAACAAGGGCCCAAGGTGGCTACCTTGAGGCACACCAGAAGTTACAAAGACAGGTTTAGATTTAGTAGATCTGAGAATGACTTTCTGGGTTCTACTCTTTAAATAAGAAGATATCCAGAAAAGTAAAGAAGAAGGGAATCCAATACAACTAAGTTTAAAAAGAAGAAGATCATGATTCACAGAGTCAAATGCTTTACTGAAATCAGTATAAATGACATCAGTTTGCATTTTCCTCTGGAATGCATCATTAATTAGGCATGAAAATTCCAGCAAGTTGGTCGTAGTAGACCGACACTTGATAAATCCATGTTGAAAGGGAGAGATGACAGATTTACAGAGATGTTGCAAATTTGCTGAGATAATTTTCTCAAAAAGCTTTGGAATAGCCGACAATTTTGCAATACCTCTGTAATTAGAAACATCAGACTTACCACCTTTTTTATGCAAGGGTATAATAAAAGATTCTTTCCAAAGAGATGGAAATACCCCGGTGGTAATTGAAAGATTAAAGAGTTTAAGTAAAGGATAGAGTAAAGAAGAACTGCATTCTCTCAATACACAACTTGGGATATTATCAGGTCCAGGGGAGTAGGAAACTTTAATGGACCTAATTGCAGATAATAGAGAGGATTTGGAGATCAGGGGAGAAAAAATAATAGAAGAAGAAGAAGTAATACTATAGGGATATGGAGAATTAGCTGTTAGAATGGGAGAATATGTTGATTGAAAAAATTTGGCAAATAGATCAGCAGCAGCTGAGTCATTACCTGCTTTTTCAGAGCCAAGGAAAAAAGAAGAAGGAAGACGTGAGGACTTACGTTTGGAATTAACAAATGAATAAAATAATTTAGGGTTATATGCAAATTGACTTTTACAGCGCACAATATAATCAGAATAGCATTGAGTGTTAAGCAGGAAGAAATTAGATTTAGCGATAGAATACTTAGATAGGTCATGGCTAGAACCAGACATCTTAAACTTTTTAAAACATCTAGATTTGATATTTTTTAAGTTTGAGAGTCTGGAGGTAAACCATGGAGGCTTAGCAGAAGTGGCCGATCGATAAGACTTAGGAATAGTAATGTCTAATAAGGAGTTTAATTTTGAATAGAAGGAGTCTAGAGCATTATCAATGTCAACTGCATTGTCTACTGAGGACCAATCAGTTGCAGAAATCAGTTGATTAAGCAAAGTATAATTACCTTTGCGAAAGCAACGATGGGGCTCAGAGGATGTAGGTGCGGGTGAGGTAAAAGGTTTAAGTACACAGAGGGAAATTTCTAGAGTGGGATGATAAAGATCTTCAGGCACAGATAAGGGCATTGACCTGGTGATAGAAGCGTTAAGATAGTCGTTAATAAAAACAAGATCTAAGGTTCTATTTAAACTATTAGTGATTGAGTTTATTTGAAAAAGTGGAAAGTCTAATATACGATCTAAAAAGTCATGTTGAGAGGATGGAGTTAGGTAGTTTGCGCAGCTGAAAAATGACCATTCGATGGAGGGCAAGTTAAAATCACCCAACACAACGACAGCATCATTGTCACGCGCTTGGGAAAATACTTCGTTAATACAGTTTATATGTTGCATATAGACTTGTATGTCAGAAGAAGGAGGAATGTAAGAACATATTATGTAAAGAGAAGATGTAGAAAGAACTACTTTAACAGCAACTATTTCAGCATCGGGAGAAGAGTTAAGGAGTATTAGTTCAGAGTGAAGAGTAGATTTGACAGCAATTAAGACACCACCACCGCGTCGAATCGATCGGTCTTTTCTATACATTACAAAATTACTTGAAAAAATTTCGCTATCAGAGATAGTGGAATTTAACCAAGTTTCGGAAAAAGCTATAATGTCAGTCTCAAAAGAAAAACTACTTAAATAAAATTGTTGGAGTTTTGAAAGAAGACCTCTAACATTTTGATATTGTATATTAAGATAATCTAGTTTTTTGGAGAAGTATTGGAAGAATTGTTATTAGGAAGAGTTATAGATGAAGGATGCGTTCGCTTTTTTGCCTTGAACTCATGAACAATCATAAGAGGCGGCCAAAAATTTGAATCGCATAAAGTAGGGAAATCATCGTTAGAGACACTAATTTTGAAAGATGAAATTTCACGTGGTGAAGAGAAATTAAATTTAGTAATGGATACTTTTGCAGAAGATTTGCTGGCTATATAGGTTGCTACAGACTCACAAGTTGTGTCAGACGAAAGTCTAGACACAAAAACTTGTCGACGGGGTGCTACAACTGACAATGTAGGAGGAATAGGAGGAGTTGGGGGTACAACGTTAATCACTGTTGCGGGAGGAGCAGTGGTGCGGGAGGATTTCCTCCTACGGCCAGAGTCCCTTACCGCAGTTCCAGCAACCAAATTTAAATCAGCAGATGGAGGAGCGGATGCATCAAGTGATGAGGTTGGAGTTGAAGATCGATTTGAGTAAATACTTGGAGAAGGGGATAAAGAAAGGGTAGAGGATACATCTTGTTTTGCCGCAACGAAAGTTGACGGAAAGCGGAATGGGCAAAATTTGTTTGTGTAATTTGCAATGTGCGCAAGAAGCTTACCAATATGTACTCTCATATGCTTCCCATATCCTATGTGCAAAACAAAAACAAATGTTCTTTGTGTGCATAGGCGATGGGCATCCCTGATCTAAATGATTTGTGTTCTGTACGGCAAAGCAAATGTTTTTCATCTACGAGTATTTTCGCTGTGCCAGAAATTCTTAAGTCAATAGCAATTAACTGATTCTTAATTTTTTATTATATTCAGTTTACCCACAAATTTGTTAACAATCAATCAACTATTTAAACACTAATTTAAGTTATTTTTAATTAAACTGAAATATTGTTAAAAGAGACATGGAGTTGTTGATTTATCTGAATATCTGTCAACAAAATATAAGATATGATAGTTAATTCTTAGACATAAATTCAACTGTAACTAAAATACAATATGTATTTTTTAAGAGACATTTGAAAGATCACTCCATGCTCTCACTGTTAAAACTCTGAAGGAATTTAAAAAAAATTTCTTAAAGATATCAAAGACCAAAGAGAATTACTAAATAAAACAATTTACAAACTGATTTGAATTATTGAGAATTAAATGTCTGATAATATTAAGATGCTATAAATTCCCGACTGCGATCACAATAATTAGATGCAATTTACAAAAAAGCCTGATTACTTATGCTAATGCCCCCCAATACAAATAGAGGCAAATGGTTTTGGCCCGCGTCCTTTTGGCATTGGCAAGTGGTAGCTTTGTTGGTAGCTCGTTTTGGTTGCTGCTGCTGCTGCTGCTGTTGGCTAAAACTGCCTACCCACTGATTATCTTTCCAGGAGCGTGGCGACTGCACCGCTAGCAACTACTACTAAAAATGTTTGTGGCTAACGAATGCGAAATGATTTGCAGAACGAATTGTGTGGAAAGGGAAGGAAATTGCGTGCAATAAAAGATAGATATGTTTGCGGCCAGCTATCAACGGTTGATCATTAAAGAAATATTCGACAGGCAGACAACGAAACGGCAGCCAACGTACCACGAAGTTGGTATATAAATATTGGCATACGTTTGCTTATCTTGGCCAATTTATTGCCGCTTTTCCCCAAATGACTCAATACTCCAATACTCGTAGCCCGGCTGAATAGCTCCACTCTCGAGACTCGAAACTCGAACTAGTTCTGCACGCACGCACTTGCCGCAAAATTAATGTAATTCTCAATTACGAAACAAGTTATGCCACAAATTAAAATTATGCAAAGAAAGCGAGAGACAGAGAGAAACAGCCTCCGAGTCTAACTGCACTTTGAGCTAACAAGCAGAAGCTGCAAATAAAGTTGCAACTGATGTTGCAACAGCAGAGACAATGAAAAAACGAAGCTACATATATGCTGTATGAAAAAAGGGCGTCAACATGGGGCGCCACCCAAATTAGGTGCACCTGTTGCCTGTTGGACCCTCTGGCTGAAACTGAGATTGAAACTAAGGCAACTGAAGGAGTTTCGTTGTTATTAATTAACAACAATTCGATTTGTGGTCACACTTGGGGGCCGGTTGGCTCTATAGCGCCTCAATTTGGCTCTGGGCCAGTCATACAGACAGACAGACAGACAGTGGACACGTTTATATGTATGTGTACATATATGTGTGTCTCTTTGGTAATCATATTCACAAGCGTTTGGCAAGTACAAGAAGAACCGCTGCCACTGTCAGGTCGCCTGTTCACCTGGTCGCAACCAGTCGCTTTTATTTGTACGCGTATACCCTTGCAAAGGGTATCACAAATTTGCTACGAAATGTGTAACACATGAGAGACATTCAGCACGGTTTTTAATTAGTAAGCTTTTGTTTCTACTAAAATTATACTATAATATTTCTCTAATTTTGTAAATAAATAAATAAATATATAATATTATTATATTAAAAAAAATCTCTTCTTTCGATTAAAGTTATATTATGTTAAAAAAAAAGAATCTCTATTCATCGTTAATCAAAAACAATCACTATAGGGAATCACACTATTTGAATGAGACATTTTTTCTGATACAAAAATTTAACATTTTTATTGTAGTAATCAAGTATCTTGATTGGTGATCAAACTTATCCTCTGAATGCCTCTATTAAAAAAAGAATGCCTCCAACCTTTTCACAGTTTATGCCCTGTGTTTTAAAAATTCCTGTCAGAAAATATATTTTTCTTTAAAAAGTTTTAAAGTAAAGCATTTAATTTAAAAAACTTGTTAAATACTCGTTGACCTTATGATTGACCTTATGATAATGTTGTAGGGGAAATTAAACGATATGATAGTTATAGAATTCGAATTAGAATATTGAATTCAATATTTTTACATTGCATATCGAAAACAATTATTATAGCCTGATGGTTCCTTGTGATATCTTAACAAATCTGACACTGATATCGGTTTCCATATCCTAGGATCGTTCGAAAATGCAAGGGTATCAGATCTTTGGCGTGCCGATCATAGCATTTCCTTCTAGTTTTTCTTTTCTTTTGTATTTACGGAGGCAAATGGCAAACACGTTTCGTGGAACAAGTTCAGGTGCTGCTGGACTCGGACGTGGACTCGAACTCGGACTTGGACATGGCCAGCAGGCCGCCTGGCATACTGTGGAGTAACATGTCTCAAGACTTGTTTCACCCTTTTTTTGTGGCTCAGCTTAGAACGACATCGGCGACAGCAATAGCAACAGCAACCACAACCACAACCACAACAACAACAACAACAACAACAACAACAACAACAACAACAACAACAACAACAACAACAACAACAACAACAACAACAACAACAACGACAACTACGAGTCATCCGTTAAACTGCTTTGGGCCATTGTCCAAGTTATAGCCGCTAAGCATTGGGTCAACTGAAGTTGTTAGATTTGGAGCGCGAAATGGGACCACGCATCAGACGTGGACAGACGTGGACAGATCCTAAGTAAACCTGCAGCATATTTGAATAAAGGTGTAGACAGGTGATGCCGCTTGTTAAGATTTTTACCATATATCAGATAACCATCTGATTGCATCAAATACTCGATTCGCCCTTGGGCTTATTGTTTTGATAGCTAAAATAGTTGAATAGCTTTTGACTTTAATTACTTGATCGAGTACTCGAGTACTCTTCAAGCAAATGTCGGCTAGGCTCATTCCAAAGTGTTAAGAATGTGTATTTAATATTATTCGGTTGGCTGCCACTTTTAGAACTCGCTTCACAAGACAATAAAAGCTCTTTGCTGTTCATTTCCGCGAGATTCTCACAGTTTAAAGATAAGAATATACTGCAGAACGATCGTTTGAAATGAACTCAACTGTGATATACTCTATAAACAGTACTTAAAAACAGGTCAAATGACTTCTTTTTCCTATTGATCCTTATTATGTAGCATTTTTAGTTATTGGAAAATATGTAGAGTCTTACTTTTCTTACATACATTATCCAAAAGCTTTTATGCCCTTTTTTGACCATTTTTTATTGGGTACGTGGTATTAAAAGTGAAATAAACGTGATTCTTTTTAGCCGGAGCTCTATTTAAAACTGTTCTATAGTAATTATTATAATTATGGCAATTCCCTAAAAGATAGCCATTTCCCTAAAAGATAGGTTTTAATAATTAAATTGTTAATACATTTGCTATTTTTTTTTTTTAATGTTTTACAACACATTTAATAAAATTAACAGCGCATTTTCCATTACTTTGAGAACAATATAGTATATATACTCTGTTTGGTCTCCGAAAATAATAAAACATTAATCGCTTCATTACTTGATTAGTTTTATGATATTCCGCAGCTGAAAATATAAATAAAATCGTTTTCAGTTTCATATATAAGAGTATAAAACTCACAAACAACCTGCTTCAGTTTCAGTAAATTAACCCAACACGTAAAAAAATAAGATAGTAATGAACAGAAACTCCTTGGAGAGCACAGAGCACAGAAGTTAATGGCAGAAACTTTTTCTATAGTTATTTAGCAGTTGACCAATTGTGCATTTATGATGCCGCCGAGGAGTGCTCCATTTGGACAATAGACCCACATGATAGTGTTGAATTTCACTCGGCTAATTGCTGCTGATGAGACTAACGTGGATGTATTTTTTTATATAGATGTTCATGATGGCGGCGCCACATAAAACGCATACAATTCAGTTGGCCAGGTGCCGGGGAGAGTGCAGGCCAGAAGACCATTAGACTGAAAAGACAGTTGGCCGGCGGCGATTGGGGACTAGGAACTAGGAGGTCTGGGAGTTGGCTAGCTAATGGTATTAGAAGCTGTAAACTTGCATACAGCGACCACATAATTTGGAGTAATAGACCTGAAGCTATGGAGCTTGATTTGGACTTGGACTTGGACTGGAAGGAGCAGAGCGGATATGCTCGTACTTCAAATGCCGACTCGATTGCTGAGAATTGGATGAGCTTGGGGTATAGATATGTAGGTATGAGTATGAGTATGGTTGGGTTGGGGTACATGAACCACTCAGTTGAGTGTCTTTGACCATAAATTCTGTAAATTCAAAGCGCGAAGGAATGTCACTTGCCAATTATTAGAGAATGTCAGCTTGTCGCTGATATCTTTGCCATGTTTGTATTGACGATCTCAGCTGCTGCTGCATCGGCTACTCAGCTCTCCAAAGGCATCAGAGCGCTCCACTTATCGTTGCTTCATATCTAATATAGACAACTAAACAGGTTCCACGCACTGCGGTCGGTCGCTTGGCCGGTCGGATAGTCGGTTGCTTGTAAAGTGCAGTTCAATCACAGCATCAATCCCAGTCTTAGTCTCAGTCTCCGTCTCCGTCTCATTCTCATTCCCAGTTGCAGTTTGCTATTCCCAGCACAAGTCCAGGGCCTGACACGAGACTCTCTTTTTAATTGCTGCACTGCGTCAGCTATTCAGGACGGAGGAAAAACGTTTGACAAATGCAATGCCGACAATTACATGCGTTACCCCTTCCCTCCTTGCAACCCCCTTGCACCACCACTACTATTTCAACTGAAACTAGAACTCATTATTGTGTCATCATCATCATCATCATCATGATCATGGCTCGAGATATGCATTAGTAAATATTTTCGTACTCTTTTATACCGCATTCCCCTTGCCATAAAACTGGTTTCCTTCTTACAAAAACAAACTGCACCGTTAAAAGAAGGAAATCTTAACTCTCAATGCGATTACTAACAAAATAAAAGGTTATCTTCGGCATGCCGGCGATTTAATACCCTTGCGGTGTCATTTATTCAATTTTTTATTGATCTTTTCTATTAAAACAAAGTGAAATTGTTTTCCAATTTTATAAGTAAATGCCAAGTAGACAGTCTGACAGATTTTATGAGATATCTCAAAGAACATCAATATTTTCTAGTCTGTTTTTTATCTAATGTTTTATATGTCAGCTAAATTTTAATATTTTTTTTACACTTTTCAAAATTTTGAGAATAATTTCAAAATTTGTAAAGTACAAAAATTCCCAAAAATTTACTTCATCCATAATTTATTTATAAAGCTAATTCAATTGAGATTTTATTATTATTATACAATGCCAAAAGAAGAATCTGAATTCTTTTTTATTTTCAATTGTAATTAAACCATTGATAATGCCAGTTAATTGTGAATTTTATTGCCACTACTTTTTTTTTAGCTACAAAAGAAGTTATGTGTAAGTTAAATGATACAGAGGTGTGATCCGCACCAAGTTTTATTTTATTTATTTAATTTTTCACAACTGAGAGACAAATTTAAATAAAAATAAAAATAGTAACTCAACTTGTCTGCCTGATCAAGAATATATCTAGCTATATATGTATATGGGGCCAGCCACTTTCCCTTTAATGTGTAATATCCTCCGCTAGTGTATGAGATGATGTGAAATTAATTTCTATTTAGTACTCGTACCTGTTGGGTCGTATTACATAATTCGCTTTCTAGCGCCCATTGCCATTGCCGAGTCGAGTCGAGCACTTGCCACAAGGCACTTGCAACGGCTTAATCAGTGCCCCAGCGCAGACCATGACACCACTGACCTTGTGCCACTTGAAGTCGACCCAGACAGAAGTGAAAACAAAATCCCTATTCAAATTTGTTAACTCCACTGGCATTGGGACTTAGACTGGCACTGGCACTGGGACTGGGTCTGGAACTGAAACTGCAACTGAAACTGTTGCCCGTTCCTTGCGTGGCCAAAGAGCCACATGTCTGACTTGAACTTGACTTGAAGTGCGGAACCAGATGTAAGTAAGTAACGGTCCTGCGGCAACCGCGGCTGCTGCCTCGTGAGAAATCAAACTGTAAAGTGTGGCCACAGATAGAGTTGGGGCTGAGGCTGAGACTGAAGCAACCATGGCCAAGTGTTGTTGCTGTGGCCCAAACAGGTTGCAGTGCTCGTATACCATTTTAGTTTGTTGTGCCTTCCTCTTTGGCACGTCTGCACCGTCGGTGGCAGCCTGATGAGCAAACACACACACACACACATAAACACACACACGTTTCTTACATTGTGGATTACGTGCAACTCAAATAGAGAGAAAAGTTTTGGTATTAGCCCAAACCAATTGCACAATTTGTAACAGCTTTTGACGTTCCTGTGGTTCACAGTCACAGTCAGCAGCCTGTGGCCAAAATCTTGCAACTTGCAACTTACAGCTTGCCACTGACTGTTTGGGGCAACGCCTTTTCCATAACCACTCGCAGTTATGTGAACCACACTCTTTTCTGATGTGTCACCTCTGGGCTTGTTTTTGGGTGGGTGGGTGTGATCACTTCAAACTACGAGTAACTATGTGCCACATACTTCAGTCCGTCCTGCTGGCGGTTGATTGAACTAACCGTAACCGTAGCACGTACGAGTTTCTTGCCAAAGGTTAACTGCATCTCGATCGATGCATTGAAGGCGCAACAAATCTTCGCTAACGATTTATTTATTATTATATTATATTGCTCAAGAGGAAAAACATAATCGATTGAAAATTAAATACGGGTTTTCTTTGTTAAATTATTTATTGAAAAATAATAATCATATTTACTGTGCTTTTCAGTTCCACTTTTATAATTATTTCTGATTACTTTAATTGTATTTTTGTTCCGATTAACGTCATAAATAATCTTCTACAAGTTATTGATTTCTTACGTAAGTTGAAAAGGAAATATATTTATTTTTAATTTACTGTGAACAGTTGACAACAAAAATTATTGAAATACAATAATAATTTCAATCGCATAAATTAATATATTTTGCAAAATATATTTTTGAATATACTAAAAATTGGAAATTTATTACTTTATTATTATGTCTTAAAATTATCATTTTCATTTAAATTGCGTCAAACTTACTTCGTCCTCGGAATCTAAATAAAATATGTAATTAATAATATTGTTTTTTTTTTTTGGAACATGAAGTATCTTTGATTAAAAAAATAATATGTCTGAATAACTTTAAATATTTTTTTAGAAACATTTCATCGATTGATGTGTAGGCTATATTAAAATGTTCTCATTCACTTTCATGAAATACTCATATGAATTCATGCTGAATCTAAAAGAGATATATAGTTCATATATCATTTTAATAATAAACGTTTTAGCAGCTGATATCCCTAATTTTATATACATACTTTCGGCTAGGACATTATACTTGTTGCAATGAAATTAATTAATGGGCACATATTTCACGTTGCGAAACCAACGTGGCTTATCTATGAAGTGTGTGTGATTCTGTGGAGTTAGTTTCACTTTGGCAAATCAACAGCCTTCAGCAATTTAGCTGCAATGCCAATGCGAATGCTATCACACGTACGTATCTTTGTTGCAGCCTTCAGTCACATACACCTGTAATTTACTCTTGCCACCTTTGCAGGCAGTGTGTGGTGTTGCAGCTACAAAACGAGCATTAGCTGCCAAAAGAGCCCAAGACAATTTGTAGGAACCTTTGCGTCAGACAGCTTCAATCCAGGAAGGAACTTAGTTGTGTGGTTCGAGGTTTAGGTTGGGACTGGGACTGGGATCCGAACTGAGGCTGATGCAGCAACTGATTGCAGTTTTCTAACAGCAACGTTGCAATAATTTTGTAATTTCTCACTCACTTAATTTAGCACAATTAATCTCAATTTTAGCTGTCAACTGGCTCACCCGGTTGGGAACTTGCTCAAAATAAAAAAAATATATATAAAATAAAATAAAAAAGTTATCGCCACGCATGTCTGGAGTACAGGCAGAGCGCTTCAGACTTAACTTCAGTTCAGGTAGTGGGAATGTTCACATAAATATTGTACTGCCGTTATGTTCCATGTATAATTTGTCACTCGCAAATTAATCTATGAACGACTTTAGCCTGGTGCTGGATTTTATCTCTCTCTCTCATCCAAATGTCGCTCGCATGCCAAACTGCTGACTTGGCCAAGGTAAGACGGCAGACGAGAGACGGAAGCCTGATCTATGTATGTGTCTTCTGTGACTGTTTATTATATCATAATGCCAGCTGTTAAGTGACTGTGACCGTCTTTTGGGCTAACAACAATAAGAACTGGGTGTCGATGCCCCGACCGAACTCATTTTTGGGACTCGAACTTGAACTTAAACTTAGAGTCGGACTCCGAGTCGGAGTCGGATTTGAATTGTGGCCCATTAAGCGCTGTTTAAGTGTTGTTTTAATTTACATTTTGCGCGTCGCATTTTGCGGCTTTTGGATTTCATGTTTGCAACATTTTCTTTTGCGGTTTTACAAATTTCCTAGTGATCTTCGTTGAGTCTTCGTTGTCTTTTATACACGTACAGGTTCTCCTCGTCGTTGATGTTGACGTCGAAGTCGACTCATACACATGCTTAGATATAGATATGGACTTGAAACGTTAGCAAACACAGGGGGGTCGGTCCAAGTCGTGGACGGTTGGTTGGTCGCCTGGTCTTTTAGTCTCTTGGTCTTTTGGTCGTTTGGTCTCTTGGTCGGGTTAGTTTCTGGCTGCTTGGCTCATCGTTGGCTCCATTCCGTCCACATTTATGGCAGTTGGCAGCAGTTGGCAGCAGCGGTGGCAAGGTGTTATTTTCATTTCTAGGTTACTGACCCATGTCATATGTGTGTGGAAAATTCAATATTGCTGTGAAAAATACTTACACAACTATTAAATAAAGACATGCCTATGCTTAGTTAGATGCCCCCCCTCTTTCTCTCTCTCTCTCTCTCTCTCTCTCTCTCAGTCTCATTTCATCTCTCTATCTCTGTTGCTCTCGCTTTTCTCAGTCTGCGACTGTGGCCTGTGGCTTAGTATCTTTGCTTCGTACTTAATAATTACGCTCATTTCATGCATGCAATGTTTGGATTCCAGTGAATCGCTAACGCTATCGCCCACCCCCAACCCCTGTTTGTCTGTAGGTTTTTCCAGCTTCAGCTCTCTATGGAGCTACCGTGTGCGGTAACCTTCAAGTTAACATGGAACAAATGAAAAAATTCTTCGACAGCTGCTGCATTTGCTGCTGCCACTTTGCTGCTCTTTTCCTTAGCTTAATTAATTACCACATTCCTTTGGTTTTAGCTATGTTTCTGCTATGTGTGTCTATGTGTGTGTGTGTGTGTGTGTGCCTGTCTGTTTGTGTATGCGTGTGCTGGCTGTCAGATTTCCGCTTGTGCGCCAAGTGCCAAGTGCGGAACCAAATACGAAAGACTTAAGGCACAAACTCAACTTGTCGACTTGTCTCAACTCGATTTTCTCCCATCACACAGAGTTTTGCACACTTCCTACTCAAATGGTAATCGATTGAGTTCGCACATGTCATTTGACGCGCTTTTGTTGCATTGTTGACAGCACACGATTACAATGAATGAAAATGACATGATGTGCACGCCAACGAGATCAGACCAGGCCAATAAGACGTCGCATGACAAATTGCGACCTATTAATCTCACATGGACTTTCACTTTGGCCCAAGCTCTCAAGCTCAAGCTCAAGCCCAGGCCCAACACATCTTCTAAATCGCCGGCTCTCTATAATATTATGCAAATGTCAATCAGTTGCTCAGAGTTGACATTGACAACAGGATCGGGGGCCCAGTTAATGCCATGAGGCATGGCTAATCAGCCGCAGCTTAATTGCCAATATACTTTATTGGCAGCAGCAGACGTTTGTCCCCCCTAACAGCTGCTGACCATTTGAATTAACGTTCTTTTTTGCTGTTGTTGTTGTTGTTGTCTTGTCTTCGATTTGATTCACGTGTAAACGATTAATCAAGTTTCAAGCAGCGAGTCTGACATTGACTGCGACTGCGACTGCGAGTGGACTTAAAGATTTGCCCCTAGTTTGGTATTTCTCTTCCCTAGTTGCGGTTTGCCTTAGCCCGGAGCTTTATGTCGTGGCTTTATGGGTCAGTAAGGTGGGTATTTTTCGGTCTAAGCCAAGAACTTAATTTCAGTTTGAAAGTTTATGTCAAATTGATTGGTGCGAATATAAAAACAAGTCCCATGCCGAGCGTTTAATGATTATATTTATGAGATTTTTCAAATTTAAATAAAATACACGTGTAATGCTCTTGCTAAACATTTATGCACATAGATAAATCAAGTCCTAAAATATAAATGTACAAAAAAACAAAAAATTTTGGTATCGACAGTTGGCACTTTTCGTGATCTTTCACACACTTTAATTTTCATTTCCATTTGCATCGACAACAACTCCCTTGGAAATTATATAGACACTTCGAATGCACAAATCGTGCACGTGCCTGGAAGTCATTGGAAGTTGTGAATGTGTTTTTGGTAGCTGCTTTCAAATTTACACAAGTTTAGTGTGAAAATTTTGTATACAAAGCGATCGTACAATTTAGTAGGAAAGTATATACAACTCTATTCAGTCTATCTGATTTATGATCATTATTCGGAGTGCGACAGTGTTAAATGATCATCGGCAAATGAATGTCTGGGTAATCCAGAAGTTATCAGCGATCAGTGTTGAGAATTCTGTCAATGATCGCTTGGCCAGACACAAGTAAATATCTTTTGGCAATGATCAGTCTTTACCCATAGGAGATTCACATTCATTATCACGAACATCAAGCGGTTCGTTGAACTGCTGAGGATCGAACTATTCATTATTCATGAAAGTCTTTTTTCATTTACAAATCGATCTATGGCCAGTGATCGTCATTTGATCACAGCGACTAACCTTTCTTAATGTCGTATTAATTCTATGAACTATCAATTGCCAGAGATCAGTGATCGTTTATTATAAATGAGCTGTGGAGTTCAACAAACAAATGGTGCGATCACTTTCCAGACATTGTACACCTTGAAAACAGCCTCAACCCACTTACTTTTGTATCTTATCACATTTTCACCCAATATTATGATGCAGATTGTGCACTCATAATCCTCAGGTGTCAATCGACAATTTGTGATTCATGACGCTGAACAATAGACTGCACTCAGGACAGCACAAAACAAAATACAAAGTTATATAACCGTTACACTGATAACTCATATGAAAGTCCCCAGAAAAATAAAAAACCGAAAAAAAAAAATAAATCTTTAACACTGACCCACTTTCAAAACTTAGTGAGTCAATAAAGAAACCGCACTGAGACCAAATACGGCTTGCGTTAATATGGAGATTAAATAATCGAACGACTCAGGCCTCAATTTTCAGTCCGAGACTGACTTGAACTCGAGTCTGGGACTGTGTCTGCGAGTCAGCAGCATCTGCACATGAATCACCCACACGAGGCGGGCTTGCAAAATCCCAACTGTTGGCAAGTGACCAACAACAGTGACAACAGCGCAGCGCTGGGATTGCGGCCAAGCCAAAATAGCAAAAATAAATAAAGAAAAGTTGCTAAAATTTATATACACAGATATCACACGCCTGGGGGGTCGAGGTCGCCAAACCGTAAACATTTATAAACACACACACACACACATACCCTTGTACACTTATCAATATGCAAGTTAAGAGCAATGACGTTGTTTACGTTGTTGTTGTTGTTGCTGCAGGCTTCCAATCAGCTGTTCCAACAAAAGACTTAAGGCACAAACTTGTCCGTCATAAATCTCTCTTTGGCCAATTGCGCTCGCCACTTTGCTCACTCTCTCGCTCTCTCTTACACTCTCTCTCACACTCACACACACACACACACACACTCTCTCTGGCTGACTGCGTGTCTCTTTCTTTTTGGTTAGCCAACTCTCTTTTGGCCAACTCTGACAAGTGGCAAGTTGGCTGGCTCTGTGGCGCAGTTTTATGCGCTGTCTGATGCTTTGCCGGCCGCAGTTTGGTTTACACAGCGCACGAGTGCGGATCGGGTTCGGATACGGTTACGGATTTCAGATTCCACATTCGCTCGTCGTGATCATCATTTTGAACGCAACCGTATCGTTGCCTGGATCGTTATTGATTTCCCAAAAAAATACATAAAAAAAAGGTGCCTAAACTTTGTAAAAATTTAAAAAAAAAATTTAAAAATTATACCAGACACTAGACGCGCGGCAATCAATCAAAGCGACGCATTAATTTCTGAAATGAAAACGATCGACACAAGCTAATGCCACTGATCACTGTTCACTGATCGCTGATCGAACCTTTACCAAATTGTGCACAAATCAAAATCAAGCAGGGCGCAAAAAAAAAAGCTCAGTCAGTATAAAAAGTGAGAGTTTTCCACGCTTTTAGGTAATTTTTGCTGTTATCTCGTATTTTTTTTTATCGTGTTGTTGTTGCCTGTTTTTGCTTTTCGACGGCTAAACAAACTTGCGACTCAATCACGACTAATTGCGCATGCGCCGCCGCTTTATGCGTATTTAAAGTGCCGCCTATATTACAAAACCGGAGCTCAGCTCAGGTACGAATACGAGTACGAGTACGAGTATACTCGTATGTAGCTCTCCGTGTCCGTATCCGTGTCTGTGCCAGAGATTGTGTCTGTGATGCCTCTGGCTCTGCGTCTGTCTCTGTGGCTGTTTAATATGCGTGTCACGTTGCCGGCCATCAAGTTCAAATTGCATTCGCTGTCAACGCATTGCAACATGGGGCAGCAACGGCAACAGCAACAGCATTGGCAGTGGCAACAACGGCGGCACGCGTTGAAATTTTGAAATTAACACTAGTCGAGTCTGCAAACTGGAGCAACTGCTAATTAAGAAATAAAAATTGATCAGGCAACGAGTTGTGAGTGCGTGAAAGCTGACAGACAGCAAGGATAACAGGCTGACTGCCTATCTGTCTGACTGTCTTTTTATCTGTCTGTCTGACTGGTTGCTAAGCGAATGACCTGCTCAGATTGTTGTTGTTGTGGTTGCTGTGGTTGCTGTGGTTGCTGTGGTTGCTGTCGTTGCATTTTGCATGCCGATAACTCTGTCAGCGACATGCACACTAATTAGTTCACATTTGTGGCTAACAGCTGCGCGTTGCACTCAACTTGCCACTTGTTAACATTGGCCAATGCGACACCACAGTCACCATAAACACACTCACACACACACACACTGTGTGCTACACTTGTTGCAGTCGTAAAGTTGCAGTTGCTGTCGCTGACAAAAACAAAATCGCTGGCAAAAGTGAGTTAATACTCGTCGCATTGTGTTGTGTTGTGTGCTGTGTGTTGTTGCCCCATGTTGCATCCATCCAGTTTTTTCAGCTGAGTGTTGCAACTTGTGCTACTCGTAGTCGTACTCTTACTTACCTGGCATGCTTCTTTCTGACTGTCAAATGCAAACTGGCTTCTTCTGCTTCTACTTCGTCTTGTTCTTGGTGTTGCTGTTGCTGTTGCGGTCAGATGCTGGCGAGTTACTCGTAAAGCATTTAACTGCAAAGCTAATGCACTCACACACACACACACACACACACCAGAGAGTGCTAACACCCATACATGTGCAGTTAATTAATTTCTTTGTTGTTTTCTACGGTAAATCATGGCACATTGATGTTTGTGTTGGTCGCTCCTCCTCGTACCGTTTCGAGAGATTTTGCAACCCACAGAGCAGAAAAAGAAGAAAGAACTGAGAGAATTAGAATGAGAATGCCACTTAGCTGCTTCTCAGTTGCAGTCGCAGTCGCAGTCTCTTTATTGAATAGTTACTGTGAGCTTTCCACGCTGCAGCCAAGTCTTTTGTTGCCAGCCACTTGAACTGCATTTGCATATAAATTAGTTTTGATAGCACCCGACTAAGCCTTCAACTAAGGCCAAGACTAAAGACAAAGCCAGTATTAGTAGCAGCCACCAACAGTTTGATGTTTGTTCTTTGAATGCGAAAAGTTGCGAAAAATCAACTTGGGGTCTGTGCCTAACTAACGGTACTCATTAAGTGAAGTACAACAGGACAGCACATTTAGTGGGAACAACCACCACACACGACACCAGCAGCCAAGATAGACCCACTCTAGACAGGATGAAGCGATAAGTTGGCAATAAAAATTGGCAGCACTTTGGCACATACGACAAACAAAAGACTTAGGAAACGAACCAGTTGACTGTCTAGTTGGTTGTCTGGCTGGTAACAGTAACAGTTACTGAGCCAGTTAATTGTTAATTGTTGACAAGTACTCGTTGTATGCAAAGCGAAAGAAGTGCAAATGTACGTTTAATGAGCAACAGCCACTGGCACCGCTCGGTGGTGCTTGTGGTTTAGTTTGTCTGCTGAGAACCGCTGCTGTTGGTTTTTTGTGGTGGCTGCCAAACCGATAAGGGAAAAGTCAACCTCAAGATGAAATAAAAAGCAGAGAGAAAAGAAATGCAATTACCAGTCGAGTTGGAAGTCGAGAAATTGATTATATTTATCTTATTATATAAGTAAAAGAAAAGTCATTTATTTTTTTAGTTCAATTAATTAACATAATATTTATTTTTAAATATTAAATTGCTGTTGAATTCGTAACATAAATATTAGTTATTGTTAGTTTATCGACTAATTATTATTGTTATGCTGTCTGTCGCTTTGAGGCATCTAACACCAATTTCGCTTTTTAGTACTTCAGGCAAATTTAAAAGTTAATTTCCATTTCGTATACGAGTTTCATATATTAAGATAAGCATCTTTTACTTGTATTTCTACCTCGATTTGCCAGCTTCTTTTCTGGCTGCCTGATTTAAGTAGTTTGGTTAAAATGGATTTTTGGCCATCTCCATTTTGCTACCAGCCAGCACATCAAATGTAAATATGTCAGCACCAAATAGGGTCAACAAGAGTTTTATTTCGGCTGCACCCAACAACTTGAAACTTGTCTAAGTTTTGCATAAATTTCTTTAATTTTATTTTCTTTTTATTTTGCTCGCTGGATCTTTTATAACGTTTATAATTATGATTATATTTTTTTTTTTTAGAAATGCGATCGAAAAACGAGACAGACGAGCTCCCGATGGAAAAGTGAAAAACAATCTCAAAATTGTGCAATAAAAATAAATAAAACAAAGGGGTCAACATAAATTTGACGAAAAGAAAGAAAAAAGAAATTAATTAAGACTGAATCGAAAAAAAAGTGTTGGTGTTTTGTTGGCGTGATTGTGCAGTTATTGGCCCATAAACTCGCCCACAAATATTCAAAAAAAGTTTATTGCACTTGCAATCGAGTGAAAATCAATTAAACAAAAAAATACAAAAAGAAAAACGAAACATATCAAATCTTTTGTTATAATTTGATTGCCATTATTATACGCAATTATCGCTTGACTTGGTGTTTTACTAACCATGAAAACGTTGGAAAGTATGCCAGTCCGAGAAAATCACTAACCAAAAATTGTGTGGAAAAGTGCGAGTGCGTGTACAATTAAAATTTCGTGGCCAAAATGCTGGCAACAAATAAAAATCAAATCTGATAAGCCTTTAAACCAACTCAAGTTCATTGTTCTCGCCAGAAACAAGTGAAACGCAAATACAGATTGTAGTTAAAAGTGTAAAGAAGCAGTCGATAAAAACTACGGTGCAACGATCCAATTACAGCCATTTATGGCTGGCAACATTACAGTTTATTAAAAGTCTAGTAAGTTCACTATAATACTACATTAAAATAAATTTTAAGTGGGTTCTTTAAGTAATTTTCTAAATATGCCAAAGAAAATTTAATTTTACTTCAAAAAAGAGAAATAAAGTGAAAGATTTTATTTGTCTTTTATATAATTTAAATTATAATCTCTTAATTACTACACCAATCAATTTTAACGACGAATTTTCTTTCGCTTCTAATTCCAATTTGTAAGCAAATAATTTGTTCAACTTTATTGGTCAATTATGCAAAAAGCCATAAGCCGACTAAGCTGCTTAAATATAAAATCTATAATTTAATGATAATTACTTGTTAACAATTTGTTAACATTCTGGTAGCAAATGAAATTACGCTGCGTATACGCAATGTGACATTCTAATTTGCAAATAGCTTTGTATAGCCGTACAATCCAATTGTGCAATAAAAGTGTTTATAAACTATTACATATACTAAGGCATGAGTGTACATATGAATAGGTATATGTGTAATGCAAGAGGCATGCATATGTATATACGGCGATTATCTGAGTATTACGATAATAAAACCTGAAGCCATCTCTCGAGTTGTGTCAGTGCCACTTACCGACCAGCCTGCCTTCTGTCACTTGCTGTTCGTCTCTCTGTCTGTCTCTCTGTCTGTGTCGTTTTATTAGCGAAAGTCATCGAGCAGAATAATTGTTGCAATGTGGCTGAATCTCTTCCCCTCTCTATCTTCTTGCCATTACTCCCCCCACACACGATGAGTGCAATCAAGGCGCGGGCTCGTAAAACACAATTCAAAATTCGAATTCAGTTGCGCGTAAAACGAAATTCAGCTAGAGATTTTTGAGTGTATGTGTGTGAGTGTTATTTGCTGAGTTTGGCGAATCTCATTGCAGCCAAGGCAACAACTGTGACCATTTTTGGCTGATTATATAATTTCTGAACCCATTATTCCATTTGTCAAAGAAATTTGTTTGCCATTCCTCAGGCCCAAAATTATTTAAATGCGTCAACATTTTCGTGAAAATAATTATAAAATTACTCAAGACCTTGGTTATATCACAAAAGAGCTTTGTTATTGTTGTTGTTGTTGTGCCGCCACCTGTAACAGGTGTGAATAAGTCAGAATGACTTGAATAATCTGCGAATTGCCTAGAAATACAATGTCATGTTCTTTGGTTTAGTTTGTAGCTAAAATTCTTGAATGTTTAAACAAAGCTCATAAATAAATTGTTTATTTATAAAAGTCAAGAAATGAGCTAAATAAAAAAAGTGATATGAAAAATAATACAAATATTATATTGTAGTAATTCATTCATTAAGTGAGGGGTCAACTACTTGCTAATTCAAGGACAGTTCAGAGAATTCAAAGCAACAACTTTCTTCAACTTTTGTTGTTGTTGTCGGATGTTGTTGTTTCTGATAGTATATCATTACTTGGGCCAGGTCATTGACATGCAATGACAACACATTTGTATTCGTAGTCAGTTTTACAACTACAACTAGATATTATAATTAATATGACAGTACAGTGGCTACTCGAACCTGTTTGGTTTTGAATGAACAAATACTGAATGAATACTCGTATTTATTGACATCTATGAGTATCTGATCTGTGATTATCAATGGGAAACATTTAGAAGCCAGTTAATAATTATTATTTGCATTCATTAGTTAAAGTGCTTAATTATGACACCATGGCAAAGTGTTATTAAAACGTGTAGTTAGTGTCATAGAACAAATACCCATTAGTCCGTCAGTTGAAAGAGAACACATAAGACACTCAACTTTTGAACTCTCAGATGCAACAAACAATCGTCTGACACTCCAGGCCCTATTCAATTGACTAACTGACTGACAGACAGACAGACAGACTGACTGACTGAAATGAGACAAGTGAATGCTGATTGACCCACTGAAACTGGAACTGAAACCAAACTGAAACAGCTCGGGGCGTGCTCAGCTCTGGACTGTGGCCACGATGGGAACGTGCATTTCATGCAAATTAACGACACTCAGTCTCAACTTGGGTTGGTTTGTTCATTACAAGGCATTTAAAGTCGTTTATTTTAAAAATTTTCACTTTCAATCTGTCAAATTGTCACACTCACGAATGGAGATCGAAACCTCATTGTTCGATTTGATTTTGGAGCATTCAATAATGAAAAGTGATTGCCGCACGATTTTATTTTTTTCTTCAACTCAACCTCTTCTCTTTTTCCTCTTTATTTATTATATTTTTTGTGCCTTTTTGACTGCCAAGTGGCCGGTACGTTAGATCTGGGCAACGGTTACGTTGCCTCTGGAGACGTTTACTGGGTTCCCATTTGGAGTTTCGTTCGCACGTGTTGGATACTTCCGCAGTCTATGATCATGATTGATTTGGAGTATTGCTTTGTGTTTCGTATTGAAATGGGTCTCATCATTTTTGAGGGACTTTAATTTTCACTCTATTGAAACAGGTGCGACCGTTATGATAACGAAAATAAAGTTACTTATTTAGAATAACATTGCCATGAATAAGCAGCTGCTCCGCTAGGCCAATCAAGTTTTAAGAGAGCCGCTGAGAGCCTCAAAATTCTAACAACAACAACTAAATCCAAATTAATTATGTTGCCTTCGGTTTGAGGGCAAAATGAAATTATAAGAAGCCCGAAGAACTCGACCTTAAAACCAACAGCGTCATGCTGCTCTGCACAAGGCAGAGAAAAAAGTAAATATTTGGACAATGGGAACAAGGCAAAAGGTTCCGACCGGGTCGCTCTAAATGAGGAAAAACGCTGAAAAACCAAACATAAACAAACAGATAGACGGACAATACCAACAACAACCATAACTACAACAAAACAATCCAAACAAACAATAACAACAAAAATGAGGCTGTGGGCATTGGATTTGAGGTCTAAGACTATTCCAGTCAAAGGTTCAAGTGCAACGCTGCCCATAGCACGGGTCTGGGCCATTAGCCGAGCCAGGTTAATAAACTAGAGACACTCGGCCACAGTCAGAGTCCGAGTCAAAGTCAGAGCCACGGCTAGAGAGTGATTTATGTTTGTGGCCCAGTCTATGACACCTAACACAGCTTGAAAGCGTGTTTTGCTTTTATTTTCGGCTTAGTTCAAATCGAAACGCACTCGGAAAGTGCATGCCAAGATGTTTCTATGTGTATGTTAATGCCATGACATTCTAAACACTTTAGGTCTCTAATGGGCGCACACTGCGTATGCGTGATGTGTTATTTTGACGTTTAGTTCAACTGATTAATGTGCCGCATTCAACATATTTGAAATGTATTAAACATAACAAACAGGCACCATCTGATAACAGTGCTAATCAAAAGTTACTTCACAGTTATTAGTTAATCATTCTAAAATTATATTCGCAATTCACTAACTTCTAATCTTGTTAAATCTTTCATAGAATTTGAAATTTGAATAAAATTCTAAAGATAGCTTAATGTTGATTAATGTATACATGCACTGCTTTAATTAACTGTTTTAATCAGTTGTAGGTTCTTAGTCTATGTGCAGAATTTTTATGCAATGCTTATCAAATTTAATCAAAGGATAACTTTTTTTAGACTTATGACAAATGAATTGGATTATTTTATCAAATAAATTCTATAAAATTATTAACTGGTCTCTTCCATAATCATGTTGATGCCTAGGTTGAAAAACTTTTATGATATACTAATTTTATTTTATTAACAAAGTAAAATTAACTTTTTACTCAAGTATATGACAGTTTAATTATATTGTTAATTAAGAATGTCTCTCATCATCACTTTTAAATGTCATATTCTAAGTGTTGTGAGAACAATCTTAGTGCAATTATTATTTGGCAAAAAGACTCTAATTAAATAATAGTTAATTAATATTAATGAGTAATATAATTTCATTGATCTATTTAATTTTAAGTTGAATGACTTCTTTTATATTACAAAATTTAATTTGATTAAATAAATGCCGTTAAAGTAATCACAGATCTCTTTCGTCATCATTTCAAATGATCCTCATGCTGTTGTTGTTGTTGATTTAGTAGGTACAATGACTTCTATTAGTCAGTGTCGGGCTCAGTTATGTTCCTCGTATGCATGTATGTGTGTATCTGGCCTTTGGCAATGTGTGTTTCACATGAAGAAACCACTCAAAAATTGTGTTTACGTTACGCGCTGTGATTATAACAAGCGAGTAGTGGCTCAAACAAAAGATGCCGACGTCTTGACTTGAGAGATGGACATGTTTTATCTAACGAATGCGATACCAGATAACCAGCTTCAAGTTGCGTGTCTGTTCTTCATCTTGTTGTTGTAGTTGTTGTTGTTGTTGCTGTGTGATCCAGTTGTTTATCTTTTTCATTAGCCTGGGCGGCCTGTCATCTGTGCCGTCGCCCTGTCGATCGTCTGTCGATTGACAAAACGCCTACCGGCTAAAAGAAGAAGAACGTCCGGCCACCAAATAGCATTTTTACCATTTGGCTATTACCAAACGGGCTGTGACTTTTCCGCACTTTACCACACGCCACTTCAGTTGCAACTTCAGTCGGCAGCCTTCGCCTTCGGAGTTAAGTGACTGACGCAAATTGCGCAATTGTTATTACAATTACTCTTCAACTAGCTGTTGCAACTAGCCAAGTTAGCCAAGTTGGCCACTTGCAGCATTCAGCTGCACGTAGTACATACCTTGATGCTTCGTCAGTTTGTCAGTCACTCAGTCAGTCAGTCAGTCATTTATTCAGTTTGCTGCATTTTTCTAATACTTTGTGGCACAAAATTATTTGGCCTTTGGCTTCGAATGCTATTGGTACTATTGGTTGGAGTTGGAGTTTGGGGTCGGGGTCTGGTTCTCGTTCTGTCTGATCGTTTGTCAGTCTTCGGCTACCCGTCTTTTTTTCGTTTGAGCTCTTCTAAAAGATAGTCATTAGCACAAAAGATTGCTTTTGCTGCCACTGCGGTTGCTTCTGTTCTCAGGGCGTTTAAACGGGGTAATTACCTTTCGGGTATTTTAGCTGTTTTTCTTTACAAAAAAAAGCACCAAAACAATGGCAACTAAACTGATCGTTTTGTTGAGGAAATGAAAACGTAACGAAATTAATTTGCAACGGTTCAGGCCCTCAATGGGCCCTCATAGTAGCTGTGTAGCGTGTGGCGTGTGGCAGTTGCACAGTTTTCAGTTTTCAGTTTCCAGTTCCCATCACCGAACCGAACCGAAATAAAGTTATTAGAGTGAAAATTACGTTTCGTTGGCTTTAATGGCATCCATTGAGCAGTTTTTGTAATGAAAGTGGGAAGCATTTTGGCAGACAATTGATAAATTGATTCATCACAACGGGCCAACACCAACAGCAAATCACCAATGGCAACAACGGATCAAATACTCAAATTAAAGTCATTTGATCTCAATTTCATCAGCTTCAGCCCGTTCACGCAGATGACGAGCAGAAAATGTTTGAATCCAGTTTTGAGAGATTTGTAATTACCATCAACTTAAATGCCGGACATTTAGATAGATGAGGACTAAACGATAAACGGGTTTTATACTCACTTTAGATAAGCACTCCCAAGTGTGTAAATAATTAACAATAATTGTTATTAATCATACTGATTTTAGCACACTTTTTCAAGGCATTCATAATAACTGTTATATCAAAAATTGTCTGATCTTCATTTTACCAAAATGGGTCAAGTTTATAATTGTTGAAAGTATGAAGAGTGTTTCAGTATTTTAAATTTATTACATTGTAATTCTACTAATCATGGATTAATGGATAAATTGTTGACGATGTTGAAAATATTTTTAGTTATAATATGAGTTGATTGATGATCTGTTCAACTAATCACAAATTTAGAAAAATTATCAAATAAATTATAATTAAAAAGAATTACGGATTAAAGATCATTTATTGCATTTCTGTTTTTATTAGTTTTTTCATTTAATAAATCATTTAGTTAATGCAAAAACTAAATATCATATTCAATATTAAATAAATAAATAATCAAAACAACTCTTAAAAATTGTTTTCTGTTCTTTTTAAAATTTAACTCATTATCCTTAGTCCTTTTATTCTAAGTCCTTTATTCTAAGAAGTTAAAGCAATTACTTTTTTTCCTTATCCCCAATCCTTCACTTTATTTTATTGTTAATACAAAAATTCTATTCCTGAAGCATTTAGCTCACTTAATCCCTTAAGCCATATTCCTTAATTCCTTGTATATACATATTTATATTACATCAAAAAGATACTATTTAAATACAGACCTGATAGACTTGATATCGAGTCGAAGACAATCTTTATACTTATATTGAGTGGAGTCGATTTGGTGGGTGGATGTGGGACGTGAGGCGTGAGGGAGGCGTAGGGGGCGTGGATCGTGGCAAGCGCCGCATGGATGACCACTTTTAAGTATATATTATGGATATAGGTATAGGTATAGAAATAAGTACTTATGGTTATCCACTAATTATAGTTCAGGACGGCATTCTTCTACAGCACTCAGCATTCTACTCGTGGTAAAACTAACAACAAGAAAACCTTTCGTTTCTTCTTTTTCCTCTTTGCAGACATGCGCCCGGCACGTTACCGATGAAGCAAGCAACTTTAATCAGACACAGACACAGGTAAGTTGTCAACCAGTTGCCGGACCTGCCTCACTTGAGGGTCGAGAAGAAGGAGAAGGGTGCAGGAGGGGGGGAGGGGGGCAGTGCCACGGGACACGGACAGACCCGGTTACTGTGCTACCAGTTTAGGTTGCAATATGAGTATGAGTACTTGTACTTGATTGTACTCGTACTTATATTTAGTGGGTGGTTTTTGTAAGGCAACCGACGAAAGGCAAACATCTAATTTGATCTATGTGTGCGTGTGTGTAACGCATGTGTGTGGAAATTGAGTAAACTTTAATTAAATTTTCAAAATGATTCCGCTTTGATGAGCTCGACTTGGAGCCTGACTTGGAGTCTGACTTGGTTGCTTGGGGCATGATAGACATTATTAATTGTAGCATGTGTCGTTGTCGTTGTCGTCGTCTCTGGTAAAACATATTCGTGCGATCACAATAAATTTTTTCCATTTGTTTTTCACATTTTTGTGTTGCACAAAAAAAACAAAAAACTGATTATGAGGCAAAAGTGAAAAGTTGTAATTAAACCAGTCACTGGCTGGCTGCGCTGTTGTAAAAAACTGCAACAACTGTGACTGCAGCAACAACAACAACAAGTCATAAAGAGTAGAAATCGCTGAGGAGACGTGCCCGTTTTTTAGTTGTTGTTGTTGCTTGGAGTCCCAAACATGCGACAAGTGCACTTAATTAGTAGGGAGCATAGCGAAGAACACTAAGGCAGATGCCGGGGTGACAAGGGCAGATGGAGGGGCGACTGCAACTGTTATGGCATCGGTCGGTTGCAGTTCCGGCAGGCAACAAGTCTAATGCTAAATTGCCCTCTGCTTTTTTTCTATTTTCATTTTTTTTCGGTTTGTTTTGGCAGAAGCGCAGACCCGAAGATGTGGCCCAAACAGCGTTGGCTAGTCAACAGAGCAACTGCAGCGATACCAGCGAGGAGCACACACCAAATAGTAGAAGTATTACTAGCCTTAATCTTAGTCAATTGGCTTGCCTCAGCGACGGCGGCGCTTATCACACCACCGTCCGGTAGCAGCAACAATTTTGAGTACGAGCCGACATCCACGATCCACGAGGATGACGACAGTCCAGTTTCCCTGCCCAGTTTCTATCGAAGTCCGCATCGCCTGGATGGCTACTATACGACAGCGGATCTGCAGCGCAGCCACAACTACAAGATAAGCCCCAAGCCGTGCTCCTTTGGCCGCGTCGAGGGCACCTGCATGTTCGTCTGGGAGTGCATCAAGTCCGAGGGACAGCACGTGGGCATGTGCGTTGACTCGTTCATGTTTGGCTCCTGTTGTGCCCACAACTACACGGAGAACATCGTGCTGCCCCAGACCGCCTTCTCGTACACTCGACCCACCAAACCACTGTCGCTGAGGCCGCGACCGCCACCACAGCCCCACAAGCCGCTAATCAGGTGAGTTGAGTGCAGCCATGTACTCCCGATATTCATAATATTGCTACAACTAATACTAATATTAATGCTAGTGACAAAGCTAATATTTGGCAAGTGATTGATAAAATTAAAAACTTAAACTTATGCTTATGCTTATGGTAATGATAAACTTAATTTTAATTTCACAATCAACATTTTATTTTTGCTAATTCTTAAGCATATTTTAATGCTAATTGTAATACTAATAATAAGGGTAGTGCCAAAACTATTTTTTAATACGGATTATGCTAATGCTAATTCTAATGCTAATGCTAATGCTAATGCTAATGCTAATGCTAATGCTAATGCTAATGCTAATGCTAATGCTAATGCTAATGCTAATGCTAATGCTAATGCTAATGCTAATGCTAATGCTAATGCTAATGCTAATGCTAATGCTAATGCTAATGCTAATGCTAATGCTAATGCTAATGCTAATGCTAATGCTAATGCTAATGCTAATGCTAATGCTAATGCTAATGCTAATGCTAATGCTAATGCTAATGCTAATGCTAATGCTAATGCTAATGCTAATGCTAATGCTAATGCTAATGCTAATGCTAATGCTAATGCTAATGCTAATGCTAATGCTAATGCTAATGCTAATGCTAATGCTAATGCTAATGCTAATGCTAATGCTAATGCTAATGCTAATGCTAATGTCATTACTATTATTAAATATAGGTTCACAAGTAATATATTGATAACACTAGTTTACAAAATTACAACTTTTTTTTTGCAAAGTGAACAAAAAGTATTTTTTTCTTATGGACTTTAGCCCCCTAATCACGAAAATGGAATCACAAAAAACACCCATTTTCGAACTTATTAAAATCGCTAGCATCTGAACTGCTGAGCCGATCTTAATACTGTATGGAAGAAAGTTGAAAAGAATTAACTTACCTTTAATTTAAGTGCTTGCTTGGCCAAATCAGATAAGTAGAAATGGAAATATACTCAAAAGTGTTGGAGTAACCAAAAAAATTCGAAAAAATTTGAATATTTCGAAAACGCTTCCATAAAAAAAAATTGTAAATGCCATTTTCGTGTTTAGGGGGCCAAAGTCCATAAGGAAAAAATACTTTGATTCACTTTGCATTTTGGCTGTAAACTAGTGAATTTATATCAAAATTAATGCCAATATTTTAACAGTAATTATACTAATGCTTTTGATAATTGTGACACTAATTTCAATATTAATGGTATTGACAATGTCAATGCTAATGCAAATTATTAAACTAATAATTCTGTGTGTTTTTTAGCGGAATGACAACCATAGAGCGTCCACATGGCGCGGGAACACTGGTCATCCGTCCATCGGGTCCGCATCATCAGGGTCCATTGTCCCGGCCACATCCGAAGCCGACGTCGTCGCCGGATCTGCAGAGTGCGGCCAGCCAGGCAACGGCCAGTTCTAGTGAGTATATTAAAAGGCGCTTATTCCATTGTTATGACCAGTTCTGAGCACACAACACTAACAACAACAACAATTACACTAACAGATAGTATTTGGCATACATCAACGCACCAGCAGCAGCATCAGGCACAACAGCATCATCATTGGCATATGACCACCGAGCCAAGCTTTATTACCAAGCCGCGACCCACCGGCTGGACCAAGCCCGGCATCGTCAATTTGCCAGCACCTCATCGCCCCTCGAAGCCGCCAAAACCGACAAAGAAGCCGATTGTCTACGAGCGGCCACCACCGCCGCCAACGCCATCGCCAGCGACGTCGTCGTCGTCGTCGTCAACGTCAACGACAATGATTCAGTTGGGGCAGACGAAGCCAAAACCCAAACCCAAACCGACCAGGCCTCAGGTATGTAAATACTACGCGCTTCCATCTCTCTGTCTCCCTTTCCATTTCTGCATTTTGCATTCTGTGTGATGCATTGATGTCGAAAGCGAAACAAACGAGCGACGAGGTCATTTACTCCTCGATCAGCTTGGACTCACTCACTGATATTCCTTGATTCTCCGATTTTTCGATTCCCTCCAACTGGGGCTGTGCAGGCAGGCAGGCCACAGCCTTGGGGGACATTTTATTGTTTGCACAAAGCCAGAGCTAAAGCTGATGCAAGATTTGTCTTGTTGCCCCATCGTCCAGAGGTTCGTCTCTGGGGTGTGTTGTTAAGCCCTTGCCAGCCAGGTTAGGGTATTACATGAATAAGTTAGCAATATCAAAAGATTTGCATCTAAAAAAAATAATTTTGTACATTCATTTCATTCATTTAATAATGTTGAGAAAGAGTCAAAGATTCTAGGATTATATAATAATTTCAGTTAAAAAAATAACCCAATTAAATCAATAGAGATTATAATGATTTTATAGTTAACGTTACGTTATCAGCAAAAACATTGTTAAATTTTTATTAGTTTCCAAATATTTAAAGGGTTTTAGCTAGGTTTATTTTTTGAAGCGGAAAATCAAGTAAACATTAAAAATTATAATTGCTTATACATACATATGTATTTAGAGATCAAAATATCTTTTGATTAGAATAGAAAACTGATTTTAATAAGAGGCAAGGAATAAAAATATGAGTACGAACTAAAATATATGTGTATAATATTTAATTAGTTAATTTTGTAATTTTTCAAAATTGATGAAATTGATACAATTTTCAAAACTTTATTAAAAACTTTTAAAATAGTTCAAAAGCTTTACAGTATATTTAATTTACAGAAAACATTTAAGATTCTTGGCAAGGGCATAGAAAAGTCGACTTGCATGTGAGTCATTTAATGTTTGCCTCCGCTGATATTTAGCAGGGGAATGAAAAATTGATTCTTTGCATGTGAAATACTTTGAGCTGCTTGGGCAACTATTAGCATAATGTTTACCACTTTCGGCTACCTTGCAGCTGTCGCCGGCCACATCATTAGCCGCCTCGTCCTCATCAGCATCGACAACAGCAACATCAACTACAACAAAGAGAACAACAACAACAACGAGTACAACAAGCACGAGCACGACAACGACCACAAGAAAACCCACAAAGCCCTATCAGCGGCCCACCACAGTGGGCACCACAACATCAACAACAACGACAGGAGCAGGAGCAGTGTCAACAACCAGACCACGTCCAGGTTTGACCAACCAGAGACCAACGGCACAGCTGCCCACACGACAACCACCGTCCGCGGCATCGGCATCGGCCTCGGCGGGCATCGAATCCAATGAGATAACGGACTCCTCCACACATGATGCCGGCGCGGAAGTGCTGGGCAATGTGAAGACCATTTCGGCGGCACGAAGCGGTAAGTTCAAGTACCAAGTACAGCCACGCCCCAAATGCATTTGACATAATCAAAATATTTTTGTTGTTGTTGCCGCATGTTGCCATGTTGCATATGTGTGTGTGTGTTGCATATGCAGAATGCGGAGTGCCGATGCTGACGCGTCCAGAGACGCGCATTGTGGGCGGCAAGAGCGCGGCCTTCGGTCGTTGGCCCTGGCAGGTGTCTGTGCGACGCACCTCGTTCTTTGGCTTCTCCAGCACCCATCGCTGCGGTGGCGCTTTGATCAACGAGAACTGGATAGCCACGGCGGGGCACTGTGTGGACGAGTGAGTAGCAACTGCAACTACACAGAGAGAAACACATGTATCTAGTATTTTGTAGTGAAACACCCAATTTTCTTTATATTTAACCAATATACTGAAGTCGAGGATATGGATATTATGTCGAGCTTCCGTAACTCGAATCACCATAATCCAATGAAAAGGTTCGATTTATGGAGATATTCGCCTTATAGAATTCTTTTTCTTAAGTTTATTAATTTTACTGCCACTCGTTTAGCTCGAATTAGAGAGAAATTCAAGTTATGGAAGTTCAACTGTAGCTCGATTATTAACGTCCAAAAATTTAAGAATTTTCAAACATAAAATTGAGCTTAAAACATTCTTGGAGTTTGCCGTTCATTATTGATTTGAGTAAAATTTAAACAACAAGTCAAACTCTTTAAAACATCATACTTGACTAATGAATACTTGAATATTTCGAAAAAATAATATCTCTTCATATAAACCTATTTATGTACGTGAAGTATCACATTTCATATACATATTTAAAATTTGTTTATCTTGATTCAAAACTTAATAAATCAATAATTAACATTTTACAAACTCGTGATACCCATTTCTTAACCGGGTTCCGAACTTTTATCAAGAATTTTCGTACCCAATTTAAGTAAATCGCAAGATTTTATGCTTTTAATTTGAACTGGATTTAAGAATCTTAATGTTAGTTTTTTGAAATTTTTATGTGTTTTAAGAATTGTAAATACTTAATTTGAAATCATACGAACTTTACGACAATTTTCTCTCTGTTTAAATACCTGTAACTGCAACTGACTATAGTTTCCTCAACTCTCTTTCTCTCTCTCTCTTTCTCTCACTCTCTGTGTCTCCCTCGCAGTTTACTTATCGCACAGATACGGATACGCGTGGGCGAATATGACTTTTCGCATGTGCAGGAGCAGCTGCCATACATAGAACGTGGCGTGGCCAAGAAGGTGGTGCATCCGAAGTATAACTTCTTTACATACGAGTATGATCTGGCACTGGTGAAGCTGGAGCAGCCGCTTGAATTTGCGCCACACGTCAGTCCCATTTGTTTGCCCGAAACGGAGAGTCTGCTGATTGGCATGAATGCCACGGTCACTGGCTGGGGTCGTCTCAGCGAGGGCGGCACACTGCCCTCGGTGCTGCAGGAGGTAAGCCACCCATTCAGCCATTCACCCATTCATTCACTCATTCCCTCACTCACTACCTCTTCCTCACTTTCGCTCATCAGGTCTCCGTGCCCATTGTGAGTAATGACAATTGCAAGTCCATGTTTCTGCGCGCCGGTCGCCAGGAATTCATACCGGATATATTCCTTTGTGCTGGCTATGAAACAGGCGGCCAGGACTCCTGTCAAGGCGACTCTGGTGGTCCACTTCAGGTAAAATCAACCAGAATATATAATACTTCTATTGTGTTTAGTGTTAACTTTATCACTGATTGCAGGCCAAGTCACAGGATGGTCGCTTCTTTTTGGCCGGCATTATCTCGTGGGGCATTGGATGTGCCGAGGCCAATTTACCCGGTGTCTGTACGCGCATCTCAAAGTTCGTGCCCTGGATACTGGAGCATGTCAGATGATGATAATCATGATCATCTCATCGATATCGATATCGAGTATTAACCGATGACTTTCGACTGCTCCACTCTTGTTATTGTTTTATTGATTTATTAGTTGTATCTTTAAGTTTGTGTGATTTTATTTTAAACGAATCTTAAGCTTAGTTAGCTTCAATTAATAACAATTTGACCACATTGACCACGCCCACATGCCCACAAACCTGCAACTTCCACGCACACATAGTCAAGACCCATAAGTTAGTCTAGCGAAAATTGTTTGTAGGCTAATCTTAAGTTCTCTAATCTAATATCTAATCTATCTAATTCGAAACATACGAAATGATATATGTAATAATGGCATCGATATCTGTATATAGCCGTAACCGTAGTAAAAGTCATTTTCATTGTGCAGTTGTTGGTATTTTAGCTTAGGATTATTTAACAATTAACTAAATCTATATAATTTATAAACAAATTGCATACAAACATCATTATGTTGTATCTTGCCCAAAGAACAAGTTTATTTATAAAGATGAGAAATTTAAAATATTTTGTGTAATAAAAACTGAGAAAAAACTTAGTACGACTCAATTAACATATTTAATGGGAAGCACGTGACAAATTAACTATTTTATCTTAAAGGCATATCTCTGAGACTTATAATAATTAAAAAAAAAAGAAAGATAGGTAAGCTCATGATAGTAAACAAGAATAATAATAAAAGAAAAAAAAAGAATTTACATGGAATTAGCTGAGTTTGCCTGAAATGACTGCGAAATCTTAAAAATTATTCAAAAAACAACTATTTTTTTGAGCCACAATAAATGTGATACGGAAATTCAATCTGTCTGGTATCGCTTAATGTGAATGTTTTGAAAAATATTTGTCAGTTTAGTACTGATCGATCTACCCTCGTTGCGATAGATACATAAATAGTGTCAGTGAAGCAATTATGCATTATCATTATTACAATCTTCAGTTGAATCGCTTGAATTTGACTAGCAGCCGTCTTCAGGTTCCATGTCAAGTGCGTAAATGATGTACAACAATTGCAGCTAACGGCAGCGGCAATTTCGAATCGATTCGATTCATTCATTAACTTTTCAGTCAGCAACCATGTTCAGCCCCGGGGCATTGGAATGATTGGCACAATCGGCTCGCAGACAGAGATGAGTGCGGATGGATGTGAATGGATGAAGATCACAAGTTCCCAGCACTGCGAATTTCACTTTTCAGCAATGACATTTGACACCAGCAGTCGAGCAATTAATCAATGCCCAACAAAAGAAAGAAAGAAAGAAGGAAAGATTCTGGCAATTACTTACACAATGGCATTTTGGTTTTCTCTTTCGATACGCGACTTGAGTTTTATTGCAGGCAACACTGAAGATCGCCATCCGAATATAGTATAATACAGAGAATTAATAGCTGTATGCGAAAGTGGAAATAAGATCAGGAATAGAAATTGTAGCACTGTCAATAATGGCCAGTTTAGTCGTGTATTGTTCTCAATCTCGTTCGCAATAGCATTTTTTTATTTTTGTTTAGGTTTTTCGTTTATTTCTTCTTGGGGAACAGCGACTCCTTGGCCTCGTCCACGAGATCAAGTGCGAGATACTTTAGATCCTGCAGAGATGTTGGGAAATTTTTGATTGGCTCCAATGGCACTTCCTCTCCGGGCTTCACGCCTTTGATAAAGTTGTAGGCAACAGCAAAGATCTTGCGGCCCTCGAACAGCACAATGCGGGCATTCTCCTCCGCCTGGCGTGGATAGCACAAGGATGCCACAGTGCCCGCACCAATGGTCGTATACACGATCTTCTTAATGACGCCGCCGCGTGCTCCAAATATGAAACCCGCCAGGCCGCCCATCACAATGGCTCCGCTGCGATGCATCGAGTTTTGTGGCTCGTTCAGGAAATCTATTGAGCGCTGTGTATGATCCTTCGCTGTCCTATAATAGTCGCTGACCACTGATGTCCGCTCAGCCACCATGTTATAGCCGCTCTTCAACTCCAAGCGCATGGTGCGCACACCGCCCTCCAGACTCGTGTACAGCGCATTCTCCCTCGTCGCTCGTTCCGCGTGGCTTTTTGACCTGCAAATTTATTGAACAGTGAACAAAGACTGCAATGGGCATCTACTGTAGTCTCGCTTACTGTTGTGGTGGCCGCAAGGAACCATAGATGGGCAGATCACTGGGCTTGCACACCATCGGATCGGGCGATGATGTACTTTGTGGTGTTTTCGCTGCGGTGACTGCCACGGCTGCAGCTATCATCGTTGAATTGCGTAGCATTCTCAGTTTGTTGCTACCCTCCTTGGCATTCACGTATTGAAGTGTCTGCAATATATAATTTTTTGTTGGTAAATGACTAGAATTTTTCGACTTGTTAAAAAATGTTATGATTTTTACCTCAGTTTGTTAAAGTTGCATAATTTGACACATTGTTCAGCTGTTCAGCTGTTTTTTGTTCGCTCGTTTCGTTCGCTCAAGGTGGATTTACTATAAAGGTGACGTCGTCCGATGTGGTGAGGATACAATCATTTTTTCACCTCTCTCTCTCTCTCTCTCCGCTCTCAGAGAGAGAGTTGACAGAAAAGCAAATGCTTACTTAAAATAAATAAAACAAAATAATTCAAAAAATAATTTATAATATGTTAAACCCTTGATCAAATGGCTATATGCCCGGGGACCTGCAACATGTACCCATATGGCATTTAAAATGTAAACCCTTCCCTTTGCTCCTGGCTTCTGGGGTACAGCAGTTGGCATAAGTCTTCTTCGCTTTGTTGCATTTTCGGACACATAGTAATAGTCAGAGTCATTGAAATGGCTGGCACAAATTTTACTTGAACTATATATTTGAACGCCTGTGCTTCTTGACCAGAGCTTCCTTCTGTTTTCGTCACGTGGCACTAATAATTGCAGGTTGCAATAATTGTTTTCTGTCTACGAGTTTATTTGAAAAGAAGAAAAAAAAACTTCGTCTACGTTTGCAGGCATACTGCAAATGTTTGTATCCTCGAAAGAGAGCAGCTGTGGTGAAGACGTCACCTTCATAGTAAATTCACCTTGCGTTCACTGACTTCCATTTGCTTCGCGAAACAGACAAGAGGTGGCGCCACAATTTTGAAATGTGGGGCAGCATTTTTTTTTTTTTTGATTAAATTAGTTTTCGACATTCAGAAAAAAATATCGCCTTTGCTCTATCTTATTTCCAATTAAAATCGCACGATAATTTAATTGCTAAATTTCACTTTTTTTAAATTTGGCGCCAATTTCTTACTTTACACTCGATAGCATCTGGCAGCACTCTGTTAATCACAGCTGCTGAAATGTTAATGTTATTAGGCTGTTATTATTAGGGTTACCATTTATGGACGTAAGAAGTAGACACTGTTGTGTTGTTAACAGTTCTCGCGACTCGCGAGAAAAACAATATTTCGAAATAATGAAATAATAAAAATATACTTCAAATAAAATATGGCAACGAACGTAAAGAAGTATTTAATGTGACGCGCTAGTAGGTAAGTGCCAGCAGCTAATAATAGCTAATGAGTTTAGTCACACGATTAAGCAACAACATTTTAACATAACATTTAACATTTGCATTTGCTCTGAAAATGAAAAATGCTAAAAAGCAAATGAAAAACATAAATAAATAAATAACATTGTAAACAGTGTGTGTAGACAACATTAATCAATTGGCTCTCATATTTATAGTAACTTAAATTAGTAAAACCGGATGAGCCAGCGTGCAAATTAAGTGAAAGCAAAGGTGTGTGTGTGATAAAGATTTCTTTGCACCCGCCCACCCACTTGTGCTTGTATGTAATGTTATCAGTGCTCGAGGCGCGCTAAAACGCCTGCAACAACAGCAACAACAAGAAGAAGAACGGCGGCAACAACAACAGTGAACAGCAAATTCTCAAGGACACAGTAAAGTAGGTGGCATGAGTATTTATAAAAGTATAAATTAGGCCGTCTAAAATGTAAACTAACCAAAAATTGTATTTAACAATTATATTGCAGTTGGAGTTTGGAAAACAACGGAAGCGGCAAAACGTGCGCACAATACTAAAAAGCAATTAATGGGGGCCATAAACCAACAAAAAAAACAGCAACAAAAAGAGCGACAAAAACAAAAACAACAACAGCAGAAACAAACTATTAGTAATAAGGCTAAAGCGCAAAGCCATCAAAACATTTAAACTTTAATCTGAGCAATATACCTAGTCATAATTATTTCTATGGAAGCGACCGCAGAATCCAAGTTTAGGTATGTATACAACAACAACAACAACAACAGCATTAACCCATGTAACCCCTACAATTACGTGATCGTAACGCCCATATAAATTTCATTTGTGACAAATATTCATGTTGAATAACAATTACTTTCACGTGCAGCGATGTCGACGAGTACGGCTTCAAGCGGGGCGAGAAGTTCGACTACAAGAACTACGGCAGATTTATGGATGGTTACTTAAAGACGTTGACGCGTCGACGCATCAAATGGGAGGCTATTCTGCAGCAAAACCCTGATCTCAGTCTCAATCCCAAATTGAAGCGATATATACGCAAGGGCATACCGGGACCCTATCGGGCCGATGTCTGGATGATAATAACTGGCGCCGATGTGGCGAAAAAGAAAAATCCCAATCTTTATAATAGTTTATTGAACATCGATCATTTCAATAAGGAAATCAGCGATTCCATATCAATCGATCTACCTCGTACGTTTCCCGACAATATCCACTTTGATTCGAAAAAGCAACGACTCTTCAACATCCTGTGCGCGTATGCGCATCACAATCGGGACGTTGGCTACTGCCAGGGCCTCAACTATATAGCCGGACTGCTGCTCATTGTCACCGACGATGAGGAGAAGTCCTTCTGGCTGCTCAAGCATATCGTGGAGAACATTGTGCCCCAGTATCATTCCCATAACATGGCCAACCTGTTGCGTGATTTGGCCGTGTTTCGAGAGCTGGTCATTAGACGTATGCCGACCGTTAATCGGCATGTGGAGGACTTGGGTGAGTTGAGGAGACTTTTTTATTGAATTCGAAAAATAATACTAATTATTGACAGGTTTGCCCTATGCGGTGATCGCCAGCAAATGGTTCATTTGCATATTTGCCGAGGTTCTGCCAGTTGAAACAGTGCTCCGAATATGGGATTGCGTCTTCGCCGAGGGCTATAAGGTAGGATAATTAAATAAAGATTTAGACTTATACTAATATGGAATGTCTTTCATTTGCAGATTGTATTTCGTGCTGCATTAGCCATGTTTATCACACACAAAGCCGACATATTGGCCTGCGAGGATATTGCCGCACTGGCCAATCTGTTCCGGGATACTATGATACAGGATAGCATAGTCACAGACTGCCATAGCTTTATAGAGGCCATGTTCTCGCTACGTTTGAAACGTAGCGAACTGGAAAGCTTGCGAAAAGTCGCCGTGCTAAATGGAAACTAAGTAACAACAACCGAACAAAAACAAAAATCAAAGACAAACACTGAACACTGAACAAATAAGATAAAAAAGACCCACATGAAACAAGAACAAAATATGAAAAGAAGCAATCGTAAAATTCAATTATTAGAGAAGTAGCTTAAATGTGCCCAATATACTTATATATGTATACAATTGCAATACTTGTATGTAACATTTTATGTGTGTGTTTTTGTGTATAGCCAATGCATTTTGAGTATTAAAACCATATAAATAATATATGATACCAAAGTCAAATTCCAATTCGATAAACAAAAATTAAACAACAAAACACAATTGTGTATCCAGTAGCAGTAGTTGTAGTTGTTGCCAAAACAATATATATATTATAATACATATGTATTTATATAGATGACATCTTCCGCCTACACGCTACATACAAATGAGTACTATATTTAAGTATGTCTGTAAATGTAAAAATCATTCATACGTTAATTGTGTTCTTAATTTTTCTTATTAAATCTATGAAGAATTTATTTTTTAATAATGCCGCTGAGTGTTTATTCTAGATTTATACGTATAATATTGTATATCTATGTATTTTATAAATGGCTTTTAAATTGTTAAATAGTTGCAAAAAGGCCTAACTGTTAGTTATACGCTATTTACAAACAGAAAAACAAACAAACGAACAGAAACAACTCACTATAACTATATATATTAACTGTATATTGTTTACTGTTTATTGTTTGTCAATAAACATACACGCTTAGAAATACTCACTGTCTAAACATGTCTACATATATATTTATATATGTAAAAAATATATCCTGAAATATAATTTGAGGAATTGATTTGTTAACTGTGTAACTAATGAACCAAGAAACAAGCAAACAAACAAACACAACACAAAACACACTAACTATAAATGCTATAATGTGTCGTCGTTTGTTTTGTGCAACATATTGCTTTTTAAATAAATATATTACTGCTATTTGTTAGAAACTTGATAAAATCAAGTGTTTTTCTTTTTTATTACTGACTTAAAATAGTTACATTTATGTTTGATAAATATAAATATAGGGGGAAGACAATAGTATATTAAAGAGTCTAATCTAGTTTCAAATTTCATAGCATACTTTTTGGGGTCTAATATTTTTTTAAATTGGAATGGATTATATATTCCTATTTGAGTTTCGATTGGAATATTTGAAATATTCTCTCTTTGGTTAGTAATATAGTTTATGGCATGCCGCAATGCGCTCCACACATTGGTTCCGAGGACAACGCCAAAGAGGTGAGCAGGGTGCGTCGTCCTGGATGCACGCCCAGATTCTCCCAGTTGATCCATGAGAGACGTGCGGTTAGATCGCTGGTATTCCAATTGGCGCGATCCGCTTTGATCTCGCCGCGCAGACACTTCTCCACATAGGTGAGGGGATCGTAGTCCGTTTGCAGCACCTCGCGCAGCAGCGAGATGTAGGCGATGGCCAGACGCAGTGTATCAATCTTGCTCAGACGCTTCTCGTATGGAAACGTGGGCACATGAACTCGCAGCTCATCGAAGGCGGAATTTATGCTACTGCAGAGTGCAAAGAAAGAGAGAGGAAGAGGGAGAAAGGAAGAAGAAGAAGAGGATGCCCATTAGATTTCTGTGGCAGTGGAAAGACGGCATAGGCCAAGTGTAAAATGGAAAAGACCATTTAGTGTACCCAGTTGGTGCGGACCTCTGGATGCGTTTCCTTTCCCGCACATTCGCTTGCTGGCGCTGGATCTTGTAGCTGGAAGCAGCAGCTGCGCCATAGCTGCCATTGTTGGGTCCTTGTCCAGAACTGGGTCCTGGTCCACCGCCTCCGGCTGCTCCACCGCCGCCTCCGCCTCCGCCACTGCTGCTGGCACTTGGACTATTGCACATCATGGGCGTGGCACTATTGGAACTAAGTCCCACCAGCGTATTGTTGTTAGTAGAAGAGTCCAGCAGATTTTCTATGATCACAATGAATTCAAGTATTTGCTGCTGTCTGTCTGTCTTTTAATCAATTTTACCATTATTGTGCTGCATATAGTGCTGCTGAATGTGTCGCATATTGTTGGAGCTGAGACGGAGTCCAGAGCCGCCAGAAGAGATGCCACCAGCGGACCCTCCGCCGCCTCCGCCGACGCCGCTCTGATGTTGACCCGCGTAGATGCAGGAGGGCAGCTCATTGATCAGATCATCATCAAAGCCGTGGTAGGGAATATGGCTGCGGGTAACATTTAAATTTTGAATGTGTGTTTAAGGCAGGGATTAAATCAGTAACCGAAACCATAACCGTTAGCCGGTATTAACCGATTGAAACTGTTAACCGTAACTACAACCGTCACCAAAACAAAATTTTCGTAATTATACCCAAACAGAAAATGAGAATTCACCGTTTACTAACCGATTCATGCAGAATGATTAGATTTGGTTCAATTGATAATTAAATTTAATTTCGTTATTGTGTAACTATCGTTTTTAAAACTAATTTTGGGTTTACATATTCAATTTGAACAGAACAATCTTTTTCAAAACCAAAGAATTTTTATTTAAATGTTAACATGTTCTTCTTGTAAAAATGACAACAACTTAATTTGGTCAAACTAATTAAATTCCGGTATTTCGAAGCCGAAACAATCAAATAACCGTAACCGATAACTGAAATTCTAACTTAACGGAAACTGATGCCGAAATTGTTTTTGCTTGATAACATGGTTTAAAGATTCGAAATTCGGTTGCCGACGGCAGAAATTTCTTAAGGCTATTTGAAGGATTTTTGTGTCTATCCATTAATTATTTATTTGGACGTTGATGACTTTGATCATAATGATATATATGCTTTTTTGTACACAATGACTTTTCTGCTCCTTGCATATACATATAATAATAAATTTTATTATATTTTTATATTTTATAAAAAAATATTATTTTTTATTTAGAAGACACTTTCACTGCATTTTCACAGTTTTCTTTCCATTTCACTTGCTTTTTCTCACCTTATGGGCGGTGAAGAAGACGAATCTGGCAACTGATTGCGCGACATTTTTTTTTAATTTATTAATTTTATGTATCTCCAAAATTTGCACTTAATTTAAAATGTCGATTAAAAAATGGATCGAACTACGCTTCTGTTGTCCAATAAGTTTAAATGTATAATGAGAACATCTCCTGGGAATTCTGTGCCTTTTATATAATCCCAGATCCAATTGGAAATGCCTCAGCTCAGCCAAAGGTCCTGCTTTGCTTTCTGTTGTGAACAACCCCTAAAATATCCTTGCAACTATTCGCCTGGATTCTGTGGGCGGAGCTTGTCAAGTACTTACTACAGGGTGATTTTGCGCCAGCCGAAGCGGAGGCTGTGAGAAAATTAAAGGGCATATTTGCTTGGATCAACCTACTTAATTGTTTTATTTGAGTTGCAATTTAAATCAAGTGAGATATTTATTGACTTTAATTAACTGATATTTTTCTGAGCGAAAAATACTGATCTTTGAAGTAGAATGAAAAAGTTGTAAATTTTTCACAAAGTGGCTTATTAATCTTAAAAAATATTTTCAATTGTCAAATTCTTCAAAAAGTTTTAAAAATATTTCTATTTTTTCCTGCACTTTGACTTTAGAATGTTTTAAATATTATATAAATTGTTTGAATAGTTTTAAAAACGCATACAAATAAATAAGAAAACAGGTTGCGGGTCAATCAGCTTTAATGTAATTATAAAATTCTTCTGACTTTATAAATTAAAAAAATGTTAAAAAGAGACTTTTCTATATGTTTTACTTACTATTCCATCTTACTTTCTTGCCTCTCTTGCTTTGTAGAGCACTTGGAAAACTTGCATAGCTGACTGTGATGATTCCGAGTTTTACTTCCCCTGTTTTCATCTTCACCTGTTTTTGACATTTTGCCATTATATTTGGCACAGCAGGCGGCAGCCATGTTTGTTGGTGTGTTTGCTCTGATGCGCATTTCAAACAGCCCATGGAACGGGCCTCCAAGAGAAAGAGAGTCATTCTCTCTTTACATACAGTATTTACCCCCATTGAAGGCAACTTGCTGCCATATGCATGTCAAGGTGGCCAACAACGAATCGCGAAGTTCGTCTGTTGGTAATCTGATCCCAACCTGATGGCGTCTCGTTTCCAAAGGCTGATCGTGATCCAACCTGTTGACATTTTGAACTGCAGCTGAAGGGTTCGTTTGGGCTTGCTAGGGACACTGAGATAGATTCCCACGAGACCACGAAATTGAGCGCGAAACTGCGACAATTAGAACAGTTCACGGATCATTAAATAAATGCCGCACTATCTGTAGAGTCAGATAGACGGACGGGGGATAGGAAACCACTTGAAACCGCAGAGATGTCAATGTCACAGACAGAGAGCAATTGTTCGAAATTGAATTATGTTTATTTGATGTTTTGGTTTACGCACAAATTAGCTACGTCAGAATTGCACCGACCCCGCCCCGCCAGGCGACCAGGCAACCAGTCGACCAGGTCGCGTGTCCCTTAACCCGAGGCGCGAAAAACCAAAACGCCGGCAAAGTCGAACAATACATAAACAATATGCCAGGGCGGATGCGGATGCGCAAACCTTTTCATTACCCGTCAAATTGGTCCCGGCACACGCACACGCGTCGGCGCACACTCCGCTCACCCCACACCCTTGAAGCTGATGACAGTAATCAGTTTTGATGCAGGATTCCCTTCCCCTCCCCTGCCTGTTCCTGGTACCGCTGCCAGCCCAAAGCTGACATCCTTAAGTGAAATCTTGTTACAAACCAATGTAAACACGATTGTTAATTTAACTTTTGCTACCCTCGATCGTGTATTTTCATATCCCTATAACCCCGCAGATATGACTGGTACCTTACTCTATATGTAATTGTTGTTGTTGCTGTTGTCGCTGTTGTTGTTGTTGCGGCGGATATGTCATCGCACCACAATTAAATTATCGCATTTCAAGCGAGTGCTCTCCGGAGTCCGCAGCAAGGCGATAATCGCCGCCAATGCACACTTCCACTTGGACTTGACCGACTGTGGGAATAAAAACGGAAATAAATACAACAATCTCATTTGATTTGCATATACGTATATTTACATAAGTAGTACTCGTACTTGGGGAGGGAATTCCAAGATTATTAGGCACGTTAATTGGACAGCTATATTCATATATTTATTTAGAAATGTCGAAGAAGGGTTTCCAAATTGATTAGCTAAAATAAGTTGATAACAATAAAGTTAAATTTAAGTTTTCTTTTATTTGTTGGTAACTGAAAAGTGAAATTGAGCTCTATATGCAAACACTTGATCAGTCGGCTAATTTCTAATGACATACACTATAGAGCTTCCGATTCCATTTTTAGCATCTCCATTCCATTAAGATATAGATGAATGAATATTTTTTAATATTTAATTTATTTATTTTATTTTGTATTATTTTTAGTACATATTTTATTTTTTCAATTTCCTTCCATCAGCACAATAATTAGATAGAACATAAAAGTACCTATTAATAAATATTTTTATTTCCGTATTAATTTTTATGATGATAACAAGTTAATTAAATTATAAATACTTAAAAATAACTGAACAAAGCTTTTATAAAAATTTGAGAATATTTAGGAGAATGGAAATGTTATACAGAGATTACAGTCTTCCAAGAGTAGGCTTAATTATGAAGTAAAGACTTATATTGAATCTAAGCTGAATATATGAAAATCAAACTTAATATTACATAGTTTTGACCAAATGATATAATTTTAAAATAATACAAGTCAGCCGAGATCTTCTCATGACTATTACACGATTGTTAATCTCAAATCTAAACTCAACCAAGTCATGTTCAAATAATTTCTTTCAAGGGTTGACACACGGCAATCCACAATGGCAAGCAGCGGGAAAACAGATTGATAGTGTCAAGAAGTTTGCGTGGTGCACTCAACTGGAGCAACAACCATCAAGCACACTCTTCCACAACACACACACACACACACTCCAAGCAGACCACACCCCTCTGATCCAGATCCTGGACCAAGGACTTGCGTCTGGAACATATCGATTAGCGTTTTGCATCCACACCAGAAACAGGCGAACCAAATTTGTCTGTGAATTTCAATAGCGCGCACTTTTCCACAGGATAATCCCACCCCACCCCTAATCCAAACTGTTAAAACTCTCCCCCCACCCAACCGACCCAAACCCTCGACCACAATTCGCTGCGTCAGTTTGAATGGCTTTAAGCAATTGTCTGCGAAATTGTTTGTTTGTTTTGATGTTGTTTAATGCGTGCTAAATCCCTGCCATTTTACGGCTTGCGGTTACGCTCTCTCAAAATATCCTGGGAAAAGTAAACAGCTTCAGGACACTCCGAGTTTCGTTAAGGATATTCCGAAAGCTTTTTCCCAAGTGCTTTTTGGTTCGAAACCCAACTTGGGAAAGCTTTTGGGGGGAAATCGTTAAACTTTGGCAGCTTATTTCAATAATATTTGAATATCATTTGAAATGCCGCTATCTACTTAATCTAATGATTAGATTCATAATAATAATTAAAAGGAATGTATAGCAAGAAATATAAAGATGTGCATGTATTTATTAACTATTTAAAAGTTTGAGCTTAATAATCTCTGAATGAATCAAAGTTTGTTAGGGACTTGTGGTTGTTATTTTTAGTTCTGTCTGTTTGATTCAACAGTTTTCATGAATTTTTTTAATATTTCGTTTATATACATTTGCTTAAAATATAAATTTTAATATAATTGCAAATAATATTAATTTTTAAAAATTATATTCTGATTTATATTTATTTAGATGAAGTTCTACAATTGTTTTTTACATAAAACTATTCCATCTGGAATTTTAAAGCTGTTATTCCAATTGGAAATGAGCCTTTAAATGACTCGTCAACGCGGCTAAAGAACATTTTAAAATTAAGCTAATTGTAATTATTATTTTATTATTAATTGCAATAAAATAGTTATAAAAAGGCATATAAGATAAAGAAAATTAAGAAATATGTTTGGGTATTATAAATAATTATTTTTTATTTATTTCTTAAACTAATTCACATATAAATCGGAAGATTCAAGTATTATACCATAAGAAATAAGCGATGACATAGGAATTTTATTTATTAATCAACTCTAGTTTGATTGACATAACATCATCTTTTGTTGATTTGGAAAGTTAACAAATGCTTTGTACTTGTACTTGTGTGTTGTATATACAAGTGTATTATGCTGTCATCATTATTTGTTAAACAACAATAATAATTTGGGGGTTACTACAGTTCAACTGGCTGGCGATGCCATTCAGCTGTCAATTAAATGCGAATTCGAACCATGTTTCACAGTGTTCCACAGTACTCGAGTGTTTGCTGTTTTGTTTTATTTTTAAATTTTATGTTAAACAAATGAGAGTGCCTTCAAAATCATCAATGAACGTGTAAATACATTTTAATGGGCCAAACCCATCCCAATTCATACCCGTAACGTATTCCCAATCTCAATGCCATAGCTTTTAACTTAACTCCCCCCTACATGTCCAAGTCCCCCAAAGGCGCAATTATAAAGCAGCAACCAAAACAAATACGACAAAAATGAACAAAATAAAAACCGGCAGCAACATAGCGAATTTTTATCAATATATTTTGGTTTTGTTTTCATTTTTTTGTTTTTGTTGGGGGTCTACTCGATTGAGTTGTAGTTGTTCTGCGGCTCAATGGAGTGAGACAGGGGCAGAGACTGGGGCAGAGACTGGGACTGGGTCTGGGTCTGGACTTAAGCGACTTTAAGGCTGAGCAGAGAAGCGTTTACTCGAGTCAGTTGGCCGCAGTCCGTTGCACAGTTCGCACGTTGTGCGCGAAGAGTAAACAATAAAAAGCAGTAAATAAAATATTAACTAAAATTAAAAAAAATAAGTAAAGAAAACAGTTAAAGGTGGCAAAACAAACGCCCCAATCGATTCGCGTTTATAAAGCTAAATCGCCGCAATCCAAACAAAAACAAATTGAAATGCCAGCACGTTTGCCCAATTTGGAATTGGAATGGGAATATGCAGCGTTTTGTTGTTGATACGTGATTTATGTGGGGCAAGTGGGCAATCCTAACTACAGTGACTATTAACTACAGTGTCAATTAAAACAAAGTGCTGTGGCGTATTAAATATAATAGCAGCTGCTGTTCTTAACAGTATCGCATGGTCAAGTAGTCACCAATGCCGGTGATAAGTTGATAAGCGTGCCCGTTGCTGATAAGACGGTGGCGCCAATTCATTAAATCTGAAATCTGAATTAAAAATTGCCATAATAATAATTAGTTTATGTACGCAAAAAGTACAAGGGCAAAGTGCGCACAAAATGCCAAAACAAAAACAACAGGACGAGCCTGCCTTAACCCATGACATCCATGGCAGGGAAATTGAATTGGAGCTGCAATTGCCGCTGTTGTCGTCGAAGGAAACGTCCAAATGTAAGTACGCCGTACAACATGCTCTATTACTGGAGCCATTAAACCAGTTAAGTTAAGTTGGTCAAAACAGAAACTAGCACACACACACACACACACACACACACATGTTTACATGCTGGTCTTGGCCATAAATCAGTGACACTTGCACACTGCAAAAGTTGAGCCTGTCTGCCTGCCTATAAAACTCAGCTGGGCTCTGGAACTGTCCAAACGAATGCGAATGCAAAATATCTGACATTTAATTTATGAAAAACGTGTAGCGCCAACAAATCTAATTAGAATATCAAAACACATGTACATATACACCTATCTCAGTCATAAGCAGTTGGTGCAAATGAGACAGAGAAACTGCTCTTTGGGGAATCTTAATCAACTTCTCTAGCTGCGCCTTGTTTGTTGTCTTTCATTGATAAAAATATAAAAATAAATGCAAGAAAAACTGAGCATGATGTTATTTATTTCACTGCGTGCAAATTCTACATAAATAAAATGCAAATTTCATTTCATTTGCAACAATAATAATTGCAAAATGCGCGCCAAAGCTGTGAACGAGATATTCGAAATATCGCATGCGATAAATGCAACACATTTTTATCGCATGTAAAATATTTAACTGAATGAATATTTACACCCGTTAAACATGCTTCATAGGGTAAGGTTATTTTGGAAATGTGTGTAACAAGCAGAGAAATTTTGTAAACGTATTTAGAATATATTTTCTAGATCAGCTTTGATTATAGTGACAGTCATTTAGATCTAGAGATTCAAAAAAAGTATTGAATATTTGACAGTTTGTAAAGAATTGTTTAAAATTGAAGATATAGATTCCAAATTTGGATAGATATGCGTATAAATATTTGGCTAATCTGTTAATTTTATAAAAACAAAAAATTTTAATTGTAATTGTAATTGTAATTCCCATTCTAAGTTGTAGCTCTCAATTCCGCACTTCATTTATAAATCAAATAAACAAAAAAAATAAGTCAATCGGTCGTTGGTTGGAAGCCCAAATATGCTGTTAAGAATGTACTAAATACACACACGGTATAATAACCTTGATATATTACTCATTCTTCATATCAATTCTTATTTATTTTTAAGCTCAAGTGTAAACGCATTTCCGAACTTAGAACAACAGGATACATTGTATTATGAGTAATGTTTGCTTAAATATAATCGCTGCGATAGTGGCAGATAGTAGAGGGAAAGTTTAACATAAATAAATAAATGAATTTGCCGCTCCTGTTTGAACTAACAATTTGTATCTCTACTGGCCAGCAAATATCACACATGACTTTCAATTTTAATATTATTTTGTTTTGTATTCAATTATAGTCAATTAGAGCTAAGTATCTAAACAAAGAGGCGCGTTTGTTCTTCACTCTATGAATAAATAACAATGATTCAATGGGTTTTTTAAGATTTAATACAATGTTTCCACTGTTTTTGCAATTTTATGAAAATATTTTTAAATATCTGATAAAATATAAAATAAAGTAAAACTTTAAGTTTACTTCTTTACTTTCGATTTTAATATTCTCCATTCCATATTCTCGCATAAATATAAAATCGCATTTAATAATAAAATAATTATTTTAGTCGTATTTGTATTTGCAATTGTATTTCTGCGTTAGTCAAATGAGTCAGCAACTACATCGTTCAAATAGTCATTAAACAATCATTTCAGTCATCATCACCCACCCAAAAATAAAAATAAAAACAAAAAGTCACAACAACAACAATGATAAACAATAACACATATGTGTCAACAAATTGTCAGAATTTTTTAGATGTGATCTATCAAGCGAATTGACGCTGACAGTTGTCGGTCAACGATCGGCACTCGCCACGTGTCTAGAACTAGAACTATTGATACTATGACTGTGATCAGTCCGACAAGGAGATCAGAAAACTACAGCTAAATGCAATTAAAATGGGATAACTTATCAACCTGAATATTGATTAATTATGTGTATTATTTAATATATCCAAAAATTGCATTTATAGAGTTTTCACCAATTAAAAAGTGAACACCCCAATGACAAATTATTGTTGCGAATATTCATTATTTATTTGGATTTTCTTTATCTATGAGCTTGAATTAAAGAATATGTTTTTAATCTTACCTGAATTTATTAAACTTTAATACACTTTTACTACTAATTTTAATTTTTATATATTTATTTATTCATTTATTTTAATATTTTATAATCATATTCTCCCTCAACTTACAAAAACAACACTAGCACAAACAAATTGCAACAAATAAAATATAAATACGTATACTTTATATTTGTATACCTGACTATATCTTAAATTAAGTCTAACTATTTAACATTTTGATGTTATGATAAGTTAATTGATCTGAGAACTGATAGAATCTAAGTTCATGATATATGCGCTGCCAGCAGCGACACTTTCCTAGATAAACTGAAACGATGCCGGCGATTAAATAACAAACAGCAACAGTTTTGCGCGCCAAGCGAGCCGATTTAAGAGAGCGCTTGCAAAGAGAGCGTTTAATTAAAGAGCGCGCACAGCTGGTGCAGTAATGCCAGCAGCTGATACGACGCCGGCGCCGGCGTCGACGTTGGCTTTGGCGTTGACTGCGAAAGAATGGTCTTAGCGCAGCATCATCAGCCGCACAGCAGCCCCAGCAGCGATTGACGCTTTCGCTGTCGTCGGCGTTGGCGTCGGCGTTGGCATCGGCGATGCTGGCGTTGCACAGTGGGTCACAATTTATTGTTATCTATGAATATGAAAGTGTTTTGCTTTGGTAATCTATAAAATATTTAATTATTTTAAATGAAATTGTTATTATTTATAAATGCAAATATACTCAAGAAATTTAAGGAATTTTCCGATATTATATAAGATAAATGTGCTTGTGTAGAAAATCGATTTTGTACAATAGTAATGATTAGATGGACCCATAGTACATTGGCGTTGCGTGCAGGAGCAAAAGTTATAAAAGTTCTTCGCTATTCGCACGAGCGCTCAGTTGCTCTCGGTCATTCGTTGTGGTTGTGTGAACTTTTGCCGCAGCATCATCAGCAGCAGCAGCAACAGCAACGACAACAGCAACGACAACAGCAACGACAGTGACAGTGACAGCGACAACTACAGCGACAAGAACAACAAACAGAGTCGACATTGTCGCCATCATTATCGCCGTCGCCATAGAGAAAGAATCATTCGAAGCAACAGCAGCAGCAGGAAGAGTTTTTTTTTGGTCGTATTCGAGAAGCCAAAAGATAAAACGTTTTGTGGGTGCGTGAGTGCGCATAGTATAAAATTAAATTAAATAATTTAAACAACAGCAACAGCAGCAATAACAAGAGCAACAGCAGCAGCAACAGCAACAACAAATGCCAGCGGCAAAAACATTGTTGTGCATATACATCATATAGACAGATATACAGTTATGTGCCAAAATAAAGATGCTTATACTTATAGATCTTGTTGTTGTTTCGGTGTTTTGTTGCTTGTTAAAAGTCAGTCCGGCAATGTTTGGACAACTATGACGATATGCTCTGTTTAAATAGACAGCCCACACACAACAACAGCAACAACATCAAGTAAAACAATAATAATAATAGCATCAGCAGATATTTATTGTATTTCAACATTTTCTTTTTAGTCAGTTTTTCAAAAAAAAAAAACAATTTTCTCTGAGAAGAACCCATTAACTATATTGCAAGCTAAAAACAAATTGTTGTTGTTGTAAGCTAAGGCTGCTGTTGGGGTTGTTGTTATTGTTGCACATTTGTTTCCAAATTGCAAATTGCTGTCAGTTAAGCGAAGCGCGCGCGAAAAAATTTTAGTTCGTCACACCACGCGGCGTATGAGTAACAAATATCAAATTTACTCTCTCGTTCTCTCTATGTGTCTCGCGCGAGTTCTCAAATATAATATTCATTAACAAAACCGCAATAGTAAATTAGAAATTTACAAATAACAATTTACAATTTGCAGTTGCAATTACAGTTCAAGTGCATTGCGGCTGTAAACGGAGATCCATAAAAGAAACTGTTTCGTAGCGGACAAACGCGTCGTATGCGTAATGCCACTAAACTAGATAACTAAAAGAAGCATTAAGCGCCAATAAATTGCAATTTTACAAATTTTAAAACTCACAACAAAACAATAATAATAAACAACTGAGCGTCGGTTTTATGTGACAGTAGTTTCCGTTTGGTGCGATTTAAAAAAATTGATCAAGAGCGCAGGCAGCCAGCGAGTGAAACGTGATAGACCAACGGGCAACGGAATTCCGCGCCAAGTGGCATCCAAGCAACAGCAACAGGAAGGGACATCAGGCAGACAGGTAACAGCAGCAGCATCCTTATCCTTGGGGTGCCAATTGTGCAACAAACAAACGCGCTTTAGGATTAGCCCACGTCTGTGTCTGGGAGCAGCAGCAACAACTCTTGTATTGTATCCCTAAGGTAAGCTCATTACAGGCACTGTTGTAATGTTGACAACGCCAACAACACAGTACTCCTCTTTCGCTCGCTCTCTCTCTCTCTCTCTTTCTGTTTGTCTGTCCTGTGCGTCCTGGCCTCATCCTTCGAGTTGCTCCTGATGCTTCTTGCATGACTTGCGGATGTGCCGCCAGCGATGTTTGCTTTGCTTTTGTTTATTTATTTGCCTGTTTGTCTATTTGTTTGTGTCTCTGTCTGTTTTTGCTGTGTGCTTTAGAGCAAATAGGAACAACAGTAACAACAAATAAGGATAATCATGACAACAACCAACAACAATGACTTTATCTTGACAGATTGCAAAGCAGCTGCCTCAACTCTATAACATATTTTATATATAGTACGAGTACGCATATCTACACTTTGAACAGGCATTAACAAAATATAACTAAATAGAATACTAAAAATATACTGCTGAAAGCGCAGAATATGAATTTAACTACAGGGTTATAAATGTATTGATTCTCGAATAATATTTTAAAAAATATCCCTCAACTCTATATATAATATATAGTACAAGTACGCATATCTATTATGCACTTAGAGCAGGCATTTCCAGCAGAAACATTTTGAAACAAATTTGAAAACAGATAAAATATTAATACATTTTATTAAATGTATTTGGCTTATTTTTAGATTTGAGCATTCGAAACAATTAACTTACTGTTTAATAAATTTATCTAGTTAAATACAGATTGCAAAGTTTATATTCTGGGGCTACTTAAAATGCAATTTTAAGTTCGCTTATAGAATTTGCTTCCAAAATCACTAAAGGAAGAGATAAGAAATGTTATATCGGGCTCATGTTAAGTTGGTTTTATGACAACTTGAATCCTTAATCAGTCAAAAACGCAGTCATATGTTGAGTACTAAACCTGCCACATTAAGCTTGCAACGAGTCGGCAAGTATTAAAGGCTTACATACTCGTATGCCACCGTCACAAAGCCAACTGAAAAATGCTGAATGTCCACTTTTTTTTTTTTGAATGCAGCCAATTGGAATTGGAATCCGAATCTAAACAATGCATGCAAATAAAGCAAGAAATACAAAAGACAAAAATAATAAAAGGGAAAAGGGAAAAGGGAAAAATATCAAAGAGGGAGACTAACATAACATAGCTGGCAATCATCACCTGGCGCCGGTTGTCACCAGTCCGCCTCCAGTCATCGATGTTGGATGTTGGGTTATGCTAATGGCAATGGCGGAAGCTGTGCGCCGATGACGACTGAACGACTGATTGGAAGCGTTTTTAAAAGGAGCAAATCAGTGGACCACTTTGATATTGAAATTGTAATCAAGAGGCGTCTCACAAAAGTGGCAAGTCAGTGCATGACAGGTGAGAGGTGACTGAGGGCAAAGGTGAAATTATAGCTGCTTAGCTGGCTAAATTTGAAACTGCCAAACGATTTGCGATTCGATTAAGAAGACAACAGCTGCAAAGGGAAGGTTGGCTACATGGAACCATTAACAATACACAAAGCACACACAGAAATGATTCGAAATGGAAATAGATTTGCAAATTCATGTTCACAACAATGAAAACTCACACATACCCGTATATTTAAAAAAAATGAAAATAAGGATACTCATAGCACTGATGACCTACATTTTGGAACGACAACAACAACAGCAACAAAGGAAAATTGTATAAATTCTGGCCAGTCACAAAGGCGCGGTGTATCTTGTATCTTTTAGTTTGTTTACCACAAATGCGAAAATCATGAAGTGGCAGACGGACAGACGACAGGAAGGAAGAGTGTAAGGACCCTTCAATATTGCAGGACAATAGCAGCAGGCAAACTGGACTGGGGCTGGACATAACGGCAGATCTGCCAATATTGCAATGTACTTCCAGATACTTTCCCTCTGCTGTTTTTGTTTTTTTTTTTACTTTCGCTATTGTGGAAAACTTTCATGTTTACAATATAAAAGATACTCGAGGTAGATACGAGTTTCAGTGAGGCGCAGATAGATGTACAAAGGCAACATTTGCATAACATATCAAAACACATTTTGCAGTTTAGTGCCAAAAGGTTACACACCCACACACCCACACACACACACACACATACGCTCTAATAACAAACGCCCACCTCATTAATTCTGCGAAAATGTAAATCTTTGCAAATGCCAAACAATTGATTTGATTTCTGCGAATACGAGTGTACTCGTATTCATATGAGTGCGTACCTTTCATTTTCAATCATTTGGCATTGTAAATTGCAAATACTTCGAGCACATTTTATGAGAGCTGTTGACAAAATTGTCAAATTGATTATAATTTGTGGCAATCAAATGTATTCTGTCTAAACGATTCGATCCTTCCGTTCTCTGTCCTTTTAAATCGGTTTAGGGTCCATAAAAAAGCCAGCCACAAATAAAGGCCATTAATGTTGACGTTGTAACATAATACAAGAAATTTAAGATTTGGCTTTTTACAAATTTGTATAGATTGAAATACTTAGCACAATGTGTATAAAATGGACCTTCAAAATGAGCATAGTTGTGTATGCTTACAATAGAACCATTATCTATTCAATCAGCTTCAATTTCATTTCTATATTCCTTTAAAATGAACTAGCTCAGATTGCAAGTTTCTAAGAAATCAATCTTAAACTTTTAAATATATTTGTATTTCTTGTGTGAGAATTTTCTTAATATAAGACCTTATTCCCTATTTAGTGAATATTTAAAAAATTAAAGCGATATTTTGCTAAATCGATTTGCTTTGAAGTTAAATTGATTACTAAACACATCGTTTAATTGAAGGTAAGCTGAAAGAATTATAACATGAAATTATTTCTTTATATACAAAATAAGAAAATGTGATGGAAACTGAGTCATTAAATCGAGAAAATGCTTTGCAGTTTGTATTTGGCGAAATATATAAATCTAGCGATTTATGGTCTGATTTACTGAACGATTAGTCGCAATAGTTTGCTATAAATCTTTGCCAATTTATAGCTATCGCAAATAATGCTTATTTGTTTGTATTTCGTATTGTAGTTTGGTGTATTTATGGGTTCAAATGCCAAAATCAATATCGTTAATTGCAAGGCGTGAAAGCACGTACGTATTTAAGGAATTGTTTATAAATGCGTCTATCGCATAGTGTGAATTAGTCAACAATTTTGAAAAATGAATTTACGATATGTACAACAAATGAGCCGATGCCCTGAATGTGCACCGTATATTATTAGTCTGACAAACAGTTTGTCATGTTGTTGAAATGTTTCACGCATGCCGCAGAAATTGTTTTCTTATCCGAACTGTCACATCACAATGTTGGGGATTTTGTTGCAATTAGACTGACAAGTGATGAGTTAGCGTCAGACTGAAAAACAGACAGACAGAATCCAGACGGATCGGTGAGACAAGTGCGAATGCGACTAGTTACAGAGTGATGGGATGATCATCCGGCTAAGTAAATGTCGGCAACTCATCCCATCTCTCATATCTCAGCTCTCAGCAAACGGAAACTGTCACCATTGAAGAGCTTACTATAAACTAGTACTCGTACTAGTCGTAGTAAGAGTGTGTCTGTAAAAGATTACGATTACTATTACACACTTGGCAGCATTCAACAATTCAAATACGAGTATTCAAACAGCGACTGTTGGTGGGGAGGGAGAATTGTCTCTGAATGCATAATAAACAAATCCTATAAATGTGCAAATTGCCTGGCAACGTCATTGAGCGTCCTCTCTTTTTCAGCATCATCATCATCATTATCATTATTATTATCATCATCATCAGCATCAACAACTCACAGTCACAGCATGAAAGTGAATGCACTTTTATATGCATGGTCGCTAATTACAGCGACAGCTTGTCTATCTCTCAGTTAGCCTCCACTTCCCTCACCTCCCCTGATTCTCCCCTCCCCTGATTCTCTGCTCCCCTGTTCCTCTGCGACTTTCTGCATGTGTCCCCAGAGCTAAACGCTTTTCTTTTGTAGAAAATTATTTAGCACATTTAGCGCTGATTATGGCGCTTATAATTTCTATGTACATATTATACTTTGTTTTATTTTGCATTTGTCATTTTTTTTCTTTTCTATAGATAAAAAGCAGCCAATTGCGAACAGATAACAAAAAAAAAAGAAATTTAAATAGCAGAAAAAGAAAAAATTAATAGAATGCAATTTCATTTTGTTTATTAAATTAAATATTTTAGCTGCAGTATGGGAATCGGTTTTAAGATCAATAAAATATTTTAATATATTTATGCTGTATATTAAGGAACCCAATTTCCATGATATATTTCCCAAAATCTTAGGACTCTTTAGTCAATTCAATCTGAAGAATATCAGTTATGTAAAGATAAATCTTAATTAAGATATGCAAATTGAGAAACAGAGAGCGGTGTGATGCTTTCTCAGCACCCAATTGACTTGTGTAAAATGTGTAATTTATAAGTGCTATTAATTAATCATGCATATGATGTTGCTGCTGTCGACGCTGGCGCCGCTGAGAGCTGGCTGGCATTGACTCTTCAATTGAAACAAATAATTATTTGAGCATCGTGCATATCTTTTTCAATTGAGCTAACGATGATGATGAGTAAAGGCAAAAGCCGAAGCTTAGAGAACTGTTGAAGCGTGTCAAAAGATCGCACCCAAACGCATCCGTATCGGATGAGATATCGCTCAGAGTGAACTTGACTTTGAGATATTTTTATGATCGCAATATGAATTGATTAATTTGTTTTTACTATGCGAAAGTAATTAACAAGCTGACATGGACCGTTGCAGTTTCATTTGCATAGTGTGTAAAATAATGTGGGACCCGATTACAATTATGGGTATCTGACCGATCTGATCGTCTACAAATACTTATTTATGCCCAGCCCTCTGAGCATCTCGATCAATCTACCCACAAAGTGGCAGAAAAACTAGATCGCCCGATTAATGCAAAGTACGTCAAGTGGAAACACTCAACTAATTCGATGACTAATTAATTATTTTTAAAGGTAATAATCACTTTACAACGCAGTGTGTACTTTCTGGTTAATAATTACATTAAATTTTATATGCAATGTATTTAATTGACGTCAACTAAGACCAGTCGACCAACAATACCAGATTGCTTAGCAAAAACTTTTAGGAAATGCGATTTAGAAATGAAAAGAATTATAAACTGAATACATATAACTACAGTTGAGCTTCCATAACTCGAAATTCAAACTTAATAGGTGGCAGTAAAATTAATAAACTTAACAAAATTAACTCTATGAGTCGAATATATCCATCTTAGGGAAGTTCGACTGTATTCTACTTATTCTTCATTAATGTGCATAACATAGTTTATGTTTATATATTTTCAACTATCGTATCTGACTTATTGTAGTTTGTGAAATACTTTGAATCTGTATGTTGTTATATATAAACAATTGTCAATAAATTAAATTATTCTTTTAAAAAATGTTTATTTTATTTACTTTAATTCGCACAAATAGTTATTTTGACTGAAAAAAAAAAGTTGGCAAGGGTATACAAAATTCGACACCACAACCATTTATATTCTTTCAGGTTTTTTCTGCGCTTATATTGAAATCTTTATTTTAATTATTTTATGCTAATGATGAACAGCAACCTGTCGATTTTCTTGTGTACTCGTGTTTAGTGATCATGCCAATTTTATAATGGTAAAGTGATCGAGAGGAAAACGAGGAAGTGGTGGAATTCTAATGGTACTGGGTGGTTGATCTGTTGGGATGCTTGGTCGGCTGGTCACTCGTTCAGTTAGTTGGACGACAGCTGCAAAATGCAATTAGCGTTATTTTCAGCATGCCGTAAGAATGCGCATACGCCATGTGTGCCCACGAATGGCAAATGTGTTGAAGGTAAAATGCTGATGATGGCGACAACGACGACGTAGTTTATAGCATTGAGATTGAGTCGCCTGTACGGCACTCCGTCCGTCCGTCCGTCCTCCCCAACAACTAACAACTGCGTACGACGACCTTCAGGCAATGGGGCAGCAGCCTGACGCTAACTGCGATGTCAACGGCAATGCCAACAAATAAACATTTACTGCCTGTTGTTGTTGTTGTTGCTTCCCATACAACTTCACTGACCGAAAAGGCAGCTCTGTGTGTGTGTGTGTGTGTGTTGTGTGTGTGTGTTGTTTGTGTGCGGATGCGCTGATGTTGTGCGTGTGTTGCAGCTGTGCTGCAACTATGAAATTGATAATTAATTATCCTGCCAGCCAGCCCGAGCTTCATATTGCGCCTTGTTTTCATTGGCATACCCCCCAAGTGCCTGCCCCTCCACTCCCCCTCCCCTTGGCTCGATTTCCCTACGGCGGCTTTTCGCGGATACGCTTCGTTTATTGTGCTTACAAGTGCGTGAAAATTTGCGCTTAACTGCTTATCACGTGCGGCGTGTGGCGTGAATTTTACTGCCAACAAGCGGCCAACTGGCCACATATGGAATATGAGACACACACACACACACACACAGAGGCACAGACACTATGACAGCATGACAAATATGTTAAATGCTAATTTAAGCCCAGTTGAATGCAGAAAACTATGCCATAGTTATGTGGTTATGCAGATTTATAATCCTTTGCTCATTATCTTCGACGCGCAGAAATGTATGCTTATTAAGTCAATTTGAATTAGAATTTAGGGACGCAGCAAAAAAAACCGGAATTCCGGGATGAAATCAATCCAGCGCGTTGTTGGAACATTGGTTATCCCAGATATTCTTAAGTCAAGTACAAAATACTTAATGCAAAGATGGTTTTTTAGCAATTAGCTTTAGGCTTTCTTGACTATTTTAATATGTTACTGAGTGGTTGTCATTTTAGCCGCATATTGTGTTAATTTAGCAACAATATTCTGAATACATACTTGAAAAATGCATGCAATTTTAGCTTGAATTTTAGAATGTCTTTTTTCCCCATGTATCTTTTGTTGAATGTATCTTTAACATAGGCAGAAAATGTACTTTATTGGAATGCATACATTGGCTTGTTTGCACCACCCACAAAACCACACACTCCACCACAGCCAGCCAGCTAAATAAATACTTAATGATATTGATGGATTGTGAAATGAATTCCATTTGACGTGCAGTTAAGTGTTTAATTACATATAAGTCAGGCACAAAGAGGAAGTTGCCAAAGGATTAACCATTTAATGCAGCAATGCAGGGAGAAGCGAAGAGGAGAGGGAAAAGAAGAGATGAATGGCAAACAGGGCAGTGATATTGTTACCTATGGCTTTGTGTGTATGTGTGTGTGTGTGTGTATGTGTGTGTGCTCTGAGCTGAGCTAGCAAATCCCAAACAAAGCCAAATGCGCCACAAAAGCGTCGCTCAACCGCATTGAAAGAAAAGGAAAAAAAGAAAAATCAAAGCAAATAGAAGAAGCAGAAGAAAAACGTAGAGGAGAAGTGAAGAAGAGAAAGTATGTTGAACTGGGCAACTGAGAAAAGGACATGAACATGACGACCAACGTCTGCCCTGTGGCTCCTCCCAACGCAATTACATTAAATCTTAGCTATTATTCTTTTACTTTGTATTGGAATTTGTATGTGTGTGTGTGTGTGTTTTCATGTGTGTGTACAACTTTTGCTACTGACTTTGGTCAGCTGAAGTTAATCGCCCACGAAGTGATTGAATTCCATCGAACGCAGGTTGAGGCCAACAACGATTGCGGATTCGCGTAATAAATGAAATAGAGTCGCCATCGCCTTCGTCTTTGCCTGCATTTGGAATTGGCTTTGCTTTTGGCTTTGCCGTTGGCTTTAGCCTGTTAGCCTGTTTCTGAGAGGCTAACGTGGTTTATGGCCACCACCAGCCACTGACCACTTAACTAATTGAGCCTTTGTGTGTGACTGACACGCACCATAAAATTAATTTGAATGTCCTTTTCCATTGAGCATGCTGACCTTCGCAAGCATCTTGTCAGGCATTCTAGTAAAAAGGATCCTGTAAGAGGATCTTTTATCTAAAGAAATGAACCTTAATAAAAGGTTAATATAGTATAAAGTGTAAGCTTTTTAAATACAAAACATTTACGTGCCCCAAAACTGCTGATATCTAAATTTGTAACGAACGAAATTAAATTAGATTCTTAACTTATTTTTTGTGTTATTTTTGAGTCATTAAATAAGGTATGTAAGTTTACATCTTTAAAAAAAAAAAAACGAAACATGTCCATGCCCCAAAACTGCTGATATACAATTTTGTGACGAACGATACTAAATTGTATAAATAATTTACACTTCAAAAAATAGTTCGACACTGCAAAGCAAATGCCAAACTAGAATATTTTATTTATACAAGTTAGTATCGTTTATACCAATCGGTGTATAATTTGATCTGACACAATATAAAAAGTTTTGATATCTGGTCAACCAGGGCCAAATAGAAAACATCGCTAAGTCATTTAAACATTTCATTTATACTAGTATTTCAAATTTGTTGAATATATTTCCAATATAACCTTCTTTATGTTTTTTAATTTTTAGCAATACCAAGTACACAATTTAAATGCATGTTTATTTAAGATACCTCAAGAAACAAGGAAGGTTTTTTAATTCATATTATTATTCACTCATTTCGATTTTACGCAAATTTAAGTTAAGGACATCTAAAAAACGTAATATTTTTTTATATTTGCAGTTCCTTTGTGCGTCATGCACGACACAGTCGGCAAGCCGTCGCCCATAGCCACGCCCACACAGTCACCGATGGCGTCGATGGCGGATCCTGGACCCGTACCAGCACCAGCAGAAGATGAGGATGAGACTGATGTGATCGGTGATCTGATGGGCCATTATGGCAAGTGGCAGCTGGTGATGACGGTGCTGCTGTCGCTGTTCCAGGTGCCAAACACCTTTCACATATCCTCATCCGTCTACCAGGCGGCCAACAAGGAGTTCTGGTGCCAGAGACCAGCTCACCTCCAACAACTGTCCGTCGATGTTTGGCGCAACCTGAGCGAGTCCCAGGACAATTGTCACCAGCTGGCGGGAATAGACTGGAGTCAGCTGAGAAATGACACGCTGCCAGCACAACTGGAGGTAATTAGAGTGGGAATTGCCCGTGCATGCAAATCCTATTCAAATCCATTGCCATGGTTAACTAACGCTCTTATCGCATCCTCTCCAGCAACAGACGATGGCAGCGGCGACAGATGAGGACGGGAAGCTTGTGGCCTGCAAAAGTTGGGAGTATGCGACGAACGACAATGTGGGCAACACATGGACCTCCGAGTGGGATCTGGTGTGCGACAAGGAGCATTTAAAGAACGTGGCCGAAATGTTCTTCCTGCTGGGCGTGGCAACAGGTGGCATCATTTCGGGCTACCTCTCTGACAAATTCGGTCGCAAGACAATGCTTTTCATATCAGCCGTGCTGCAGACCATATTCGGTAAGTGGGCCACATTGCCACATCCTCATCCTCAACCGCATTCACCTCCATCATCATCATCATCATTAGTATTATCACACTGCAGTGACCTTTACTGCCAGCCCTTTTTGTACACACACACACACACACACAGACACACGGAAGTGGCATTGGAAGTGGCAAATGCCGTCAGTGTCCCCTATTGACTTTGAACTTGGCATTGGCAGCGGGGTCAACGTTGAGTGGGCAATGCAATGCAATGCATCAGTGGACGTGGATGTGGATGTTGTTCCAGCTGCATTGCTGCCTGCATTGCAGCTGTAGATGCAGTAGATGCCCAGCCCAGCCCCGTTGTCCTTGTTGATTAAATCACCAACAATGTAATTGGAATTTGCATTCAAAAGGACATTACTAATGAGGGACTCACACATGCCAGTCCAATTCAGAGCCAGGGGCAGTTCACAGACATGTGAACATTGCCATTTTTGCCCAATAAGCTTTAAAGGCAATTATTTGACTTTAACACAGGGCATTTTCAAACAAAGTAAAACTTAACCTGTAGCTGAAAATAATAGGAGTAGTAAATACATATTGCCTTCACTATAGTTACTGAAACACAAAAATTAATTATGTTCTTCGAATATGCACATAGTAAATATTTAGCTCTCTTAACACTTTTCTATTGAATCACATTCGTTTATTTCAAAAGATTTCAGCTCTCGAATTACTTGGCAATATTTACATTTGAAAATCTAATACTATTTATGTCATACCATTATTAACAACTCTTCACTAAATACGTAACAATGTAATATATGAAATTAAAATGAATATTAAAATTATTATATCCATTCTCAGCTCTAAACTCATTTTACTCGTTAACTATATTACAATATATTAAATTACATTCTACTCATTGATACACATTTATAAACAAGTAGCATTCTTTTTTCTTAAGATTTATCTATTTTATTACATATGATAGATTAACTTAATACAATACTATACGATTCCCTACTAAACTTTTCATGTAAAGAAAGTACTTTATTGACTTAAAATTTGACTATTGACATAATCTCTAGATTCACATAAAATACATTCTTATATTTTTTGTATGGAATTTAATTTTGTAATTTATCATAACCAATATGAATATATGTATCTTTACATATTCTACTGAAATGAACCCTATTTTATTCTCGAACTATTTTATTAATATTTGCATGGTAATATACTTATTTTCAATTATCTTGATATTCGACAGGTCTCTGGCTGTATTTCTGTAGCTCCTTCGAGCTATACTTGACTCTGCGAGCGCTCTTGGGGCTCGTCTCTGTCTCGGTGACCTACTCGGGTCTGATATTGGCCATTGAGTACGTGGATGGCAAATGGCGGACCATCGCCGGAATGTACAATCTGTTTCCACTGCCCATCTCGTATATGATCATCTCTGGGTTGGCCTATTTGACGCAGGACTACCAACGTCTGCAGCTGTGCATTGGGCTTCCCGGCATTTTCCTTTGTTTTCTCTGGTAAGGTCATAAAGTTTTCCATTTGATTGGGTCAATGGGGTAAACACAAAATGTGTGCGCCTGAAAAGTGTAAATTGCTCATAAAAATGTGTTGTGTACAAAAAAGAGCAACACGTGTGCTTGTGTATCTGTATCTGTATATGTATCTGCATCTGTAGCTGTCTATCTATGCCTCGATGTATTTATGTATCTATGGATCACACAGAGTCGGCTGAGCAATATATGGCCAAATAAAATAAATAATGAAAAACTGTGCGTGGGTGTCCCAAATTATAGACAGAGGAGGTGGCTAATTTATGAGCATGTCGACTGAGACGTTGGCTATGAGACTGAGACTGAGACTATGAGTGGTTTTCATTGGCAGGTTTGTTGTGCCGGAATCGCCTCGCTGGCTGCTGGTCAAGGGTCGCATCGATGAAGTGAAACGCATCATTGAGGCGGCGGCCCTGTTCAATGGACGACAATTGCCCGCGGATTATCAACTGACGCCACCGACGCAGGAGAGCAGCTCACAGGACTTTACATATCTGTTTAGATCCAGCTATTTGAGGCGCATCTCCATCTGTTTCCTGTGCATCTGGTTCACCATGAATCTCGTCTACTATGGCATTATCTTGAACATGAGCTCATTCGGTGGCAATGTCTACTTAAATTCGGTAAGTTTGACAATTTACATTAAGTACAAGTACAAGTACTCATACCCAAGTCATTTCAAACTACATTAGGGAACATTTTGCGCTGTAATCTCATCAGACATCCAAACATCAAGCATCGAGTGACAAGCACTACGTTGCGTATACGCATTTAACATTTAGCAAGTGCTAAGTGCCCGCTCCCAGTCGAGAATTGTCCGCTAATTGGATTTGTCATCCCCCTCTTGACCCTCCCTCTCTGTCATGTCAACGCCAACGTCCATCTGAACAGTGTGGCCAAAAGACAGCCAAATATGTTTACTATCGAATTATGATGTTGCTCATTCCGCTGTCTCCCCAGATATCGCACTTGCACAGCTTCATCTGCGGAATTTGGCGGGTGGCCAATTGTCAAAAATTAAAAAAAGCATTAATTTTTTAGCAGACTGCTCTTTGCAGGAAAAAACAATTAATTATTATTATTTTGAATGTTCTATAAAATATAATAAACTTGAAAAAGAACACAAAATTATGAGGTGAAAATGAATTCTTGAAGTAATCTATATTACCTAACAATATTTATGAGTCAAATAAATCCGATACCTAAAATTTTAAAATGCATAAAGAATATTTGAATATATTTTGATTTACGGCGCAGGCACTTTGCTGAAAAAATACTTTTTGGTTTACAAAATAAAACATAGGACTATTTGTTGCAGCTCTGTTTTAAACTGGTTATTTGAATTTTTATTTAAATTTGTTAAGATGATCTAAATCAGCGGTGAGCACGAAATCTGAATTCGGGAGCACTACAACAAAAACTACAACAACAACCCTATTAGAGTCTACCTAAGTTGGGAGCAGCCTCTAGCTCCCGGAGCCCATGCGTGCCCACCACTGATCTAAATTATTTAATCAATAACTTATGACAAATCGTCTTACGAAAAGAAATATAAAAATATGTTTTATCTCTGAAATAAAAATTACACATATTAAACCGAAATCGCAAAATTTTAAATGTCCAATTTTGCTTTTTTTTCATTTCAAAAATATAATTTTTATATTTAAGTGAAAAGTATGGTTTTTCACGCTTAAAATGCATTACATATAATTTTTTAGTTTTTGTAAAATATATGTATATTCTAGATTAGTAATTAAAAAGAATATAATTTTTTTTATTATACCAATAATTTAAATATACAATATTTGTACACCTGTAAAATATACAGAAGGCAAACATACATATATTGTAGCTTGGCAGTTTATTTGATTATTTGATTATTATCTGATATATTTGAGAGCCTTTGCGTTGTCTTCGTTTAGCTATAAAACAGCTAAGTACTCATCACTGCCAGACACACAATGGCTATAGCGCCTTTTCGGTGAATTTATTGCATAATTTATTTTGACAAGGCAAGTCGCACCTTTGATGCCAAAATGATTTAATGCTCCCCGCCGACATGGCGAATAGCGGCGAATTCGAATTCGCAACCGAATATTCATGCGACATTTCGACATCTCTCTCTATCCTTGTCTGTTGCAGGCGCTAGCTGGCCTAGTCGAAATCCCAGCCATTGCGGTGGCCATGTACATAATCACCAAGGTGGGAAAGAAGTGGTTGTTCAGTGCCACATTGTTCTGTGCCGGAGTCGCCTGCTGCTGTGCCGCCATCACCGAGGGACGCGAGGACATGCTCTGGCTGAAGATCACATTCCTGATGATGGGCAAGTTTACGATCAGCGCCGGCAATACCATAATGCCCGTTTACACCGCCGAGCTCTATCCGACGGCGATACGCAATGTGGGCGTGGGTGCCTGTAATGTGGCGGCAGGATTGGCACTCATCCTGACGCCCTACTTGTCCCTTTTGGTAAGTTAAAGAAAATCAAATAAAAAACACACTTTTTTAATATATTTTTTTGTAGAACAAAATCGAAGGCCACCTGTTGATGTCCCTGTTAACGGCCTGGAGCATCTTTGGTGGATTCGTGGTGCTCTTTTTACCTGAGACGGCGGTGCGAAAAAATGCATCAACCATGGCAAGTCGACAGAATGCAGCAAAACAGGTGTAATAAATTACAAAGTCCCACCCACCTTGTCCCGTTTGTCATCAAGGATACATTTTGGCTGGTCCAAAATAAGCACACAGGCTACCGGAGAACTACTTACGAAACAACAATAAATAAATAAATAATTAAAATAAAAACAAGAAACCAACAATAATCGTTGCCCAGCCCCGATTCGACATATCCACCGCCTCAGCCACCGCCACCTAATTCTATTCTATATTATATTCAATATTTGTAGTCGAGGAGCTCAATTAAATAGCGCAATTTATCGAATGTCCATTCAATGCCATAGAGCGAAATGTCAGGCAGGACCTTTTAGGCGTCGCAAGTAGTGAGTATTTAATAAAACAAAAAACTAAAAGGAATACAAAACAATGGCTTTTAGCTTATATTAGTTATAAGAACATAAGAATACACATTGTAAACGAAGTCACAATTCGGTATAGGAATAACTATCTTCGGTATTATCGAAGTGAGAGATATTTCACATAATGATTACCATAATTCGACTTGGGTCAAATTTCGAATACTGATTGTCTTGTTGAAATGCAAGTAAAAGTATTGCTAAATTATTAACACTATCAACAACGCAAACCACAAAATATACAATAACTAATTATTCTTGTCAAAATGTCAACATATGCATAATCTCGTTGTTGTTGTCTCGTCTTCGTTAGGCTTGGTTAAATATTAAATATTTTTTAAATAACAAAATTACATTGCAAATAATTATGCAATTGAAAAGTAAAAAATGTAATCTCTGGTAAATGTAGTCAATTAATCATTAGAATAATACTTATAAATACAAATATATATACAAAATTAAATATCGGTCAATTATGCATACATGCATATGTATGTGCTATATGTGTGTGTATGTATTTGTACACATGGCAAGCAGGCAATGTTTATTGTTTGTACACATTTCACATTTAAATTTGTTTACTGCATATCGCTTGCTAACAAAAATAGTTTATAGACTTCCCAATTCTAGTGCATTTAATCTTTGAATGTATGTATGTAAGTAGTTTGTATGTAAATGAAAATAATATAAAACTTTGTTAGCCAACGTCGTGATCAAGCAACATGTAAACCATATAATAAAAGTGTTGAAGTCTTGAAAATTAAAATTGTTGCTTTATGAAACCGCCAAAATGCTTGTTGTACTTACAAAGAATATTTATGATATTATTGTTCTTAACTATAAGTTATAATTTGTCATTTATTGTACTTACACCATAAGTAGAATTATATGTTGTCTAGAATTTATTATTATTATTATTTAATACGAACACTGCTTATGATATTTAAATGATTTTCTTACAATTTGTATATTTAAGAGAATTATATAAACTCACATGTAAGTAAAAATGTTACGAAAATGAATCAAAAATGAATAATGATCAAGTTGTGTTTACATGTTGATAAAAACAAAAATGAAATGGATGAATGTAAACTCTTAGATATTCCATCTTGAAATCCCTAGTCGTATTTTAAAGCTCATGTTAAATGCTCAACTGGATCTTAAGAACAAATAATGTTAATAAATGCGTATTCAAAATTGTTGTAAAATCAAAATTATCAGAAAGCAACGTAAATGCAATTATAGTGTCAAAATAAATATATACAAATAAATAAATAAATAATATATAAAAACCAAAATCAATAAATAAATGTGTGGAATTGAATCTCTCTTTTATCTGGATCGGAATTTGTATCTGAAGACTCTTCATCCGAACTTAAGTCCAAAAAAAAAAAAGCTCTGCAACCTACGACAACTTTTCAGTCGTTGACTTAGGCGAAGTTTGGCGTTTAGACATTTGTTTTCTTGTAGCTGGCAACGCCACAAAGCGCTGAAAGCTTTTGGAGCTTTTGTTTCACCATTTATAACAGCTTGGCGGAACTTTTAACGGATTTAGATCGTCGCAAATAGCGAAGCAAACAATCAATCGGCAAAACGCAACTGAGCAAGTTCGGGCAATGCAACTGATCAGCAAATATTAAGACTAATAATTTTCAAATTGAATCATTCTCAAGTGATATAGAATTGTTGTTGTTGTGATTATCGTTTCCCTTATACTAATATGAGTGGAGTGTTGAGGCGCGGTTCCCTGAATTTCGATTGCGTTGGCACCACCAGCTCACGGGGCAGCCTTGATGCGAACCTTTATGGCGGCTACCGCGAGACAAAGCCAACGCCAGGCACACCGGAAATAAGTGTTATTGCAATGGATTTTCGCCGCCTTTCCGATGACTTGAAGAAGGTTGGCCTCATGCCACTGCCACACGCCACAGCGTTGACCCAGTCCAAGGATCTTAGCCAAGATGACAATAGCGATGTGTTATCCAATTTCCTTGGACATTATCGCAAATGGAGTTTTGTGTGGACTTTTCTGTTGAGCTTGTTCCAGATACCCACCACATTTCATTTGTTCATGTTTGTTTTTCAGGTGAGTTTTCAGTGTTTTTGCTATAGTTTTTTTTTTATGGATTGGCAAATATTTACACACTTGATTGCGTCGCACTTTCAAAGCCAAATTTTTCTGTATGTCTTTTGTTGTATTTTGTTAGCAACAAAAACAAAAAACAATAATAATAAACAGATCGAGGGCGAATTTGTCTTGCACAGTTGGATAATTGTTCGATTGGATGATTTGCAGTTAATTAAATTATGATTTAACAGGGAAAGTTTGATCTGATTTTTTGTGTGATTACCTAATTAAAATAATATTTCTTACGTTGTAAATACTTAGTTCCAGATAACCTATTGACACGTCAATTAAAAAGCAATAATATTGCTTAGTATTGTTTACATTCAATACAATCGTATTGCTTCCATACGTATTTGGAGTGTTATCGTAAACAACTCGAGCGTCTAGTCTAATAATAAATTCGTTTTCACTAGTAACTAATTATGTGATAACAAAAAAGCTCTTAGAGGCTACTGTCAGCACTTTAGATTGTTAGTTTTGTTTTTATTGTCTTGTTATTATTACCGTTGTTGTTAACAAACAATTCAAGGCAATCAAAATGTGTCAAAATAGAGTGGGTGGCATGATGAATCAAACCTCACTTCAACATTAATTTGCCAATATTTTTGTTTTTTTTTTTTGCTTGGAGGTTTGCGTGTAGGCTGAAACCCTGCCGAGGGGCGACCTTCAGGTAATTTGCATTGGCATCAAATTGCATACGCACCACAATGGACCTCAGTAGACAAAACGATCTGCCATCATTTGTCACGGCGAGTATCTGTCAGATACACGTACTTTTGCGTGATTCTCAATTGCAAGCGTTGATTTGTGCACTTCGATTGTTCGATAATCACGATAATCATCATAATCTGGCGTGCTAATGTGCAATTGGGAAGGCAACCAAAAAGAAACAAAAAAACAACTAAAGAAATATAATCAAACCGCTAGATACCTTGACATATTGGCTTTATCATATGAAACTGCTGAAGAAAATTGCAACATCAACTTCAATCAAGCAAGAACTTAAGAATTACCTTTATAAGTACTGATATTAACCATATGATAATTACACATTTTCATACTCAAGTATACATCAGATTTATTGGGGGCTAACATTTAAAAAACTAACTATACAAAATATTGCCAATCTTTATGATGCAAGAATGGTTGAGTTAAAATCATGCTCCGGAAATAATTTAACGATGCAAATAAAATTTAATAGGTACTTCTACAGTAAGAAATGTAGGACTTAACAAACAGACTTGCCAAATGTTTTCAGGTGCTGAGCGTTCATATTTTGAGTTTCTTAGATTTATTTAATATTTTAAATATTTGGCACTTTAGAAAAGGTTAAGAAAACTCCACTAAAATCAGTTGATAATCATAAATTTAAGATGTAAAGTAAAATCAGGTAATTTTTTTTTTAAATGATAATAATAATAAATAGAATAGAATAGAATATAAAATAGCGATAGATTACAGGGTCTTAAAGCTTGTGCAACTTAGGCTTTATCACTTTTAAATTATACACATGTAATTTAAATTTACGACTGTAGGGATATCAAAATTAAAAAATTTAGATTGGGCACCGATATTAAGTATAGGGTAGTTCGTCTCTAAATTTGAACTACGAACACATATATTTATAAGAACATTTAACCCCATATATTTAAGCCCCGACATGCTGAAAAGGTTGTATGCAAAAATGTTGTGTTCAGATCCGATCTGCTGTGAGTTAATTTTTATGACTATAAAAAACACGAGCAATGCAGAGTTCCTAAACTCTTTCTCTCTCGCTCTGTCTCTGTCTTTGTTTTTGTCTCTCTCGGCCCCGTCTAACTGCAGCTTTATGTATTTTTCGATCAATCTACAGTGTTAGCTGGGTTAATTTATGCCGAAGTTCGACAGATCATTTAGGCGCATTCCAGTTGGTTTGAACTTTATCTTGATGCCCCTCTCGGAAATGTTATGTTATTGTTGTTGTTGTTGTGTTTGGTAGGTATGTATGTACATACATATGCAGTGTTTAGTATATATATATGATGCCGCACCTGTGTGCAACTGTTTGACTTCCACATCATTTTCAACACCTGCCTGGCTATCGAATCAGTAGTAAGCGAAATGTTCGCGCTTGAGGTCCGCTATTCTCACATATATACATATATACTTATATGTATTTGACCGAATCTCTCAGCAATTAAACATGTAAATCATAATATATACGCACAAATACTCCGAGTTTTGCATATGATTAAGAATTTGTGTGTTTGTCTGTCGTTTTTATTAAGTCAAATATATTTTTGCAAACATTCAAAATCAGTTGATTTGCGTCGCAAGTGCCAGTCGGTTGACTTTTTTTATTTTTCTTAATCGAGACAACGTCTGAAAAAACAAGTCGAGTGTTTGAAAAACTATGGCCACTATGGAGGAGCAAACACCAGGCGAATTGTCGCCAATGTTGCAGCCCTCGGCCGATGATTTGGAGCAACTGCAGTCGAAGACTCTGCAACAGCTCTTGGGCTGCATTGGTCGCTGGCAGTGTTTGTGGTGTCCCATTTTGTCGTTCCTTCAAGCCATTTGCACCTTCCACATATTCGTGTTTGTGTTCCAGGTGAGTGATCGCGTGGCAAGACCTTACACTGGCCATATTACTTACCAACCTGTGTTGTAACCAACTCATTGTCGCGCCTGAACAACTTGGAAATAATGATAGACTTGTTAACAATTACAATTATCAGCGCAAAGTGATAAGAAGTTATATTGCTACAGATAGTAAACTCATTTGAAAAGTTGTTTAAAGAATGAAATTACTTTTTTAGTCGACTTTTTGTTTTTCACTTTTGTCTTTTAATTGGTTCAGTGACTGAAGTTGAGTTTAAAATAGCCGAAAACGCATACGTATTGAATTTGAATTTGTTATTCCTCGTATGATACTAAACACGTTTGCTGTACGATAAACTCTCCAAGCTCACATTTTTGTTTACCTTCCATTCCAGTCTGACCAGATATTATTATTATTAAATTTTCGTTTTGTTGGGCCTAAAAAATGTAACACAGAGAAAGATACAAACATTTATGTATCTATTTATTGAAATAATGTATATGTCTAAATTTAAACTGATAGGATAAAAGCAAATTCAAAATCTGAATTGTTAACTGAGTTATCATATTGATTTAAATATTATTCTAACACTTGAACAGAGTTTTCTCGAGCAGCCTCTCAGTGCAAGAGTTTTCAATTAATTTCCACTCCCACTGATCTATATCAGCTTGAGGTTGGCCCCAAGGTTGCCTTCGAAAGGTTACTCTCGTGCCTCGGGCCAATGGTGACCGCTAAAATGTCTAAATATATTAATTAAGCTACAATAATAATAAAATAAGCGAACTTTTCTGGGACAGACTGTCTGCCAGCCAGCCAGTCAGACAGCCAGACAGCCAGTTAGCCATATGAGCAGGCACACTGGTTTCAGTTCAGCTAACCAATATTCCAACATGTACTTACTGACTTGTGTATATCGACTTACACCTTAACCAGCTATATTTAGTATAAGTACTTATAATATTATCATTCAATGACCCAACACAATTAACTTAACAATCAGCTATGATTTTTATTTAAGCAACAGGTTTGACTTTCCGGGGTTATTCCTAACAATTGTAAAGATCTAAAAAAGATAACAAATTCTGAAATTAATTATGAATTTTTTAAGCTTAGTTTTATGCCAACATATTCGACAATTCCAAAATAAAACCCTAATAGTTTTGAGTACTCACAGTCAGAAATCGTCTCCAATATTTGTAACTTTAATTTAATCACTGAAAATTCATTAGGAATGCGCAATTGAAATGCCCTGTAAATTCCCAACTCTATTAGCATAGTAATAATAATAATTACACAATAAATTGATTAAGAATTTGTCGACAAATGAGTTAAGTGCATTGTTCGTTACCAAATGCACTGGAAATTCTGTTGCAATACAGAAAAGCTTCAAAACAGTTGCTCAAACTCAAAACTCCTCGCATTGTTTGACTGTTTGACCAATGTGACCGATGTCGTCATTAGAATAAATTGCAATCAGGTGGAAAAAAAAAAAAAAAGAGATACACACGCAGAGTCAACAATCGATTCGAATTCATACCAATTTATCAGAGCTCCACAACTAATGCCTCGTGTGTGCGGTGGTGCGGTGGTTCAGTGGTGCGGTGGTGCGGTAGTGCGGTGCTGATCATGCATCTAAGCCCACGCTATAAAATTCCATTGTTGGTTCTTTATGCAAATGCCTGAAACGTGACAAGTAACCGCCGCAGCACTCGAAACCACAGACAAATGGACACAGACTCGGACACGGACATTTTATGGCATCAGAGCACGGCACTGTCAGGCAGGCAGACAAACCGACCGACCGACCGTAACAACTATAACAACTAAGCATACCAACAAAATGTTCAGTAACGTGTCCACGCTTAACGCTCATCAAGGAAAAAAGCTGGTCGGCAGTTTGTTTTTGAAGAACGTTAACTTTTACTTGTTCCCTCATTATATGTATCACTTTCCATCTCGGTTCCTGTTTCGCGCGAACTTCAACTTGAACTTGAAATCATTAATTTACACACAAACACACACACACAAAACCACAACAACAGTTTTTGCTTTTATCGAGTCACGTACGAAGCGAAGTCGAGCGAACCGAAAATATCTACCTGTTGAGATTTTGACCGGTCGCATAGCGTATACGCCTCGTATTGCCAGGTGAATAACCCCTTTCCCCTCCTCCCTCTCTGACTGTCTGTCTCATTCGTTCGATATTACTGAGATGTCTGCTCACATTGATGGCACCATCAATCAACTAAACAGACAGTCGGATAGTCGGACAGCCTGAAGTTTTGCAATTTCCCGTATGCTGTAACTGCCAATCGACACGACTCAAGTCATTGGCCTGCACTAAACCATTTTACATACTCGTACAACAACAACAACATCGCACAGGCGATCATAAAAATGGTCAACAAATACATAAAGCGTTAATTAATGGCTTGCCAAGTGTCATCGTAAACGGCAATTGCTATTGGCTAATTAGCTGAAGTCTAGCATAGATTTATCGAATAATAAAACAGGCATAGTTTCCACTTTAACTCCAATTGTACTCATGAAGTTCAGAATAACAATTGAGATCAATTCAAACTTAATTTAAACAGCACTCTAATTTAAAAATAAAATTTGATCGTTAAACTAATTACATTATTATATTGTCGTTGAAATGTACTTTACGGTACCTTGTTAATTTCTCATATTTTATGATCTAATTTTTGATGAAATGACTTAATTATGGTCATAATTAGCCAAACCAAGCGCTTAATGATCGTAACAGTTATAAATAAAGCACGCTTTAAATTCCACAATGAAAAACATAAAGTTGAGTACGCGTTAACCCTGAACATTTTCTTTTTTTTGTTAAATAATTAACTTAATGAACTTTCAACACAACTTTAGCTCAACACAACACTTTAATTATAAATTTTACAGTTCGGTTGACCTTTAATGTAAAACCATATATGTATACATATATATTTTATGCATATATTTTGTGTATTTATATCAATTTGTTGCTTTAACCCTTCAATTTAAATTTGAACTTAATAATATATAATAAATAAAATATATAATAATAAATAAATAAATAAATTAATAAATAAATAAATAATAAAACCTTTGCAGACCGCCCCCAAGGACTTTTGGTGCGCCCGGCCAGATCATTTGCAGGACATAAGCATTGCGGATTGGCGTAATCTCAGCCAGAGCTCGAGTGGCTGCCAGTTGCTCGACATTGACTACAGCCAGGTGACCTTGGAGAATGGCCAGCTGATCAATTGGCCCAGTAACACGGCCAACTTGACTTACCGACAGTGTCTGCAATTTGAGTTCTCTGATGTGGATGGCGATGCCAAGACATTGGTACAGGAATTTGGCCTGGTTTGTGGCAACAACATAACCAGCTATGTCGAGATGTGCTTCCTCATGGGCGCCGCGGCGGGCGCGGTGCTCTCGGGCTGGATTTCGGACCGTTTTGGACGACGACACACACTGATGACCTTTGTCAGCATACAGACCGTTTTCGGTATGTAACGTACTACAATAATAAATAGTTGATGGCGCAATCATGGGACAAATTGGACAAATGCTTTGCCAGTGACAATTTGAGTCACGTTCATTTTCTAATTGTCATATATATGAAACTATTCCACCGATTGCGACCTCCGAGTCCATGTGTGTGTGTGTGTGAAAGGACTTTGCACATTTGCATTTGTCCATTGCAGAGATTTTAATTGACTTTACATTCTTATTTACGTGTCTGTCCTTGCACCTGGCATTCGCATCTGATTCTCTCACTCTCACACACTGCGTGCTCCCTCTCTCACTCACACACACTCACTCTCACTATCTATCTGTGTCTTTTTTTTCCATGATAATGGTGGACACACAGGTGGAATTTTGGCCTTCTCAACATCGGTGGCCATGTTCATGTCGCTACGTGTTATAATTGGATTCGCATCAATGACCGTGACTGTTGTTAGCTTCGTTTTGGTCGTCGAGCTGGTCTCCGGCAAATGGCGCACTATAATCGGCATATTAAACATTCTACCAGTTGCCATCTCCTACGTCCTCTCATCCGGCATTGCCTATCTCATCCGAGACTGGCGCACTCTCCAGCTGGTCATCTCCTGGCCATGGCTAATCATGCTGGGCATTTGGTAAGTAATATATTAAAAACATGCACTTACTGTAAATTCGAATATGGGACAGAGTGAAGCTGCTGTTGTTGACCAAAAAGTATTCTTAACTTAAATTGGACTTTGGAACTCAAAGTTGATAAATCGGTTATATCTAGAAGTTGTAAACATTAAAATGCATTGCATAATATTTTTTCACAACTTTGTTTACTTTGAGTTAAAGTTGGTAAATAAGTATTAAAAACATAACGAAAATAAGATTTTCAGAATTCCATGCCTTCATTATTTCAAGAGTTATTTAAATAATTCTGCTAGTTATTATTATTTAATTTTTCCGAAACTTTGAGTACATTCAGTTACTCATACATCTGGAATACAAACAATTTAAAATGCGAGCGAAATGAGATTTTGTAATTTGTATTTATATGACTTTCAGGCAAAACACATAAAAAATTTGGCTAGTAAACGGTTAAAGTATTAGATTTTGAATGAAACACTTTTGCTCTTATGTTTTCGTACCCTATAATTTTAAAACTAAGACAGCAACTCATCTTTCGCAAGAAATTTCCATTGAAAAAACGTTAAAAATGTTGCATTATATGTAATATCGAGGGATAAGAATACTTTTAGAATATAGAGATGATAAGTCGAGTATACCCCAGTGCTAGAACGTCTAGGGTACAGACATGGATATTAAAGAACGCAATTTAAATATAATACTTAGTCATAAATCTGAAAAATATGCGACTTTGTTTTGTGCTTTTAGTCATAAATAGTTCTCTAGAGAACACAACAATAATATTATCCTATATATTTAACATGTTTACATACTCTGTACTCTTTGGACACGGGCATCACTTTATACCGATTCATACGCTGATTTTCTGTTAGTTATCCATCCTAATATAAACTTTCAAATACAGTTAATGAGCTCAGAACAACTTATAGCACTAAAATGTTGACACACATTAAATACATATACAATAATTATAATTTTAAATGGAATATAAAATAGCCTATAACTTTAATTTTTTGGCTTTTAAATTATTCCATTTCAATAAAACGTACATTGTATTCCAGTTTGTCATAAATTTAAAAACAAAGTCGTATGCATATTATATTATTTTCGGGTTATTAAGTTAAATGTATAAACTCTCAGCTGTACAGGTTCGCTTTATTTTATTTTTAGTGCTTCCACTAATTTTTTTTTTCAGTTAAATTTAACGAATTATTTACGAGTATTTGTTTGTGACTTGAAATCGCTTTTAGTTGTTCGAGTATAAAAGTTGTACTAAATGTTTTATTGTTATTTTCACGTTCACATTTAACATCAAAGAGGAGGAAAAATAAAATGCCTGGGAAGCACTGAGATGGGATTGACAACATTACATTGCGTGGGATCAATTAGATTTAGAACGGACAAAGCAAAGTTGCACCACACGAATTCCTCAGTGTTTGTCTCTCTCTCTCTCTCTCAGACTGAAACCCTTCAGATTAGCCACATTCGTTCCGAGTGCTGAAATCAATTGCAAAATTCCAAAGTGCCAATGGTCATTCAAGGCAATAAATACCTACCGAGATTCCTATTGATTCCCTTTCTCCTTCTTATTTACAGGTACTGGCTGCCGGAATCTCCACGCTGGCTGTTGGCTCAGGGTCGACTCGAGGAACTGTATCGTCTGGTTGAGCGGGCGGCCAAGATGAATGGCACCACGTTGCCCAGCAACTATCAAAAGACCCTGGAGGCAGCTTTGCCCAAGAAGAGTCCAGCTCAGACAGATATTGTTAATGCCGTGCAGGAGGAGACCAAAGTGGCACCAGTTGAAGAGGACAATCAACAGGACGTGGAACTGCGTGTGAATCCCATTCTGGTCGTCTTTGGCAGGAAATACATTCGTACCACACTCCTCACACTGGTCATTTGGCTAACACTGATCATCATCTATTTCGGACTGACGCTTCATCTGAGCAATCTCGGTGGCAATATCTATATCAACAACGCCGTCGCCGGCGCAGTGGAGGCTCTCTCCATCTGCATCAGCATTTTTGTGGTCCTCAAGGCGGGCATAAGACGCAGCCTGCTGGGCTACATGCTCCTGCCGGGTCTCTGCTGTCTGGCCACGAATCTAGTGCCCCATGGCGAGGACAACCAGACGGGCGTCATTGCTCTGGCCATTGTTGGTGAGTACTATTTGCAAGTATCCATCAGATACTTTCTGCATCTACTGCCAGCTAATATTCTTTGTATTTTATTTTACAGCCAAGTGTTTGATTGGTGCCAACAATGCCATTATTCCCACCTACACGGCTATGCAGTATCCCACAATTGTGCGCAACTTCGGAGTCGGCATGGGCAACCTGGCATCGGGCATTGCCCTCATTCTGGTGCCTTCTTTATGGCAGCTAGTAAGTCATCTAGACTCACCCATCTCTTGATACTTCTTCTAATATCCACTATCTTGTCTAGGAACAATATGACGCTTTGTTGCCGCTTAACATTATGGGAGTTAGTGGCATCATCGGAGCTGTTGCAATAACCCTGATGAAGGACGTTGAATAGCCAAAGTCTTTGACTTTAACACGTCCAACTGTGATATATTGGAACTATCGGTCAACGGGCCTTCACAAAATCATTCTTCTCAGCCTACGATTTCTCTCTATTTAATATTTAGTTTGTTATATTTATATTTATAGTTCAATTCGAATATATATGCGTTTTTATTAACTGTTATTTTAAAGAAATTGTAGTTTCTTTTTTGATCAAATCAGAACCCAAAAATATCCATTTAATATACAAATTGATTTGGATAAAGTTGTTGGAATTGGAAATTTAAACAGAACTTTTGGAACTTTTAAACTTGCTCATTTATAATTTAAATAATTTAATGATTTCATAACTTAAATCTGGCTTTAATTACGATATTAAGCCTGAAAGGAATACTGATAGTTATCTTATATCTTAATTACGGTACTCCCATGGTAACAGTTGGCCAATACAGAAACCATTTATCTGTACCCGTACTTCCGTATCACGCATACGACCTGTTAGACATTGAAACCCAACTAAAGCTTTGCTTTACTGCGGACAGACTTATGGCTGTACCTCATACTAAAAGCTTAAAGCTCATGCAACAACCGAAGCTTCACTGACTGCGTTGCCACCTGTGTGAATTTTCGTTTTTGCAGTTGCGGTAAAATTCATTTAAAAATTTAAACACGTTCCCGGAGCTTACACGATTCTCGGCACAGACAAGACATCCGAATAGCGTTTAAAATTTGCAAAAATCATCGCGTTTACTTTCATTTCGAGATGCGTTAATAGTCTTAAGTGTCAGACATAACCATGCGAACGAAACACACGCCTCACATAAATTTCAAGTCGAGTACATATTTAGTTCGAGAGCCGCAAAGCTGCGACGTGGCTATAAAACCGACTGCACACCTGGGCCGCCCAGCATTTCAACGTTTAACGGCTGGCCAAAAGTAACCAAACCCACGATACGGTCTTAAGAAAAGAAACGAAACAAAAAAAAAACAGAAAATAAAATTCAAAGAGTTTTCTGTACTTGAAGTTTGGGCGTAGTCATTAGGGTTGAGAGATTGGAGTTCGCGGAAGTGTTTAACAAACGAAAACAACATGAAACTGCAACTAATTGCGGTAAGTTTTGAAAGGATCTGCGACAACAAAATAAGAGAGTGAATATATCAAATATCTATAACCATTATTATAAGAGTATCTCATAAGTGCGGTTCGTCTGACTCGAATGCATATGAGAGTGCCAAGGTCGTTTGGTTTGAGGCTTAAGATCTCGATCTCCACCTCGGACACCAATTGAGACATTTATTATGTGTTGTGTATTTGCATTTAATAGAAAGTTTCAGAGTGTAACATACTTGTATCTCAATGCAATGCAATTAGCAATTAAATACTATGACCGATTGACATTTCGATGATGCGGATCATAAATAAGTAGAAAAGTCACTCAACAATAAATATGCGATTCAATCATAACCAATTGTTTTCTGTCTGCCAAAGAATTTTAAATGAATTATCGGTTATTGGATGTTGGTTATTGGTAAACCAAGCCCTCGGGTCACAAATTTAACGAGTATTTTCATTGTTGCTTTTCGGCTTGCCACCGCCCCTCTATTGTGAGCAATGAGCAACAAAAAAAAATTATTTTGTAGTTTACCTGTGGAATTTGCTACTGAATCTACGATAAAGTGCTGGGGATATATAAAATAAAATAATATATAATAAATATAATAAATAAATAAAATTTGGATAATTAAAATGCTATTTATGTTAAAATGTTTTGAAATTTATTTATTTTTCTGCTAAAAATATAAATAGTTTTGGGGATGTATAAAATAAAATAATATATAATAAATAAATTGCAATGAAATGTATAATTATTTTATTTTTCTTATATTGTTAAAATAATAATATAATATAATGAAATTAAAACATTCGCATAATTAAAATGCCTTTTACCATTTATTTTATTATATTATATGTTAAAACATTAATATTTATTGAGAAATCTTAAACTCTTTTTAAATTTATTTATTTTTTTGCTAAAAATATAAATAATATTTTTGCATTTTATACTTTAACAATGAGTTTGCCATAATCCTTAATTTCACAGCTCAAATATGGCTTCAATAGACCCAAATAAACCATGAATAACCGTTTCGAATAGGATTTGAGTATCGTTGATTGATTGCTTGATTCACTTTTAGGGCTTGTCGCTATCAACAGGCATGGAATTTGGCCTAATGAGTTTGCAAATATGAAAATAAAAATAAAAAATATAGTAAAATTAGAGCAATTATAATTGCCGGCACAATTTGTTAAGCATTTAAAGAGCAGTTACTTATGTATGAATTAACTAAAAATTGGTCACGGCAGGTCTTTGTGCTTGGCTTACGAATTCATATGTGTCTCAAGGTCGTTGCTGCTGTTCGTTTGGCCTGGCTCACTTATGTTCCACAATCCACACTTTACACTCCACAAGCAACTGGCCAAGTTGTTTGAGATTTAAAAACGCATTCAAGTTGAGCTTCAGCTTCAATTAAATGCAAATTCTCAACATACGCATTGTAGATGCAGTTGCAGTTGCACCAAAACAAGCTATAGATCCATTACAGATACAGATACACAGGCGTTTACAGATACAGATACAGTACTCCATAATGCAATTGGGCGTAGTATGTTGAGGCATTACGTAATTCACGAGTACATACACAAATAAATATATGTATATAGTAAGCATAAATAAAGCGGTACATATTTGAGCTCTGAAAGTGCACTGACAACTATTTCCAGCCAGTTGAGAGCCACAAAGAGAGAAATAAAACACGATCAGGAGGGAGCTACGAATGTTGCCTGGAGGTAGCTTCAGACTTTGTTGCAATACAATAAAGTTTTTTCGGTTTTCATTCCATTTCCAGTGAATAACCAGTCAAGTTTAAATGCCCAAGGCCAAGAGTCCTTAGCCAAGTTATTCTTACTAATGAGATATCAACATTATTATCATCATCGTCATCGTCATCGTCATTGCTCATCAACACAGTCTGATGAGTCTGTGGCAACACCCACGATAATAATGACTGCTCCTTAGTCTAGGGCTTGGCTTGCCACACACACATAACCCACATTGTATAAATTTGTTGTTTTCGGTTTCCTTGAACCACGTCAACAACGCTTCGTCATATAAAAAATTAATTAAATCAAAGCAAGTTGCCCACCAAAATACGAGTAGTTGCAACTCTTTGCCAAAAGCGTGCAACAGTTCCCATCTCTTTCTATCTCTTTCATTTCTATCTCTTTTACACCAAAGTCCAAGCCAAGTAGTTCACTTGACCAGGTAGTTGGGCAGCCAGCCAAGTTGCATTCGAGCCGTTTTGGCCACTGGAATGCTTGGCTTGATTGCCCACAAAACTTCACTTTACGATATTCCGGCCAAGAAAGCTATGTAAAAAAATTAATACCTATATTTGTTGAGTGCATAATAAACATTACAAGCATTTGCATAAGCTTGAGACAGTACGCGATGGAATTAATGCGATTATCAATGCACAAAGTTGTACACGTACTTGTCTATGGCAACCGACTAACCTACTTATTAATGTACTACTTGAGATATTTGCAAGAGGTTTTTAGATTGAGTTAATACCGGGAAGACATTTATGCTTTAATTTTGGTATTAAAAAAACACGTTTTTAATTTCATTTTTATAATTGATTTTGTTAATTTGATTCCTTGGTACTATTCAATTTAAATGATCTTCTTAAACAATTTAAAATTAATTAATAAATGTTCCAAATATTTATTCAATATAACTAACGAAATTATTTTATTTAAATTGCTAGTTAATTTGGTATATTGGTATAATAAGTGTTCCGATTCCGGTTCTGTTAAAAAAACAAACCCAAAAAGTCAAAGTCGAATTGATTCAATTAATTGTAAATTTGTTCAATTAAATAAATAATAGTAAACTCATTATTTCGACTTTGGTTTCAAATTTGTAAAGAAGACAAAAGCTTTTCCAAAAATAATTTTGTCTATAATTAAATCCGATTATTAATATACATAGGTATAATTGTTTTAAATTCACAAAGTGACACCTGGTGTTGAAAATTAACTAGCCATCGTTTCTCTTACGTGAATTTGTCGATGTTATTACCCAAAAATGCTCTATAAAACAGATTCAGTTCACTGATCTCGATCGCGGCAGCTAATTAAAAATCTACTCAAAACTCAACGTCTGATATTTTTGGAAAGTACTCGAAAATTGAATCAAGTCGAAGTCGCTCATTGACTGGTCGGCTACTTGTCCTAGACACTGACTTCTTTTTTATTTTCCGAACCAAACCGAACCGGAAACTCTACGAGCTTGAGCTCAACAAACGTTTTCCACATGCCACGGAAAAACTTCGCATAACTTGCATATATTGGGGTTTTTCATTTTGTTGTTGTTGTTGTTGTATTTTTGTTTTTGGACTACCACCTCTTTGGGCCACCGCCAACTGCTGAGGCATGCAAATTACGCAATTCGGGCCAAGACAGCGATAACAACAAATACAACAACAACTACAACTGCTACGATTTTAAAAGCATTTTTTGCTCTTATTGCTATTGTAGTGAATAGTTGTTGTTGTTGTTAGTGGTGTTGGTGGTGCTGATGGTGGCTGTACTGCTATTTCTGTTTCTGGCCTGTTATGATCGATCGCCAGCGAGGCGGGTGAGCAATTTCTGTGATTTTGCTTTATGTTCCACATTTATATTGCTATTGCTATTGCAGTTACTTCGATCTTACTACAGTGTTACAATTACAAATAAGTAGTTGTTGTAATACTTAAGCGGCGTAAAAATTTTAAACCAGTTTATCTATGGGGACAACAATGGCTTAAGAAGCACGCGAAAAGCAAACGCCGAACTCAACTTACAGTACATTTTTGTGGAACGCGTGTGGAACGTGTTACACAAATTCTTAGAAAACAGCGTTAAAATAATGCCAATTAATAGCTAAATGAGAGAGAATTTTATCTTGGGCACACCGAATATTTGATTCCCTTCTATTGTACATATATTTTATAGCTATATAGTATAGTCTTCCGATTTGACAGAAATTTGTTCAGAACGCAAAGACAATCTGTGAGACTTGGGAAAACAGTAGTTTTTCCAGTAGTAGTAGTATTCCGATTTAAAACAAACTATTTTGTAGAATGTAAAAGACAATACAAAAAGACACAATCTGTAGAACTGGTTGGGATATCTTGAAAAGTAATAGTTTTTCAAAACAAATATTCGGGATAATCTTCCTATAAAGTATTCCGTTTTAAATCAAATTTTTGTTCAATATAGACGGAACTAGTGAGATTGGTTGGGATATCTCAAAAATCCTCAAATATTTTTAAGCCAAAGCATTATTTTTGCCCACTCATTCATTGACAGCTTAAGGCCCTATTCTCTTTCAGCAAACAATTTTTTTCGACTTTTTTTTTTTGCATTTATTTATAGCTTGGGTAGTTGTGAATATGCCCCTAAAAGGATTTTTAGAAATTCGAAATACTTAAGGAGATACGGCCATTTTTATCCAGCAATGTTAATGTTAATGCATGTGAAGTCAAAACTTTAAACGCGTTTATCTCGAAACCACGTTTTTCGAGCTGGCGGCCACGATTCCGCCAGTTCTACTGAACCGATTTGGATGAAACAAAATTTAATCGACGTAGAATTCTCACCATTCTAGCCCGAAGTAAAATAAAAATTTTGCGATTTTTTTTACTATTTTTTTTTTACACTAAACTACAAAAAAATGGGTCCAAATTCGATTTGTCAATTCAAGTGGCCGCCATTTTGTCAAAAAAAATCGCAAAATTTATTTTACTTCGGGCCAGAATTACATCTATGCTGATCATAACCCCGTTTTTTTTTTCATTTCCGACGCTCCGGAGACCCGGAATCGTGGCCGCCGTGACGACACCTTTTTTTTGCACCACCAACTTTGAAGTCTCATTACTTTTTGAACAGCCCTCGTATCGAGGCAAAAAAAAATTTTTTATTTTCTTTCATTCATTCATTCCAAACAAAATTCAAATATCTTTTTGCGTTTTCAAATGAGAATTTTTTCAAAAAAGGTCCAAAAACAGCAAGTTGAAGGAGAATAGGGCCTTAAGAAATATAGTGATTTGAGATTGGTTTAAATATAAAAAAACAATAGATTTTTTTCTAAGGTTTGATTTTTTCGGATCGTTCATATTACAGACCGAATTTCATCAAGATATAGCGACTCAGTTCGTCGCACTAATCAAGAATCTATATAACCATATACCTTATAGAGTCTGTCACGCCTCTTTTAATGCGATACAAACTTTGTGACTAAATATGGATACCCTCTGTAAGGGTATACAAAATAGCACTGCTAATTAGACGTGTGCCCAAAGTGGCACGTCGGACTTGTTGCCACACTCCAGTAGCAAATTGCAGTAGACCAAGTAGTTCATGCCTTTTATAGCCCTGTCTTAATCCCACTTCGTTCACCTCCCTTACTTCTTGCAGCTGTTATGCAGCGTCGTCGTCATGGTGCAGGCCCAAAACTATCCGCCCCGACTGAGCATTCCTGGGGCAGTGCCCGTATCCGGCCCGATCCCTCATCGGCAGCAGGTGATTCGCGTGCGTCGCCCTGGACAGACGGTGCGTCAGCAGAATGCGATCCTGCCGTCGGTGACGCCACGCATTGCGCTCGAGGAGCGTCCGGTTACAGAGCCCGCTGAGGATGAGCAGCCGGATGCGTTCCTGCCCAGTCTGTTGCGGGAACAGCAGTTGGCCCAGGCCCAACAGTCGCAGTTCCAACAGGCGGCCGCCGCTTTCCTCAACGGCCAGCAGCAAATTGAGCCGGCCAGTCCGGTGCAACAGCTGCTCCAGCACGAGGACAGCCAGCCGACGGCAATCCTGCCAGCGCCACCACGCTTCTCAGAGCGTCCGGCCATCGCGACGCCCATTAATCGCCCAGCCTTCAATGACTTTGGCATTGGACGTTTCGAGAACTCGCAACGGTTTGGCCTGGAGCGTCCAGCGCCGACAGCTGCGGCACCACCTCCACCACCGCCACAGCAGCAGCAGCCACAACGTGTCGCCGTCATCCGCACGCGACCCTCGGCTGCAGTGCGTCCCGAGGCACCAGCGCCAGTGCCCGTCGCCCGTCCAAGGCCCAAGCCCATCCAGTCGCGTCCCATCATCGACCAGAATCAGCTGCAGGATGAGCGGGACTCGGCGCAGCAGCAGCATCAGCGTCGCCAGCGTCCAGTTGCCCAAACCATTCGCAAGTGGCGTGATGAGAACGAGGATGGCAGCATCACCTGGGGCTATGAGAACGACGACGGTTCCTTCAAGGAGGAGCTCATTGGCACCGACTGCGTAACCAAGTGAGTGCTCCATATAATGTATGATTGATTGATATACTTAATTGAACTTGCGTGTTGCAGGGGCACCTATGGATACATCGATCCCGATGGCAACAAACGTGAGTACAACTACGAGACTGGCATCAAGTGCGATCCCAATGCCCGGAACAACGAGGAGGAGCTGCAGGAGAACGGATTCATCAACTACGAGGAGAATCGCGCTGTGCTGCCCAATGGCCTGGAGATTGACATGACGCAGCTGGGTAAGAAGAAGTCCAAGCGCCCCAACAGCATCTACAGAAACTAGCACCACACACTCCATCCACATCCAGTACTCCACTAGATATTTAAGTCAAGTTCAGCTCTTAAGTCGTCACCTTACTAATCTGTAATTATGTCTGTACTTTATTATTATTTTGAGTGTAAAGTGAGAGGAAATTAAATGAATATGAATAGCCTGTAGTCCTTCGCTGTCTTCAATACGGACGCTGACGCCTCGCGGGCGGCATGCGATTCGGTGGCGTTATCGAGATGTCCAGAAAGTCACCAATGCTGAACTTGGCCTGGGCCAGCGTCTTGTTGTCATCGATCCCCTTCTGGCCCGTGCAGGTGACTCCAATTTCGCGCATTTGAAAGTGATTATTCCGAAAGTTGGGGAACACGATGGCAAAGTCAAAATAGGTTCCCTTCTTGCGCGTGTCCGGATTCACGTCGCGCACCAGCGACGTCAGCTCGTGCAGCGTCGCGTCCTGCCAGGTGTAGATCTGCAGCTCGTTGGTGGGCACATTGCCGTACATGTACTCGGACACCGAGTGGTGGCGACCCGTCGAGCAAAACACGCGCAGCAGCAACGGGCAGGTCTGCAGAAGCAGCGGGAGTCCGGAGAAAGAAGAGGCAAAATTGAGTTGCCGGCAAAATTATATATTGGTTAGTTAGCGTAGAAACAAACCTTCTCTCGATCAATTTGCTTTATCTGCGTCTTCTCCTCCACAATCATTGATTCTACATTAGCCATGTTGTTGTCTATCAATGCCTTTTAATTGATTATCCCAAAAAACGTTTCGCTGAAAACAAATGTAAATCTTCACACCACCAAAAATAACAACAACTGGTAAGTAGAGTTGTGTCGTTTCGTTCTGAAAAGGTTCAAATGAACGGGTCATTAGGATAAACGAATGAACTTATTCAGTCAATCATGAACTAAATCGTTCATTTCGCAGCTGGTCAGTAATATGTCTTTAGTAAAATTTTTAAATTTCTTAGAGAAATACAATTAGAATACATGGAGTTCCGCGATTGGATTAAATTTCTTCTTTATTTACATGTAACAATGTTTCAATATCATATATTTTTAAGTTTTGAGCAATGTAAAAGTTTACTTAAGCCCAAAATAAACAATTTACTCATTTACACTTAAAACACATTTCACATTCCACCAAAAAGAAACAGTTGTAGCCGCCAATTCACATCGTTTATCGTTCATAGTAATGATGTAAAAAACATCGATGCATCGATGTTTTTTCAGCGATGTTTCTCTATTTTCTCCGTTTCTTTTTGTTGTAGACGATCTTAAGCGATGCACATGCATTTGCAATGCATCGATGCATCGCTCAACATCGACATCAACAAAAAAAACCGGAACATATAAAGAAAAATTGCTGAAATACATCGATGCATCGATGTTTTTTACTTTTTTCAGCGATTTTTCTCTATATTTTCCTTTTTTTTTTTGATGTCGATGTTGAGCGATGCATCGATGCATTGCAAATGCATGTGAATCGCTTAAGATCGTCTACAACAAAAAGAAACGGAGAAAATAGAGAAACATCGCTGAAAAAACATCGATGCATCGATGTTTTTTACATCACTAGTTCATAGACAACTGACCGACTGAATAACTGAACTAAATGACTGATTTAGTTCACGACTGAAAAATGAACGATTGAACTCATTCAGCAAATTGAACTAACTAAGAGCTACTGATGAGGAATTCCCCCAAGATCTTCATTCATTAAGCTGACTGGACGACTATATAATTATATTCTAAATACTTATGGTACTTACTGTGTTTGTTAATATAAATTAATTAATGTTTATACTTAATACAAATATCAGTAAAATTTCGCTTCAGCCGATGTTTCATTTGTCGATAGTTTAACAGCTGTGCTAAATCTAGCGTTGCTAGTTAACAGAGCAGTATTTTTTGCTACATATTTTGGTATATTTCCAATGCTGCCTGTTGTCACATTGAAAGTGACAAAAACAGTGGTGAAACGAATTTCGTCGTGAATGGTTGTCGCGTCGCGTCTTGCTTAAAAGTCGGAAAATAATCTACTAACTGGCGCCTTTACAAATGCTAAACGACTAAGCAACAAATTTGTCAATTGGGAAGAACATTTGCAGCGGCCGGCATACCAGCCAACAATTACACTATTAAACAACAGCAAGTGCCGTGCTCATAATTTGCAGTGGTGGTGAAAGCCAACGCCAACCAACAACAACATCAACAAAATTGGCCGTCATCGGCTAATTATCTTAATTAGTTTGTAAACGGTAAGTAAATGCTTAAATCCAAATGCAATAATCAAGACTCAGATGGCAATGCAAGCATAAGGTGCTTATGTAATGCATTTTTGCAACTACTGTAAGAGACAACAGCGAGGATGCAGCTTTTTTTTGTGTACTTTTTTGTCGAGTATGTATGTTTGTGTGTGTGTGTTGTAAATGTGTGCGTGTGTTTTAGATGGCGGGCTGCCTTATTTTGTTGAAGTTGTTATCGTTGTTTGCTCACGTTTTGTTTATAAACATTGAACTTGCCTTAATTGCGGCCGAGTACGGGGCATTAAATACTATTTATTACATTGCATTTACAGCATACGCATTGTAATTGCGTTGCAGCGTAATTATTGCTGACACGCCTCCCGCCCCTTTTTGTATATTTGCCACAATTTTCACCGCAAGTGCCACATTGTAAAGTGCATGGTAAATTTTGCATGTCACTTGTGATAAATTGCGCCTTTACATAAAAAGTCGATTGATCAAATCCACAGCATGTCTGTGTGTGTGTGTGTGTGTGTGTGTGTGTCTTGGCAGTTTTTTAGATATCTAAAGACTACTTACCATACAAAAAGTGTCAATACACTGCAAAAAAAATAGTTTAAGAAATGTAAGCTTTTTAAATGTAATTTATTTCCTTAACGTTTAGCATTTCTGTACGCTTTAAGGAGTTAATACTGTATAGAGTCGAATTTCCATAACTCTAACTTTTATAACTCGAATTACTTCACTTAAGAAAACGAATTCCGCACGTCGAAGTCTCCACAATTCGAATTTCTCTTTGGGCAATGGTGATTCGAGTTAGGGAAGTTCCACTGTATTTTATTGGCGTCCTGCAATTGAGTAAATTTTTCAGCGGAAAAGAATTTTTACACAGATTGTCGATCGAGTTTCTGTTATATGCGTGGGTGCAAATATTTTCCTAGTTATACCCTGTAATCATAAGCTGCATAATACGATGAGCTGCAAGCAGTAGAACGTACACTCATGAAATCAAAACACACTTCAAGTATAACAACAAGTTTAGTGCATTATGCCTCATATATCTTAAAATAAGTATTAGTATTAGCAATGGCAATTGTTTAAAAATTTGTTTTCCTATCAAATATTATTCTTTAATTATGCAATACCAAAGAGCAGATAACTTCGTTTAGGCTTTCTTTTATTTTTTCATTCTTATAATATTGTAGTATTTATTGTAATATTAATTGAATTTGGTATATAATTAGAGGCAGCAATGTTTGCTATTTAAATAAGTAAATAAAATAAACTCACCAATTTCAATTACATTGTCAAAAAAATATAAAACTTGCAGTGGAATTGTATGAAGTGATACAGGGTATTTTGTATTTTAGACTCAAAACCTCTTGTTTTGTTTGTTGTTGGTTCTGTTTTGTATATATTATTGAATTTCCTGGTGCTCTGGCCATCAGCTATCAGCTGGTCTGTCCAAAGGGTTCCTTCAGCCGTGACCGTGACTGACAGATAGTCTGTAACCCCAACACCTACAAGAATGGATGGATGCCTTTGTTTTGTTTTTTTCTTTTTTGTGGCATGAATTTTAAATGTGCGGCGTCCTTGAGTATAAATGCTTAGTTGTTGCCATTGATGTTGTTGCTTCTGCCACTGTGAGTGTGTGTGTGTGTGTGTGTGTGTGTTTGTAAATTTTAATTGCTTTGGGCAAGAGAGCAAGAGCAAGTCAGCCACCAACGCAATGCGCCCTTTGCAGTTCAATCTCTCTCATCCTCTCACTCACTGTTCGACGAACTGTGTTTGCTTGGCAAAACAAATTCCCAAGAAGAACAAGAGTCGCAAAATGGAAAATAGCTGAGACGAAACCAAAAGCAGCATAGAGAAGCCAAAAGCAATAAATTCTCGAATGCAAATAAAATCAGCTCTTTCGCTCGAATGTTTTTTTATATTTTTTCTTTCTTTCACTCGCTCTCTTTGTATGCGTGAGTCGTGGGCGTTGTCGTAGCAGAAGTAGAAATAGAAGTTTGTTGCCACCAAACATTGAATGGAAAAACATAAAAAAGCAGCCTGTAAATATCGCCCTTGATTCCCATAGCGACCTTTGTCTGGCCACAGGGCAGTGTCCATTTAAAGCCCTCGACAGGCGACAATTTATCTTCAGACAGATTTCACCTGTTTAGGTAACAAAAGAACATGATTAGAATAAGTACATTTATATAATTGTACATTGGGTTTATTTGCAGTAAATCTAAAGTTGTCTACAAATTTATACTCTTGACATTAGACAACATGGAATATGGAATGATAACTTTTTGATTAAATTTTCTTCAGTCCTATACACTTTATTTGCTACTTTATACTATACTGATAACAGGTAATCTTAACTTGATATCCTAACTACTAGACAATATGGTAATATGTGATAATTTCACTATTAAAAGTTACAAAAATAGAGCAATGTTTGTTTTATAAATAATTGTTCGCAAATAAGATTAAATTAACATTACATAATTACATTCTTGAAAATGTTCTTATTAAAGAATGTTTCACCATGCTATTAACATTTATCTCATGCAACCTTATTAATGAAACAAGGTTCTCTGAATGTGAGAGAGAGAGAGAGAGAGAGAGAGAGAGAGAGAGAGAGAGAGAGAGAGAGAGAGAGAGAGAGAATTTGAGACTTTGGTTTTGCGTGTGAGGGGATATATAAGTATTATTCATACATAGAATTTCCTCAGCTCGCGTCGTTGCTGACGCAGAAGATATGAATTGATTTTAAAATAAATTCAACTCATCGCTTTTATTATAATATATGTAGCTGCTATTTGAACATTTGGACGTGGTTTATGCTATTTTTAATTACATTCCCTTTTGTTTCACTTTTGCCTGCTCTGCGCTTGGCAGTTGACGAATTGAGTACAGTGGGGCGAACTCTTTCGTCAATCAGTTATTCTAGAGATTATCATTGTTGCAATTCCAATGACGTCACAGCCGGTTGAATTTGTTGTCGTTTTTAGTTTAGTTGAATACAATACAAGCACAATCACAGCTACAATCAGTGCTCTTACTGATTGGCATTGTGAAAAGACCCGCCTTGACTTAAAACATGCTTAGTTGGGGCATAAATACAATATGTATGGGCTATGTGAATGTGTGCTTCAATTAACGATAATAACAACTGTTAATTGTTATCAACCGTTGTCAGCAGTAACTGAGGGCAACGTGTTTTTGTCGGCTGCAACTGGCTTTCAGTTCAGTTCACTTGGTGCGTCAATGATAAGCGACGACAGACAATGACGACCACCATGGCAATGATTTATGATATTCGACATGGACTTTAGTAGTAGAGCACCATGGATTTTTTTTGGGAATATATCCACACACACACACACTTACACACGTCTTCTACCTTATTTTACTAACAAGTCTTGCCATATTTTGGCAGCACATGTCTCATTTGAAACGTTGAAACGTTTTGCATAAAGTTGATAAACTATTTTTGCCACAGCTCTGACATGTCACAGTTGTTACTGACAACCGGCAACCAAAGGGGCTTGTCTGCAAAATGAGTCGAAAAACCCAAGGACACTCCCCGCCTGATAACCATCAAAGTTAAACACAAGTATAGATACAGAGCTAGCGAGAAAGAAACCCACATTTGAGTCCCCCAAAAACTCTGCATCTGACATTGAGGCTTCTGTCGGATTAAAAATGCAATTTCCTAACAAGCGTCTCTCATATTAAAGACTACTTTTATCAGTAGAGTGTTATTTGTAAGTATATTTTTGATAAAAATTAATAATTAAAATAATTTAAAAAAATTTATGGCAGTTGAATTTGTACATTAGTTGAACTAGTGCATTTTGTGGTTGCCTATCGGCGTGTAAACGATTTAATTAACTGTTCAGGTCTGAAATTGTCGGGTAATTTCTTCAGCTGCCATTGTCATAACGAGCAAATCCATTCAGCCAGCAGAAATGTGAACTCAATGCTGAAATGCTGTGGCAGCTTTTGTAGCAGTCGACTGTCGACCAAAAGCGATACATCAGCTTGGTCACCGAAGGTCAGAATGCCACAGCGATTCAGTAACAAACACACACACACACTCAACACTCACATGCGGGTCATTTATGTATAATATATGGGATATGTACAAATGATTGTCGGCTTATTGGAGTATTATGTGTACCTTGGCGAGAACCTGCGATAATTGACGATGCGGGAAACAACTGTCGTTCGGATTACGGGATTGCACTTAATGAGCTAACCCCAAAGTGTGAATGAGCTATGAATAAGAGGGAAAAGTAAAGCATATATCAAAGTAATACCCACTTCACAATTTCAACTATCGTTAGCTCTCTCAACTGTACGTGTTGCATGCAACAGCGCACCCATGTTGAAGTAGCAAATTTGCATATAAAATATATTGCGCATACGCCCTGTATGTTCATGTAAATAAATATGTATGCCAGTTGTACTGCAACTTTTTGCAAGCAACTAGTTGCCAACCAGCCAGTCAGCTCATAATGTTCAATTATAGATGGTTTATTATTAAAAGCATAGCCGGCTTTTAGGCGGGTGCAGCTAAAAGCCTAAGATGGAAATAGCTCAAGTCGTGGGCGTTTTTAGTTAGTAAGCCCCGAAGCGCAGATAATCTAAAGAGAAACATTATTTTTCCCTCTTATTCATAAATAGAAACTTTATGCAGCTGTTGCTGTGGAAATTCTCAAGAACCTTAAATAGAGTTTGCATTTATTCAAGTGTCCTGAATAGGTAAATAGATAGCAAAGTTACACGTGTTTCGAATGGCTAAAAAGGAAATGATAAAATTGTAGCTAAAGATGTTATTTTAAGAATTCTAAAGAAGTTAAACATTAAACTGTTTTCGTCTGGCATTTTCATCATCAATTTGATATAAATATAAAAGTGCAGGGTATAATAACGTCTAGTATTGCTTTGCTTAAAACAGGCCCACGCATTTTGCACTGAGCATGCATGGAGAGCGAAACATGATGACCTTTATGCTGGCCAGGTACAGTTGGTCAGTGGAGTAGCTCCGCACACAGTTTACCACAGTTTTGTGGATATGCACGAGTTAAGTTCTTGGAATCCAAAATTAGACAATCAGTCGCAGTTGCAGTCGCAGTTGTTGTTGATGTTGATGCCGAGTTTTCTGCAAAAAAATCAACGAATTTTGTGCAAACAGTGGGTCACACTGGTTCAGACTGGGTGCCCAGTAAGTTTTTAATTAAATTTTGAACTCGAACTGTGCATGCTTCGATTGCAGAAAAACCTTATCAAAGGACATGTGTAATACATATATGTACGTAAATGTACATACATAAATGTGCGTGGTCGGAATCAAGTTCGCTTGTTTCAATTGCATTTCATGTGCATTGCGAGCTTCGTATTCGCATGTTTCTGAGTATTTACAATCAATATTAGATTATTATCCGTATCCCCACGCGTTGACATTGAAATGAAAAGAAGTAAACATGTTGTGCTTGATTTTTGTCATATAGTAAAAGTCGTAAAAGGTCAGGTAAAGTAAACGGAATTATTGCAATCGCAATTGCAGTATCTGTTCAGTTCTAGTTGCACTTTGCCTAATTAACTGATGCCAGACACGCGCTCTTACTAAACAAACATCCAACTGCATTTTTCAATGGAATCCAATAAACTCAGTTGTAAAGAAATTCTAAGAACTTCAAAGGCTTCACAAATAGTTATTCTGAGCCCCAGGACGAAATTGTCAGGGGAAAATAGTCGGTTAGAAAGACATTTTGAAAGGAAGCAGCTTATTCTCTTTAAATGGATTCTCAGTGGGTATTTAATCCGGCCAATTAAAAGTATGATTTAGCTTAGAGTAAAAGACTTAAAATCGAAGCAGAAAACCTTCAAAGGACTTAAACTCAAGGTTTTGGATTTGAAATGGGGAAAACTTGCAGCAAACCAATCATTTCCAAAGAATAGGAAATAAGTGCAAATTTTGAGACGAATTAAGGCAGTATTGTTTTACAAATTGTGGCATTGTTTGCAACTACCTTAGGGATATTGAAATATATTCAGCTTTCTCTTGTAATTTACATTGTTGAAGGCAATTATTTAATGGTGCTGGTAAAAGCTTTAGTTGCTAAACGCCCCAAAATTATTTGAGGATCTTGTTAGAGTGCTAGGCCACCTACTTGATATAATGATGACAGCAATTATATGAATGAGTGAAGGTCGCAGGATAACGACGACCGTCAGGCAATTCATCATCATGGGTGTTTTACTTTACTCTGCAGTCTTTGTCTACTTTAAAGCACTCTTCGTTCGTTTGTGTTTTGCTTTTATTGCTGCTTTCATAACACAGTCGGTTGTTGCCATTATTTTAGCGTGCAAACAATGATGACGTCATCCTGGAGGACCTACACAATTTGCATGCAAGCCGGTCGTTTACAAAAGTCCATCGTCACATTCCACGCTTACTTGCAGTTTTTTTGTTTTATTTTTTGTCGGGTTTGTTTTATTCAGTGTTTTTTCTTTCGTACTTTCTTACACAGTGCGTACTCGTGCTGTTAGAGCACGTTGTTACCAAGAACAACCCATTCATTGAGCCAAACAAAGTGCACACGTCATGCAGGCCCAGAGATTAACTTCCGCACGAGTAACAGTTGTGTGCGTTTTCAAGGAAATCAATCATCCAGAAATAGATCAACACCTCGTAGTTCGCCACATCCCCATCCAAACAGGTTCCCCGATTCGCTATCGTCATTTCAATTTGGCCATTGTTTTTATACCCTGTGTGATGGGTATATTAAGTTTGGGCAAAGAAGAAGTCTGTATGATTAAACAGGCATGAGTGATTGTAAGAGCTAGATGTACCAAATTTGCTAAATAAGGGCAGATCCATTTAATCTAAAATGTTTAATGCCTCCCTCTCCAAGTGCAGTGTTAGGGCACAGGGTAGTTAAGAGTCAACCACTCTCTACTTAAGCTTTCTTACTTGTCATTGAATTGAAGTACTTTCTATCGCTCTCTTACTTACGCTGCATGTGCTCACAACGGTAAGCCCAATAAATGAAGTGGCAACAAAAAACAAGAGAAAACAACAACCAGAGCTTTTCACAACGGGTGGTCACGACAGCACCGATATTAGTCCATGTCCATTGAGTACACACAGACAGATTCAAAGTCAACTTAAAACTGAGCCTCGCGCGCTTTAAAGTCGGCGCGTTGCTGGGAGTGATGTTTCAATTTGATAGAACATCGATATTCCACCGCCATAGCTTGTAAATGCATTAAACAAGCTACAGTCTCTACAGAGCACTCTCTATCGGGAACCAGGTCTTCTACGCCTTCTGCTACCTTGTACATACGTTTCAAATAAAACCATTATACCCTTTTTTTTTCCAATTTTAATGGGTATAACAAACCACAAGTGCTCATAATAACCTTCAGTAATCTTGGCTGCAGCATATTGTGTTGACATTTTCATTTTGTTTTGGAAATGATTTTTCTCAGGTGCGTTCTCAGTTGATTTTGTTGATAATTGCTTTAAGGAACAACCGAACGAGTAACCGAACTATTTTAAAATCTAATTTAAATGTTATCAAATCTTTCAACAAGTAATTAAAAATTGCAAAGTAACTAAAATGGGTTTCTGAAACGCCGACAATTGCTTTAACCTTGCTTTTGTGCTGTTAAAGATTTATAGAATGTATGTAAATTAATATTGAAAACAGTCGTAATTAAGGCAGGGAGTTCACTTTCTTATACATTTGTTTACCTATGATTATTATACTATGTTATTAAATGGAATACAATATTCTCTATTTGAATATACGTATATTATAATAATTCCATATTCATCAGCATATTTGCTGAATCACTTACTAGGGCGACGCTTTACACATGGTAGCTGGCTTCTTCAGTCTTTTTATAGCATACAATTGAGCGCTAATCTAAAACTATGCTAAGCCCAAAATAGTAATCATCGTAAAAATAAAACTGGGTAAAAGTTGTGGCTGTTGCGAGTCGGCAAATTGAACTCAGTCGCAGGTGCTGCCATGTTAACAACAGTAGAAACAGAAGCAAAAGCAAACAGGAAGGAGCACTGCCGAAGGACGAAGGATTTAGTCGAAGTCGAGGCCGAAGACGTCATTGAACTGACGCCAATCGCGTTATTGTTTTTGCGTCGCGACGCTTTGACTCATTTTCATTCATTCACAAAAATTCGGCAAATGCTATTAATCACCCCTCTCTCTCACACACATACACTCTCTCTTATACTCCATATAAAAACTATTTATATATAATCGAGCATAACAATAAAATCAAGAAAAGTTTGTGAATCAACAGTGCGTCATCAACCGGTGGCGGATCCTATTGATTACCTTCACGTGTCGCTACTTAAGTTTCCTTTTCCTCCCCCCGCATTTTCATTTCAATTTCTTCTCTGCAATTGTTTTTCCCCATTTTTAAACCAAACCCAGCGAACGCAATCGTCCTAAAATATTCTCAGACACGTCTGTAGTTTTTTACTACGTATATTGCCATACACACATTTTTGGGTCGGCAATTTATAGTTGTCGTCATTGTCGTCGTGTGACGCTTGAAATTTGTTCTTAACGTGTTACGTTACGTAAATGAAAAATACAAACACGTCAAATTACGTGGGCGGAGTCGAAAAGTTTGGCCAACTCAAATTGGTAGTAAACAGTTAAACGAGTGTTGTTTTTAACGTGATTACTTGAAGGATCTCTCTCTGTTTGGTGGTGCCTAAAGGTTGAAGGTCCTCAGGATTGGTCTTTAAGTGGATTTAAGAATATAGTTTTGATGACTATATCTAGATTTCGAGGATAGGCAGCTAAATGGAAAAAGTGCAATATTTAATAATTGTAAGGAAAGAAGTCTATACTAAAATACAGAACAGAACTAAGTTCCATAGAAATTATCCACACCACAAATCCTCTCTCAAAAGTATTAATTCTGTATGGCAATAGAAATATTTGCATAATTTCATATATTTTTATTATTTGCTATCTGTAAACCAATTCTGAAATGTTGGAGGTTTGCAGACTTTCATTTGTATTCATTCCTCACTCACCTATTTCCTGTCGTCTCTCTGTCTGATTACAGCCCAGCCATGTCCGACGCGGGCAAATCGAATAACAATGCGGCGACTGCGCCAAGTGGCGATGAGGAGGAGGGCGGCAACGTCGCACCAACAACAAGGACAACACCACACACCAATCACAACAACAACAACGCCAGCAAGAACAAGAGCAAATTGAAATCAGCGCAGAACAGCAACGAGGGCAGCGGCGGAAGCGGCAGCATAGACAAACTATCACCGGATCAGGATATTTACATTAATGCCGCCGACGGTCTGCCCACGGAGCACCCGACGCTGCCGCGGGAGGGGGATGTGGACACCGATACGGCCGAGCCGGAGGTGGATGCTGATTCGTTCGATGATTTGCCCACATCGATAATTGTGACCAACATACACTCGGAGGTGTTTGCGAGCCCGGAGTTGAAGCATGCGATGGAGGAGCTATTTCGCACATTCTGCGAATCGGCAACCTTCCAATGGCTGCGCAGCTTCCGGCGACTGCGAGTGAACTATGACAATGCGATTGCAGCGGCCAATGCCCGCATCAAGCTGCATCAGTATGAGTTCAACAAGAAGACGGTGATTACCTGCTACTTTGCACAGCCGGTGACACCGGTCAACAACAAGAATTTACAGCCGCCGGCGCCGGTTAAACAGTTCCTCATCTCACCGCCCGCATCGCCGCCAGCGGGCTGGGAGCCACGCGAGGAGGGCGAACCGCTGGTCAATCATGATCTGCTCGCCGCCCTCGCCAGCCTGACGCCGGGTGAATCGCATGAGCTGCATCCGCAGAGCGAGGATCAGCCAGCCATTATTGTGCACACGGCCATGGTGCCCGAGGGAGGAATTGGTGTTGGAACTGGAGTCGCTGCACTACAGCCCAAGGCACCCATTGCACAGACCAAGTGTCCGGAGCGGGCATAAGAGCCAAGATGAGGATTGGAAGTGAACTTTGGATGATTTGGAAGAGTCAACACTCACACACACACACACCCAACACACTGAGCATCGTTTTAGAAGGTCGAGTCCTCAGAAGTTGAACTGACCAGCTGAATTAAAATTGAAAAGGGGACAAGTTGATGGGGCAGACAAGATCGTCGGCTTTGGGTTTACAGTCTGATGATTGAGTATTGTTTGTAAATAATTTTATAAAATTCGATTGTGATTAATTTACATGTAGCTATGTTTTGTATTAAGTACTCGAAACTCGTACTATCTCTATTGCTCTCTCGTTTTTGAGCGCTTCATTTGTCCCCTAACTTCCGTGTGTAGCCATCGAGCATTTATCAACGATAAGCTTATCTTAATGTGCGATAATTAATTCTAGATGTGTTTCCTCTCGTTTGCATACAAAATGTCGCGTTGTGTCTCGCTCTTGGTGTCTTGTTGTACTCGTTGTAACCGTACTCGTACCGATATCGATGTCAGCAATCGTTACTCGTTACTTGTTATTCGCTGGCTATTCACACAATATCTAACTGTACCTTCATTGTTAATGAAACAACTCTGTATGTATTTTGTGTATTCTGTGTCTAGCTGCTTTATAAAAATCACAAAGCGGAAACGGAAATTACTTATAACGAAAACAAATGCGAAATACAAACCCCGCGAGGTCAGATATGAATATGTATGTTCATCAAATTATATCTGTGTATGTATATGTAAATGTTGATCTAATTGTAAGCCAAAAAAGAGCTCAGATATCTATGTACATGTGTCTGAGATACTGAAATACGTATTTAAACATATTAGTTAAAATTAAAAAGGGCATGAAAAACCATAAACAAAGCTAATTTGAAGTTATATTCAATTTAAAAATGATGAATGTTCTCAAATGTACCAAAACCAAAAACCTGAAGCAAATACAAATTCAAAAATAAACAACAAATTCCTTAAATCTTTTATATTTGTCATGTCAAATGGTTTCACAGAAATTGTCTTTGATTTCAGGCGACAATGGACTAAATCCAGTGGACTTATTGCAATAATCAAGGATATATTGAAGAGCTTCGGCGAAATTATTGTTTGTAAATTTATTTAGAAATGTTTAAAAGAAAAAGCATTTCACTCTTCTGTTGGAAATTTGAACTCAAAGTAAAATTCTATGCATTCGTGGAAGTGTTTCGATAGGTAAAAGATAGAGATGCTTTCTACAACCTGTTATTCCCGAAAATATGGAGATGTCGAAGCTAGAACAAATTTTAAAGCATACTTTTGGGCTGCTGAAATTGGAAACCTAACTATTCGATGTAGAATATATTGATCCATGCCTTGCATTGCTGAGCAGAGATTCCCAAAACAGACACGAAATTTACAAAAACAAGAGTTGGCGAGAAACTGTGGCCAGAAGTGCATTCTGTCTTTGGCCCGTGCAAAGTTCTCAATTTATTAACATGATGAAACTTAACTAAGGTCACGGCAAAAGCAACCAATGTGTGTGCGAGTGTGTGTGTGTGTGTGTGTATGAGAATGTTTAGCAAAACCAACAAGTTTTGGTGGCATTTCCTATTTGCTTTCGATAGTTTTGAGGGGCACCATTTGCTCAGGATCCTCGGGATAAATACTGTCCTTGCGCCCTTTGCCACCAGCGCATTGACTGAACCAGGTGTCGCCCTTGCCAAAGTTCTCGCCGTCCTCGATGGACTCGGGCATGGGCTTGTTGTTGGTCTCTGGCAAGAACATAACCCAGAAACCAGATAGCAAAGCCACCACACCAAACAGCACCGCTGGAATCTTGGGATCAAACGAGTCGCCGAGCAGTGTTATCAATGGCGTTAAGGCGCCCGAAAGACGCGCTGACATTGAGCCCAAGCCCATGGCCGAGTTGCGGACGACGGTGGGAAAGAGCTCCGCCGAGTAGTTGTAGATGACGGCAAAGGATCCGGCGATGAGTAGCTTGCCCAGCATCACAATGCTGGTGGACAGTGTGCTGCCCTGTTGAATAAAAGCGGCCACGATGCAGCAGAGGCCACCGCCCAGCATCAGAGTGGACGTGATTGAACGACGTCCGAGGCGATCCAGGACAAACATTAACGTAATATAGGTGGGGAACTCCACCAGACCCAGGAGGAACAGTATGAAGTAGGGATTGCCATAGAGCTTGCCCGCACTTAAAGACAGGCCGTAGTAGACAATCGAGTTGGCGAACCAGCAGAGGCAGACATTGAGTGTCTTCATGCGAAGATTGAGTGTGCGGAAGAGATCGCTGAGTCCGGCACTAGACTTCTCCTCGATGGCAGCCTGCTGCTTGGCCTTCTGCACATAGTAGTCCTTGTCCACGGGCGTGTTTGAGCCATTAATGCGTATTCCCTTGGCCACAATATCCACAGCCTCGACTGCGCGTCCCTGCATCCAAAGCCAGCGCGGTGACTCGTCCAGCAACCACCAATGGGCCAGGAACAGACAGCCATGCAGTCCATAGACGACCTGCAGCATCTGTCGATCCTTGATGATGGCTCCCCAGCCGGCCACAAGCATAATTCCACCAGCAAATACAGCCTGAAAGAGGGAATTGAATAGAAATTAAAATAGACTTAATCATTTTTCTCGGCAGCTCTCTCTCCCCCCTTGAAATATTAATACTTGTTCTTCCTCTAATTTCTACTATTAATTCTTATTGATCTGACTGAGTTTTTTCTGGGCTTTCTCCAGTCCATGCAACATATGTTGGATCATTTTATAATAAAGGTTCTAGATTTACTCACCTGGAATGTAATGCCACACACTGTGCGCTTGGTGGGACCCACCAGTTCCATGGTGAGCACAAAGCCGCAAATGTAGGCGCCAGCTGAGCCCACAATGCCCAGGAGGAAGCGTGCGACCAGCACTGAAAAGTATTCCGGAATAAAGGCCACGCCCACGCCAATAATCAGCTGGAGCAGCGCCGACCAGCAGAAGACGGTCTTGCGACCAACCTTATCGGCCAGGCCGCCCAGCGTGACGGCTCCCGTAAAGACGCCCAGCATGAACACGGTCTGAATTATGGAGCCCATCCAGCGCTTCTCGCAGACAAAGTTCCAGTCGATGGTGCGGGATGTCTTGTAGTATGTCGTGTCATACACGTAACTCTCGCAGGGAATCTGACTCTGGTCGCCAGCGCTCACGTTGAACATATGGCACGAGTCCAGCTCGCCATTGTCCTTCATGGGAATGGCATCTAGGATGGCGCTCGAGTTCCACGGCAGTTGCGAGAGGCTGCTGTTGTCCACGCCGGGAATGAAGCATCGATGCTCCGGAACTGCGGCAACAGTCACCAGCGACAGCATGTGGAGACCCGCTGTCAGTCCCGACAGCACTTGCAGGAAGAACTGAATGAACTGGTATTTGCCAAACTCACCTAAGGAGCCAAGACAAATCATTAATTAATAAAACGGGGCTTGTTTAACAGATCACCTCATACCTAAAATGCAATAATGCAATATAATTATATTTTGATTTGTTTCTATCAGAATCGTAATTCGCAAATAATCTAATATAATATTGTAGTTTATTTTTAGAAAAAATTATTATAGTGGGGACTTTACACAGCGACCCATTGGCACCGCCTTCTTAGTCTACAGCACCGCCAATTAACTTGATTTGTTCCATGCATTTATACATTTTTATGAGGCTTAGACTTTTCGTTATGTATTCTCAATAAAAACCGTGTGTGCCTACGCTACTACAACTAAATACAATAGTATAGTACTTGATAGATTGACATTAAATTGGACATTAGTTTATTAGCCAAGCCAAGTTTATTAATATTTAAATTTAATGTTTTTCATTACTTCAAGCTGGCTTAAATTCAAATATTCTTAATTTGTTTTCTGTTTTGCATTCACAAGGGCGTCGGCAGCTTTTCAAGCAGGGGGGGCCAAAATTTTTTTTCACTTTCACAATGCCGCAATAATGTTGACAGAAATTATAATAATGTAGCTATAGACCTGAAACTTGGTACACTTAATGGGCATACCATACAGTGGCTCACAGCTTAAAGTATGCACCCTTATTTTTGCTTTAACTGCTATGTTAGTCAAGTTATCACAATAAAAAAAATATATTTGGAAAGGTCGTGTAAATTCCGTTTGAATGACACAAAACTTTTTTTAAAATATTGAGTACCCTTGGAAAATTTCGAATTTATGTAAAAGTCACTTTTCAAAACTTTTTTCCTCGATTTTTTCCAAAAAATGTTGGGATGCAAAAAAATTCTTGGAACAATTCAAAGAGTAACTGCAAAAAAAAATTTTTAAAAATATTTTTGCTAGTATTTTTTATAATTTTTTGAAAACTGCAAAAAAGGCACTTTTTGCATGAAAATGAGGAAAAATGGGTAAAAATGGTCATTTTTAGGATTTTCAAAAAATTATAAAAAATACTAGCAAAAATATTTTTAAAAATTTTTTTTTGCAGTTACTCTTTGAATTGTTCCAAGAATTTTTTTGCTTCCCAACATTTTTTGGAAAAAATCGAGGAAAAAAGTTTTGAAAAGTGACTTTTACATAAATTCGAAATTTTCCAAGGGTACTCAATATTTTAAAAAAAGTTTTGTGTCATTCAAACGGAATTTACACGACCTTTCCAAATATATTTTTTTTATTGTGATAACTTGACTAACATAGCAGTTAAAGCAAAAATAAGGGTGCATACTTTAAGCTGTGAGCCACTGTATATAAAGCCTGAGAAAAAATTTAGACCGATCGGGCCATATAAGAAAAAGTGTAAAATATTTTAACAAATCTAAATGTATAGCTAGAGACCTAAAATTTGACATACAATTTAGTTAGGCTAAAATAGAATTTATACTTATTTTTGTTTTTTATCATCTGACTCCGAAAACTATTTTTCAATTTTTGAGCATAAATACACACTTGCAACATGTGATATTTCACGAAAAGAGGCAATAATGGGCAAAAAATATTAATACCATCTCATTATATTTATATTGACAATTAACATTGCGTTAATATAATTTACAACCAACTACAAGCAATCATACTTTTCTTTTTTACCACGGAACACAACAATTTTTAGGTTAGAAATGCTAAAAAACATCACTTTACAGAAGCACATAAAACAAAGTTAAATCACATAAAACAAGTAATTCATGATGACCTTATAATATTAATAGATACCTTTAATTTTGTTTTCCATCTTAATTTTCTTTAAAATTCGACGTACATTTCACTTGATAAAGATTTAAAATGTATTCTTATCACTGCGGACGGCAGTCCGCGCTAGTGACGAAAGCAGCACGAAGGGTGCGAAGGCGACTAGCATCACTGCGGACGGCAGTCCGCGCTAGTGACGAAAGCAGCACGAAGGGTGCGAAGGCGACTAGCATATATACACAGGAAGAATGGAAAATTTGCTATGACTGTCCGATCAGGTCGAGTTATATACCGATCGAAAGGTATTAACTTAACTTACAAATGTGCATACTAAGACTTTTGGAAACTCACCTGGTTCGTGAGATAAACAGGTGTAAGTGGGAGGGGCAAAATTTAAATGATTGGAGCTAATGGGGCCGTTGGAGCCTTTCTGAATTTTTTTTTAATTTTTAACTATTCTAATCAAAATTACGCGTCGAATGACACCTCGATCATCAAAATCCGACCGCTGGTTCGAAAGATAATTAATTTTGAAATTTTTAGGGGCCTTCCGAAAATGAGATGAAAAGTCAGTCTGTTTGTTTGTTTGTTTGTTTGTTTGTCTGTTTGTCTGTTTGTTAGTATCAAAGCGTTGATTTAGCTGAAATGTTTGAATGAGGACTTGTTCCCGCTCAAAAATATAGAAACGTTTGTTCTACGACTTTTTCGAAAAATCGCTAGTTTAGCGGGAAATCGCTAAAAACCGCTAAAATTATAACCCTCATAGCATCCAAACGATAGAAGCTACAGATGCGATCTATATATCGTTGCAAAGGTATTTTGAAGGGCTTTTAGGCATACCTTCAAAGTTTTTCTTTTAAGTAAAAAGGTAAACGGCTACAGGTGAAACAAGGTATTTTTTTCCACATTTTGGCGATTTAAGAAAAATCTACACATGAGATCACTTTAAAATATGTTATATGTTATAGGCAATTTGATTCCGCGTTTTTTGACATATAACACGTATCTGTCAAAATTCGTTTGGACAAGATATTACCTATTAACTGAATATACCTTTTACCTTTACACTACTGCATGTACATATGCAGTATGTACACTGCTTGCAGCGTAATGCGGAAATAAACTGCTTGCAAGTGGGGAATTCTTTTTGCGGCAGATAAATCATTTTATAATCAAAAATATAAGATCGTTTGTTCTACTTTTTCGAAAAATCGCTAGTTTAGCGGGAAATCGCTAAAAACCGCTAAAATTTAAATTTCGAAGAGCTCTTAGACAAACCTTAAAAGTTTTTTTTTTAATTATAAGGGTAAACAGTTACAGGTTAAATAAGGTATTTTTTCCCACATTTTGACAATTTAAGAAAAATCTACACAACAAATCACATCAAATATTGCAATTTTAAAATTTCTGATGTCTTATTCAAAAATTTCTGATATCCCACAAAAAAACCTCTTTACGAGGTAAAAGTCTAGTGACGAAAACATTTTCATGCCCCAAAATTTCTGATATCCAATTTTGTGACGAATAATATTAAGTTTTACACATAAATTATTTTAAACAAAATTTTTGCATTCGGCACTGCGCAAAACAGTGAGTTTTATTTAGTATTAGAATTGAAACATTTTAGCGCAATGTGCCGGGTGCCAAAATTTTGTTTAAAATAATTTATGTGTAAAACTTAATATTATTCGTCACAAAATTGGATATCAGAAATTTTGGGGCATGAAAATGTTTTCGTCACTAGACTTTTACCTCGTAAAGAGGTTTTTTTGTGGGATTTGCAACACGAGCAAAGTGAAAACCTGCGGTAAAATATTCGTTGACTTTCAGGACTTCGTAAAATAGCAGGGCTACAATTAAAACTGTAACACCATGATTTTCAAGTGCAAAAAATAACTCTCTTTAATATAACATATAAGGTATTCACTTGACCCTAGCAGCGTTGCAGGTTGAAAACGTTGCAAGCTTGCTGCTTGAACAGCGCTTTACGTGGAAAGCGTTTCGCATAATCAGCAAAATGTAAACAAAAAACAGCCCACTGTGATTATGTGCAACGCGCTGTTCACGCAGCAAGCTAGCAACGTTTTCAACCTGCAACGCTGCTAGGGTCAAGTGAACACCCTAATATTGTTTTTGCATAACTCTTAAAAAACAAAATTGACTTTCTGCCCAAATCTGGAAGCTAAATCATGTAAAGTTATGAGTGTAGGGGGGGGCAATGGCCCCCCCCCCCTGCCGACGCCCTTGTGCATTCATAAGGTCCGTATATCAAAATTTCCCTACATTTATGTATTTTCCTGAGGTAACTATCATCAATGTTTTTTATCCTAATATTTTAATTCGGTTTAACGAATTTGTTTTACCAAGTTCATTCTGAGTGGAAAATTTATGAACTAATCTAGAATACGATTAAAATTCGCTTGGTCATTATAAAGCGAAAAACATTTGGTAAGTATGGCATACGCATTGCGAATTTAAGGTGAGTATCTTATGGATTAATTATGATTTTAAACATTTTACAGGCCGTATAGCTTTTTATTACTTCCTTTACCATCTAAGTGACTATAGAAGTTTTTCGTCACAAACACTTTTAAAAGTGTTTTTCCATAATGTTTATATTCGACAATGCTTAAACGATATATGGTAATTTTAATGGATTATCAACAACGGAAGAACTATTCAAATGGCCAAATTGGGTTATCGAATACGTGATGATGGGCGTTGCTTGGCATATAGTAGTATTTAACGGCGCCGCCGGAATTGTCGTCACATCAAAACATATAGCAATTAAATCAATGAAAATTTATTCAATACTATTTCAATTGAATGGCATACAAATACGCGTTGAAATATTTGCCAACAGCTTTTGATTCTCTATTTCTTTTCTCTTTTTTGTTTTTTTGCGATGGGCTATTGACGTAGTGAGGGGACTGATATCGCACCGATGTTTGGGAGTGGTCAGGGGGCTGGCTGCACTGAATTGATTATGACCAAAGGCATTTGAGTTTTCCATAGACTGTGCTGTGATCTCGCTGCTCGAGGGCAAACACTGTGTAAATTTCTTTGAGCATTGCCTAGATATTTGACATATATGAACGGTCCAATGTTCAATCGACAATTACAATTGATTTGCGGTGCACAATTCGTTCGTTCAATTCATGCCCTACTTGGTCGGGGGGCAAAGTTACACTACAAGTCACACGTGATACAATTGTCTAAGAATTTTTGAATTTACTTATTTTTTAATGTCTATCTTTGTCGGATCACACAGTAAGTGTTTAAAGTATTATGTCAGAGATCTGAGAGACTGTGACAATAATTTTTTAATTAACACCAATTCGACAATTGCGACAGTTTTTAATTAAATTCAATTACACCTCATATACATACATAATCAGAATGACACAAGCAACGATCCGATCGATAAGTGACGATAATGAAAATGAAAATAAACGGCAATAAATAAGCTGACGTCCAAATCATAACGGATTATCAATGCCCCACACAATTTTTCCCAACAAGTACTATGTAGTACTACAAATGTATATGATACACATATAAATTTATTACTTATTTGTGGGATTTGTTGCCAGAGTATTAGCCCAGTTTGTTACCAAATGGCCCTTGAACGAAATACCGCTCATGATTCGTTTGTTTAACTAATCAAACATGGCATAAAACGTGTATTTGCAATACACTGTAATACATAAATGAAGCATATCGATTATCTGTAACAATTTATTACACCGTAAACGATTCATAAACTAGAACAATAAATACATTTTCGAATTCCAGCTACAATAATGTATCAATCTTATTTTGTAATAGAACATGCTTGAGCTGTCTTATCTTCCAAGTATCACCTTTGATTACCATTCCAATAATCATTAGACATAGTTAATATATTTTAATTACACCTTTGTTGCCTTTGCTATTTCGATTATAAATAGAACTGAAACAATTAAATTCATTCTCCTTTTAATTATTCCTTGGAATTCATTGGAATTCACAAGTGTGAAGTACTTTTCATGTGCTAATTTGTTGCATCAAAATATATAAATAATTTTATTTTGTTCAGGCAAACGGCTAGCAGCCACGCCTGGTATTTATTATATATTAACTTATCCCCATACATACATGGTCTTGTAATTAACTGAAATTGTTCAAAAATTAAAAACTTTATATGTAAAAAATGATGTAACATACGAGAGAAGAGTTAATTATATAATAATAAAATATATTATTACTACTACTACTACTATAAATAATTTTATAGCCAAGTGCACTTCAACAGACTAGTTTTGTTTTCCATTTTCATGTGGGCCACATTGTGTGTATGATGGCATTGATTTATTATAATTGTTGCTTTTGCCTTTTGACGTACATTATTAAGTTTGTAATTACATACATACATGCACATTACAAAGCTTTGCGTAAGCCGCAAAAAGCACAAAACCGAATATTACACAAAAGAATTAAGCATAACCATTGCCGTTTTTGGTTGGATGAGTTACTTTGTCGTATTATGATGGATTTAAAATATTCTAAAAATATTCTATGTATGTACATATATCATGTACAAAAATAATGACAACAAATATGTAATTAATTAAATTTACTACGACTTTAATAAAGCTACATATGTATATTGTACAGAAGATAGAGCTTTAAATTTCATATTTAGCTGGGGAGAACCCCTGTAAATATTAACGTGCATATATACTGAATAATTTGCCTTTATTCTTTATATTATGTCTGTATATATTAAATTATCACATTTTTTTTCTATCTGTTAACACTTTTTAATATTTAGAAATGTATAATAATGACATACATAGAAACTCAGGCATGCATTTCTTATCGAGCAGAGCCGAGGAAGCTATGTGAAAGTGCGAATTTGATTACGAATACCAACTATTCTATTTTAGGGTATCTCTGTCCTAAAGAATCCACAAGCAGCCTTACAGGAAGCCAACATTATTTGGACTTTGTTGAATATTATTCTTATCGACATGTTTGTCAGCGGAACTCAGACATAAAACAAAAAAACAAACAAATTCTGAAGGTCGTCTGACTTTGTAGCCAGTAAGAAGTTTCGTAGCTTTCGATTAAATATAATAAAAAGACTGTTGAGGCGTGCTGTTTAAAGAGCAAAGAAGAAATTAAGAATAAAAAAAAACTTAAGAATCACGTTACATTCGGTGTAAGTACTTGAACTAAGCGAATAACTTAAAACTCTACCTTGACTTCGCAGTTCACCGTGCTAAAAAAAACAAGCACGCGACAATGCGGCAAAGTTTGTCGGTAAAAAGAAAGAAAAAAAAAACAAAACAAAAACATCAAAAAGAAATTAAAGCAGTTTAGAAATTAAAGCGAGGTGAAACCTGTTTTGGGGTTTTCGCATTTCTTGCCCGTCATATTTGTATTTATTAACATACAAATACATATGTACATATGTGTGAATGCAAGTACGTATGTATGTACATATGTGCACATGTGGAAACAGTTAAAAAAAAGTTGCTAATGCGGTCGTTAATCCCAAAAGCCGCTTGCAGCTTAAGTTGATCGTGGGCTGAAGTCGCAACGTATGATAAGCTTGATTTCCACACAAACACTTTTTTGAGTTGTAATTCAAAATATTGAGTACTCAGTGTTAAATTAAACTAAAATGCTGAATATTTAAATTTCTAAGCTTTCTGATTAATTAAATCTAACTATTGGCATCAGTTAATACAACTAACTATTTAGCATACAATAAAATCTCCCATCGAACTGATCGCATTCACGTGAACTAATACGAGTATGAGAATGAGTCTATGTGTTAAATGAATACACCCTAGAGAATTACGGCTACACCGTGATGATGACAATGATGCTGGCCTTAGGTATTATTTACAGATATTCCAAAGAAACAATCGTTAATGTATTTCGCATGTTTGATTAGAAGGTTCATTAGTTAATACAAATACAAATAACGAATGTCAAGCGATTGCTCTCGTATATCAGTTGTCAACTGTCATACTGTCATACTGTTCTACACGGGTGTCAATTCAGCCAACCTTGAGATTTATTAAATTAGAAAAAGCTGTAATTAAAATTGTATTAGCTCGTCGCTCATAAACAGATTGGCGCCAAATCTGACAGACAGAAGCTGATGATTTAAAAAGCTAATAGATTAACTGTGGATCTGAATCTAAATGAAATTGATAACAAGTGCTTTAGCGCGAGTCTTGTGATAAGACCTGTCAGGTGGATAACTGAATTTAGCATGCAGTTATGTGTGGATAAACGGAAATCGTCACAGCTGCAGCTGATAAGAACAATCACTACTGATAAGCTCAGCTGATAAGAGCACGCAGACTTGGCAACTGTTGACACAATTTAATTTCCATTGCTGATCTGCTCTGTTGAAAACTCACCCAATTTGCCCATAAGGTCCTCTAGAACATAATCCACAGCCATGTTGCTTTTTGTTCAAAAGATTCGATTGGCACTTAAAAAACAAAAACTTTGATACACGTGGAAATACAATTTGTTTCTTTTTTGTGCAATTATTGCTTTAGTTTAGTACAATTTGCATTTTCTGTGGGAGTTTTAGATCAGTATCACTGGGACAACTCAAAAGTCGTATTCGATATCGAATCCGAGATCGGGCTCGATGCGCTGCTGGAAACCTTAAAGCGCCGCCGAACTGGCAAAAAGCTAAATGCCAACTGAACTGAATAGGTCTTGAGTGTGCGAACCGTTTCGAGTCGCGACTGAATAACACTCACACATGCTCACATCAAAACAAACAGACAAACAGAGCAGCATGTTATCGCTGCTCCCTCTCTCACTTTGTATACACACTTATGTGAGTGTGTGTGGGAAAGCTTTGCGATTGAGTGCGGATCGTACTGTTTTGAGTATTTGCTGAATTTGTTGTTGTTGTTGTTGATTTCAGTGACATAATTCATTATCGATAAGCCTAGGCCAATCAATGAGGGAGAACCATTATATTATACCATCAGCATCATTTTTTCGTACTGTTTCCATGCACAGCACGTGGATCATATAATTAGATTGTATACACAAACCTACACAAAATATATATATATAAATACATGCACTGTTGCTTTCATTATAATCTTAAGTCCCGACCCCAAAAATATAGATAGTTCTATTTATATACAAAATATATTTAGATGGTTTTTCTTTACAGGAAATGGATGAAAATTCCCTTTAAATTATGTAGAAAGTTTTTTGAAATTCCATTTTCTATACAAGTATGCTTTTTTACAAGGGATATCATAAAAGTTGTAATTTCCAAATTGAACAGTTTGTTGAAATTATTTAAAATTATTTTTATTGAAAATTAACATGTGCGAATCATCGAATTTATCGGACCCCATGTCCTTTTTATACCTGGATATGCTATCGACCGTTTTAATAGATGATACCAAGGAACTCCAAAAACAATTTGATACCAAAATGCACTTTATACGTGAGCAGGAACAAAACTGTCTGGAGAATGCAAAGCAAGTGAGATAAATAGAGTAAAATATAATAATAATATAATAAATCTATGTAAAAATTGATTAAACCCGTTTTCAGCTGCTTTTTATCGATCAGTTTGTGGACACTTTAAAGAAATGCGTCGGTCAAACGGAACTCGAATTGCAGGAGAACGAATTCGATTTACTTGAAGCTGAGAAAGTTATCTCCTACTTCGAAGCATCGAAGTCTTTGAAGTTTCTCAAGTATGAGCATAGCAACTATTTGGTTCTCTTAAAGCTGCTTCTATCAGCGGATCGTTCAGCAGCACAGTGCAACAAGCTTAGGGATGACATCGAACAGTATAACAACGAGGCCTGCAAGCAATTGGAGCCCGTTAAATTGGTAAGTGTAGCAACCTAATAAACTATTCTTATTTATATTCATGTTGTCTCCAGATAACCAAGATCATAAGCTATCATAAAGATACACTGGACATGCTGGAGAATCAGATAAACAAGCTGGAAAGCATGACAAAAGATATAGCCAGCAATTATGAAGAAATAGTCAAAAAACTCAAGATTAGCAGCCTGTCAACCAAGTGCACTTGTGAAATGGCCAATGTAATTAATGATATATACCAGAACTAAGCCTGATTTTTGTATGAATTTACAAAACAAATTTACTTTACATTATCGGTATGTAAATAAATGCTAATGAAGTTCAACTTTGTTCTTAAGACTATAGATGTATGTATGGTAAGGAAGTATACTTTGGTTATATGCTATGTTAGTGGGACTCGCGGAAGAAGACCACATCGTCGGCTATGATGCTGGTGCTGGTCTTCTGGTTGCCCTGCTGATCGGTGATCTCGCCATACGTGATCTTGCCTTGGATCATTGTGCGCTGTCCCTTCTTCAAATACTCCAGCACTGTATCGCGCAAATTGGGCTTAAAGACAACCACACGGTGCCAGTCGGTACGCTGGGCCCAGTCTCCATTTTCGTATCTATTTAAGAAATAAATGTAACTAAAGTTCATTTGGAAACTATTGAACTCACTTGTAGTTGGTGTGCGTGGCTACGGAAAATGTGACCACTGGATGCTCCTGTGAGCCGCGCAGCTGCGGATCGGCACCGACACGTCCCAGTATAGTTACATTGTTGACAGCTACATATTCAATTGATTGGTCGAATAACATTTATTAAATAGCATATGCATTACATTTTTTAGCTACGTACTTTTTTCAATTTTGGCGGGCGCCGCGGCCGAAGTGCTAGCGGCACCTCGTGCCGGCAGACTCCGTAGTCCGTTTAGAACGGGCGTCAACTGAAAATATTCAAATTGTATCAGCAATTTACTTGCACTATTTGCAGTTATTTAAGCAGTTTACTTACAATGCGTTTGCTTTGTTGCATCATATTCTCAGCGTGTTTTATAAAGCGGCAATGCGATTTTAATTTGTGGAACAGCTGTTTGTTTCACCACCACACTAACAACTCACGTGTGGTTGTCACCAACTATTTTAAAAGGTATGGCAACCTGTCCCACAAAACGTGTGGCAACCATCTAACCACAAGAAGGGGACGATATTCACATTTAGCTAATTTTTTATCCTTTTTAGACGCTGGAATTCTGAAAATGTCACATGAGTTTTTGTTTCATTTTTGTCGAGTTTCTAATTTTTTATTTAGAATATAAAAAAATTTAATATGCGCGGTCATTTTTAGATCCGGGAAATTATATTTGGGATTGTAGCATGCTTTGGTGGGTAATGGTAGAAGTCTTTGCTATTACAAGTCGAAAAGCTGTTTGCTACAGCACTTTCACAGCTAACTCTCGATTAGTTCAAGTTATAGCCGTCAGTGGCGCTAGTCTTTTATGGCTAGGCTCGCAATTTAAAAGTGAATTTATTTTAAATTCATTTAGCAATAATTAAGCAATAAAAAATATTTATTTAAAAAAAATTAATTATAATTTAATACATAAAAGAATATTATTTTGCGTTAATGTTGGGTTCTTTTGATGAATGTAACAACAATTCCTGTACAATTTTCAAAATTCTAGCTTCCAAATTAAAAAGTTAAGCAAAAAATGCTCCTATTTTAAAAATCCTAAGTCTGGAAATTGTCCTGTGGTTTGATGGCTGCGACATATGTAATTATATTAGAGAATAAGGTTGCCGTGTACATATGTTACATAGTTCAGTTGTTTTGCTTGTCCGTTTTATCAGTCACAATCTACTTTTCAAACAATACCATAGGTGGCGTATTTAAGTTGCGCAAAACAGAAAGTTGGGGCGTTTTATAGAGCGAGCGGAGCGAGCGGAGCGATTCGTGCGTACGTTTTCAATTTATTCTGGACAACTGATTTGTTCAACTATTCTTAACTTAAGCTTACCTTAAACCTAGTCTTTCATAATAGTTAAAGTATTTTTGACTGAAACGGCACATAGAAAATACACAATGTGGGACTACGAATGCCTTTATATAGAGGGTTGTGAAAAGCTAAATATTGTTAGTTATACATTATTAAAATAGTTGACATTTTTATTTGTTTGAAAGTTTTCTGCTTGTACATAGAAACAATATTTACAGTCTACTCGCCTTTAATATCTCTTTGGAAAATATTAATGTGCTCTGAGAATGTCGCTTTCCCAGTATTTGTATTTACATTGCTCACATACACACTCACACAAGTTCGGCTCAGCTCGGAAGTGGTGTATGATCACTTACTGTCTTCGTTTATTGCCGAAGACTCTTTAGTGACCCGCCATTTTTGAATGGTCGCCATTTTGTTTTAATGCACAAGATAGAAAGTTCACTTAAATCTGAACTGAGAGGTGGAGGGAGAAAAGTTCGATAGGCGAACAACTGCAATGAACCTGAAACGAAACGAAACGGAAGAACGAAAAACACTTGTTTAATAAGAATGTATGTATATTTTCGTAGCTCTTGTGTTGTTGCAACAACAACGAGTCAGCAATGAGGAGCAAGAACAACAATTACAACAACAACAACAACAAAACCTCTCTACAACTTTGCATTCAAATTCAGGCGATGACGACAGCCAACCGACAACGTCGAGCAGACGACGACGACGATGTGGATGTGGATGAGGTTGTCGGAGCTGGTGCTGGTGCTGGGTTATAGTAGATAGATCTGGCAATGGGTTGGTTGGTGTCCCAAGAATATTGCCAGCCCTAGCCCCAGTCAAAGTCTTGAAGCTATTTCAATTGTGCTTCACGGCATTCATTTTCTCGGGTATTTCGCTATTGCAGAGAGTCTGAATTTTGTTGATAAATATGCTTTCTATCATAATAGATATAGCTATCTAAATCATATGAAACGATAGATTTTTTTTAATATTAGCCCTGAATAATTTAAATAATTTTAGTTTTAATTTTGATTTCTTTAATTTAAGGTTTATCGGTAAAAAAAAAAATATAATACGGATCTAGGTTTTATAACAACTATTTAAATTAAACACGTTGACATTACAAATTACATTTGATATAAATATTATTTGAACTAGAATTTAGTAATATGAACATCAACACATTTAAAATGTTTAAAATATAGTTTTTAAAGTTAAAGTTGAACAACCAACTTAAACTGATATAAAATATATATCTAATATTAGAATTAATTGAATTGTAAATGTTTGCTTCATATAAAAGTTTATGCTTTTAATATTTTATATCCATTCTATTACTTTTATTAAGATATCCAAATCTATAAATAATAAAACTCTATAATAATAATTATCTTTGTAGTTTATATGATTTTTAACTTAGTTAAATTTAAAATTGTCAATTGATCTTAGTTATAATTATGATAATCTAAAATTGCTCGAGTTTTACGTTTGTTAGTCATCACATAATTCCCATTTCTCTTTAAATCGAGTGTAGCGCACATTTTTCCCCAGTATAGCCCCAATCTAAGGCATTATTCATGCTGTCGTTTTCTAGTGTCGTCGTCGTCGGTCGTTTGGTCGGTCGGTCGCCTCGCCATTGCCGTCGTTTTGCTGTTGTTGCTGTCGTTGTTTCCAGCGCGCGTGTAGCTGAGCATTTGTATGTGTGTGTGTGTGTGTATATTATGTGTATGTATTTATGTCTCTGTGTGTGTATGTGTTGCGTATCTGTATCTGCTGTATGAGGCTACAGCTATAGAGCTATAGCTCCGGCTGTTCGCTGTTGCGATACTAACGAACGAACGTCCCAAATGTCGACGTTGTTTTTGCTGTTAATGTTGTTGTTGCTTTTTTGTATATTTTGAGTTTGTATAGGAAACGGCGCGGTGGTTGAGGTGGAAGATTGCTGGTTGCTGTTGGTTGTTGGCTGGTTGCTCGTAGCTCGTTGCTGCTGTTGAAGTGGTTGCTGCTGCCTGGGCTTGTCGAGGACGTTCGGTCGTTCGTTTCATTTCGTTTCATATCGTATCGTATCGTTTCGTATAGTTTGCTGGGTTGTTCGTCTGTGCGTTTGCGTGCCAAAGCAACGAAAACTCATATTCATTTTATAGTGAAACTCAACGCAGCTTAAGCTTAATGTACAACAGCAGCAGCAACAGCAACAGCAGCAGCATTCCGGCAACTGGCAACTTGAATGTTGTTGCTGCTTGCTGTTTGTTGGATGGTCGGTCGTTTGGTCGATTTGTTGAATTGCTTCGCCTGCGCGAAGGTTTTTAAAAAACGCGCGCAGCTGTTGCAGCAATTGAGTAACATTAGCGTTAGGAATCAATCTCCTTAAAGATTACATATAGCATATAGAAAGCTTTCATGACATTTGACAGGCCTTTAAGTAAAATACAGAACTTATTTAAAGCCTTATTAAAAACCCATTAGATAATATTTATTAGAGATTAAGTGTCTTAAGCTAAGAAATTGTCAATAGAATTTAAATGCAACTGCAATTGTAGCTAAAGCTAAAGCTGAAGCTGACTGCGCACATTTTTACCGAATTTAACAGAGCAACAGAAACTGAAACTCAACCGAACGAATGTTCGCATTAAAGTTTATTTCGAAACCAACTCACTGGCAACAGCAAACGGCAACAGCAGCAAATATAAAAAAAAGACCCAACAGCAACACAAATGAAAAACGCCAACGAACAACGAACCAGCCAACGAGCGCACTGAAAGCAGCACACAGCAACAACAACAACAGCAACAAAGAAAACGACAAAAAAAAAACAAAATAAGAAGAAGAGAGAAAAAATCAAGTAAAATTACGACAAGCAAAGAGACTGAGGCAGCGGCAGCGGCAGCGGCAGCGACAGCAGCAGCGGCATCAGCAACGTTAAAAGAAAACAAGAAACTTCGCCACAGCAGCAACGTTTGTGGGGAGAGAGCGAAGCGAACCGAACCGAATGTGAGCGACAGTGGGAGAGCGGGCATGCAGTGGGAGGAGAGAGAGAGAGAGAGAGTAAAGCAGCCGCACAAAGTGTATGACTGTTTGAGTGTCTGCATAGCGTGTGCGTGTGTCTGTATGTGTGTGTGTGTGCGGTGGGGCGAAGGTGAAGCATGCGATGGCGTTGGTTGGGTATAACGTCAGGCAAGACGACGACGACGACGATGAGAAAAAAAAACCCCAGCACAGTGCCAGCAAAAATTTATAATAAAAGCAGCAACAACAACGACAGGCAGCAAACGTTGAAGGCAACGACGATGGTGAGGCTTGCAACTGCAACTGCGACCAGTGCGAATGCGAGTGCCTCTGCCTGTGCCTCTGCCATGTGCCATGCCAAGCAGCCAGTCAACTATCCTACAACCCAGCCAGACTAGCCAGAGCTAAGGCTCTCAAGCTAAATCTATAGAGGTCGAATATAAAGGAAATACATAGTTTATGTACATATGTAGATACCCTTGCTGAAGTTATTGATCCCTATTAAATAATTTGGGCTATAGAAGATTCAGTTGATCAGTCAAGAACTTATAAATAACTAAATAAACTAAATTATTTCGAAAAAAATTATTAAAACAAAGCAGCAAATAATTACAAATTAAAAAAAAAATTTTTTTGACAATAGAATTGTGCTTCCCGGGCCTTCCGGGTGAGAGCCGGATATCCTAACCACTAGACAATATCGGAGGTTATTACATAATAAAACTGTATTATTTAAATATATTTTTTATACTAGAATTGTTCAATGAGACCTTATAAAACCCTTACATTTTATAGTCGATTCTTTTTAAAAGAACATTTTTATTGGTTGAAAAAGATTTAAAATCTGGTGCAACAAATTTATCTATCATATTATAACCAAAGTACCAAAAACATTATTAGCAAAATTAAAAATGTAAAAATCTTTAATGTTCACTTATTATTTAGATGTGAGTCTTGATTATAAACATATAGAAATATGCATAAGGGTAACATTTTACAAAAGTGTTTCCATGACTTGAGTTTTATTTGGGGGTACAGTGTTAAGTATAAATACTGTTATTTTCAATGTACAGTAAGGTAATATAATACAATAATATAATATATTTGTGACAAATGTATCTATTAACAGTTTTGGTATCGTTTGAAGTCTCTCAGATATTAAAGATATAAAGATACAAAGCTACTAAGCAGAGTAAATATGAATGATCAACTAATATGTCCTTAAAATACCAACATTTTTGGATATTTTTTAGTTTTAAATATTTATACAAAAAAAATAATACAATAAAATATTATATGTATATTATTTACATACTTTTAAATCGAAATCATGTACCAACTAAACCACATCCCTAAAATTTTAGCTGCAAATATCCAAATCAAAATAAAGCTTCCTTTTCAATATCCTTTTTCGTTGAAAAATCGAGACTTTTAAAAAAGTAAAGGGTATATGAAATGAAAGAGCAAACGACGCCTCGTCAGCGTTGTTATAGTCGTATTGATATTTGTTGTATTCGTATTCGTATTCGTATTCATCGTATTCAGAGTAGTCGACGTCGTAGTCATCGCCACTGCGAACTCTGAGCATACACACACACACACACACACTCACACACAGACAGAGAGCACAGAGAACTCTGAACGTAGAACGCAGTACCGACTGTGACTGAACATTAAAGTTGAAGTAAAGTTGGAATTTGTGCCTGGCCTCCATCCGCCTGGCCTCCCATGCCCGCCTTTTGTAATCAGAATAAACGAAAAATCGCTTAAGCGTTGCACAGTGGTGCCAAATTCAATACAATTGCAATCGCCAATTAATAAACTTTTCAGTTGATTAAAATGTTAAAATATATGTATATATATTCGAATATCATATATAATCGAAGATAATAGTATAGTAAGAATTATTTTAGAACTATCTCAATAAACTTGTTTAAATAAATACTTTATTATTATCTATTTTTAAATTAAATAGATTTACAAAAAATGATTATTAAATATCCATATTAAGATTTAATTATGATTCTATTCCATAATATTAAATTATCAAATTTTGTTCAATTTGAGAACTTATACCTATACCTTAAAAATATATAGCCTTCGCTTTTAGTCCTTGAGCATATGTTATTATTTTTTGATAAAGACTTTTTTATTATTCTTATTTTATATTTCTTTCCATATATGTAAAAGATAAATTAGATTCAGGGAAATATACAAAATAAATAAAAGACATGGATTGCTTTTTAAGCAGAGTAATTCCACTGTTCACTCCAATCATTCAACCTTACCAAGCAGCAGGGCAAAACGCAAATGTCAAGACAAACGAACGAACCCAACGAACGCAACTCTGTCGACAACGACAACGACGACGACGACGACGACGACGACGACGACGACGATGGTGATGGTGACGGCGAGGATGAAGACGACGATGAAAACGCCAAGGAGTGGGCGGCATTCCAAGTGCTAGAGTGCTAGTGCCGGATTGCCGGCCAGGAGTTGAGTGCGAGACCTAAAATATTCCCTCCAGCCCCTCCTTCTCCTCCTCCCACTCCCCACGCTTTCTACATTTTGTGCGATAAAGGAAATGCCACACCACTGTGACAACACATTTGCTCGAGTTGGCCCCCAAAGCCAGAGCGTACTGTACACCGGAAAAAAAAACACGTGACGCTGGCTTAGAATAAATTCCAAGCGGTGACAAAAGTTCGGTAGTATGGGAATTTTTTTAATCGAGCTCGAAATACGAAATTCAAGTACGATTTTTTAATTCTCAGCAAATATCTTTAATATCGATGCTTTAGTAGAATTTCTTTATTGAAATCAAAACTTAAATGTCTATTTTAAGTTGTTGCCATTGTATCCGCATATTGTGTTAATTTAACAATTATTTCCTAAATACAATTTTTAAAAATACATACATGCTAAAATTATAAATTTTAAGCTTAGGTTTTAGTATGATTTGTTTTTTTCTGTGTATTGTAGTCGTCCTCGTTGTCTCGTCTTCGTCCTAAGCGTAGCACATGGACACATACCACAAAAAACAGAGAGAAGTTTCTGCTGTGAGCCCTGACTCAGAACCTGCAAGTCGACAATAGCAACAACAGCAACAAAGAAAGCAACAACAACAACAACAACAACAGCAACAACAGCAACAACGACAACTTCGATTGTCGGTCCGCTCTTATTCATTCGATTTTGTGCTGCGACGCGACTGCCGCTGCTTCATGTGCCTTAGTGCCGACCCAACACTGGCACCAGCACCAGCACCAACAGTGCCACAAATTTTGACTCTGACTCTGGCTCTGGCTCCGTTGTTGTCGCTGCCTTTTAGCTTGCTTCGTTCCCATTTACAGCGCCGGCACTGAAGAAACTCTGGGCTTGGGGCTCCGAGCTCTGTGCTTTGCGCTGGCTGGTTTGTTGGTTCTGGTTCTCAAGCGAGCACATGGGTAACGACAACAACAAGAGTCACAGCAACAACAACAACAGCAACAGTAACCCCACCAACAACAGCAACAACAACAACAACAACGACCAGTTGCCATTTGCGCAACGCAACCGAGAAAGAGAAAAAACACCAACAGCAACATCGATCGATGTGTGTGGACAAAAATAGTCGTAGTAGCCTTAGACTAAGACTTAGTCGGAGTTACGTCGAAATGGGTGGGTGGTACGGGTTCCTTTTCATTATTCGGATTGGGAATAATTAGAATATTTTTGGGGTAAACACAATATATAAATAAATAAATATAATTACCTATAGAAATGGGATATGGGAAAATACTGAGAGAAATGTGGGTAAAACAAAAGATTGGGTATTTGTGGATTAAAACAGATAAGACTGATCTTAAAAAATACGAATTAGGAACATAAATTATGAAATATTATAATAGGAAAGCTATATATTTATTTGATAAGATATAAGCTTAAATAATTATACCAAAGCTTTGAGAAGATCAGAGGAGTCAAAATTGATTCTAACTAAAATAAATTAATAAATTTAGCGTTAATAAGAATAGAATGTAAGTTACATATAAAATCTCAATGAAACATTAAAGAAATGGTCTTCATGTGCTAACATTATTGTTAACAACAACTTAAATTATTACAATTATTCAAAAATAATCAGAAATAATCAAAAACAATCAAAATAATCTTTTTGAGTATTCGGATTATTTTTGATTATTTCTGATTATTTATGACTATCTAGTAAAACTCAAATTATTTTAAATTTTCACAATCAAAGTAGCCAAAATAATTAGAAAAAATCAAAAATAATCCGAATATTCAAAAAGATTATATTTAAATATTTTTGAATAATTGTAATAATTTTAGAATATTTTTGAGTTGTTGCAATCTTAATCATTAATTGGGCAAAACCAAAAATTATCTTTATTACATCATTAGTTCGACTTTTAAACAAAAATAATCTTATTACTAATGATTATGATTACCAATCATTATTTAACAGCTATGCATGAAATAAATTAAGACAATTTAAGTATTCAAAATCCTATTAATATTAGCTCTCGATTCTTAATCCACATGTTTTCTGACTCTTCTTTTAAGAAATAGAACACCATTATAAAAATCCCAACTCATCCAGCTGTATTCCCAAACAACTGTGGGTTTTATTCACAGCTCTCCAGGTGTACGTGCGTTCCACTTTACATAGCGCTTAAAATTGGGCTAGCCCCTCGATTTCAGTTGAAACAATGCCAAGTCAATGGCGCACACAAACTTAACTTAAGTTTTTTGGGACCTTCCCAGTGCCTCAGATTCAGAGTCAACTTCAACTCGTAACTCAGTGTGTGTGTGTGTGTGTGTGTCATCAAAACAAACAACAACAGTGCAAAAAATTCCTTTTTTCGAGCATTGACGAAAAAAGCAATAACAACAACAACAATAAATGATAAAAAACCTGAAACAAATGCGTCATGCGCTCCCCCAAAAAAAAACCAAACTGAACTTGTGTGGCGATTGTGTTTTGCATTTGCTGTTGTTTTTGTTGCTTTTGGCTTTTTTTGGGTTATGCGTGGGCGAAAAAAAGTTATCGATGTTGTCTCGAAGCAACGCTGGCGGCTTAATTTGAATTCATCGATGGCACTTGGCCACGTTTCAAGGATATCGCCAGGCAGTCCGAACTCGTCTAATGTCAATGCGCCGACTCCCAGTTCGTCCTTCGTCCAGAAGCAAAGCCAAAGTCGAGGCTTGAGCCACAGAGTCAGAGTCATCATCAAAAGGGAACGATTTCTAGTCATTGGCGCCTGCAGCCACGTTTGCCAATTCGACGCACATACAAATAGATACAAATACACACACACACACATATACAAATACACACACACACTCACACACACATACATTCATAAGCTAAAACCTCATTCATTTAGTTTTCGTAGAGCGACAGCAACAATAGTTGGTTTCAATGAGGCGGGGGGAATGTCAGCCAGGGAGTAGACAAGTGAATGAAGAGGGTGAGGCAACGGGCAGGGAAACGGGGAAGGGGGGCTGCCCGGAGTCCTCTTTACCGGCTGTCCTGGCTGTTAGGCAGCCTCAACTCATGGCCCAATGCATAAAAAGCCAAGGGAAGCGACATCCAAACATAAAGGGTGATACAACTAACTTGCTGCTGGTTACTACTTGATGTACTACTGCAGGGCACCCTGTAAAACGGCACACATTTCAGGCCATGCTCGGCTGTCAGTCAGTCTGTCGGTCGGTCTGTCTGTCTGTCTCTCGGTCGGTCGCTCACTTTGCTATTCAACGAGCCCAAAGTGGATAAGAGAGACGAGCGACGAGCGACGGTTTCATTCGTTCGTTGAGGGTGAATGCCGCACACCCCCCGCCCATTTCCCCCCGCCCTGCTGCCCTGCTGCCATCCTGCCAGCAACCACCCAAAATAGTCACCCATCCTGGCAGGCGCTCATCCTCCCAATTCCTCTCATTCCGCTTTCGTCCTCGCTGTCGTCCTCGTCCTCGCTGTTGTCGTTTGTTTGTCACAATAGGGCAAAAGTTTCACTGTAACCGTTATGCGACCCACAGACACCACCGCCCCAGCTCAGTGTGTAGCCCAAATGTCTGCCAACCACCCAAGCAACCCAGCCACCGAACCACCCAACCACCCACCGTGCGACCTGCCAGCCAGCTACGTTGTCGGCATCGGCATAACGAGCAGCAACACAGCAACAAACAAACAGCAGTTGTACAATCGAAAATAGTAGACTGAAAATTTCCCTACAAACTAACCTGAATGGAGACAGACTTTAAAATATACCCTGTAATTTGAGATTGATAGTAAACAGAAAATAAATATATATTTAAATAAAAAAAAGATACCTTCTAGCATAGTTGAGTTATTAATAAAAATCAGAGGACTGAGAAAATTTCTCTAATTAATGATAGGCACAATAAAAACATGGAGAAATGGGGGAATAATTTTATCAGATTCGCTCAAAATATTCGGTTTAAAATGAGTCATTTCAATGCCCGATCATATTATTGTAGAACAATTATAACCAGAATTATGTAAACTAAATATTAAAAATAATCAATTAATAATTTACCAAAACAAACAACTGCGAACTGAAAATAACTCTTTAATTTTTTATTGCGTAAAACTAATAATACATATGTAAATAAATAATTATTATTTATATAGTCAATATGGTATTAAGCTTGAACAAAAAAGTTTTTCATACTAAAACTTCACTGATCTGAATAATCAATAGCTATATATGCTCATATAGTCAGATTTTTCATAAAATCTCCCTCTCAATGCATATTTCCCGAAAATAAGATACACACTACTAGTATTTCATGATTCGAGTTTAATGTTGAAATGTTAAAATCGTCAAAATAAATCGAGCTGTCGACATATCACCAAAATAAAAAAAAATATATATATCGAGTTTAAAAAGAAATCGTAGTAAAAGAGTAAATTTGGACTTTTAAAATTGATAGGTCGAAATTAGACCAAATTTAAACTTTCATAACTTTGTCCAAACTGAACAAATTAACACGTGGAATAACTTTTTGATCATAGCTTTGGCTAGACTTAGTTTTTTAGAAATAATAAATAAATTAAATAGTTAACTAAACTTTATTCTGCCAATTTTTCATGAATTGTGATTTGATTAAGTACTTAAAAATCGCTTCCGCGAAAATTGAATTGTAAATTTTTCGATGTATTTTTTACTTCACTACTAATACTACTACCTTGTTCAAAAAAACTACTAAAAAATTAGAATTACTTAAGCATATTAATTTGTAATTAGCATTTGCATTACTTGAGAGGGCATAAACCAATTCAGTTTTACATATGTATGTATCAAACGTATTGAGAATTCGGAAATATCTTCTTAATTCATTTCGTGATTTTAGGGTATTAAAACTTGCTCTGAAATACGATGGACTACACATACATACAGCCATAGTAAACACATACAGACACAAACATACATACATATACTGAAAGCATTAAGCTTTCATGCGTATGTGTGTGTGAGTTTGTGTGTGTGTATGTACGAAACTTTTATTGTCAGCACAAACAGACATACACAGACACAGAGTGAGAGAAACACACACATATGTATGTATGTACATATGTATGTAGATATATGCTGCATGTTGCCGCTGTGCTCGAGCGAAGGATAAAATGCTGCAAATTCACAGCAACAGCAACAATGGTAACAAATACAGCAACAATAACAACAACAGCAACAATAACGTACATCGTACGGCAATGTCGAGGCACACGGTACGTATACGTTATACGTATCCATCAGATAGAAAAGGCATCGAGCAGCATGCTGAAATAATGAAGCAGCAAGGACTCGACTCAACTCGGGCTGGCAATCGACTTGGCTTTGCCTCTGCCTTGGCTTGGCCTGGCCTGGTCTCTGGGCCAGAATGAAAACGAAAATGGAAAATGTGTCTTGTGCTGTGTGAAGAGGAGAGGCGGAAAGGAAGGGAAAGGACAGTGGACGGATGAATGGGGGAAAGAGGGCCCAAAAAGAACGTCTCCTCCGACAAGGATATTGCGCAAGAGGACAGGATGGTTGCCTGGCTGACTCGTGGTGTTGATGATGATTACAGAGATGCGCAGATAGAAGCAGCTCGAGCTGACGATGTTGATGCTGGAAGCGAACCAAGCAACCAAGCAACCAACCAACCAGGCAGGCAGGCAGCTAGAGCTATCCAAACAGGCAAATCGAGCAAAAAGCGTTTGCCATGTGAAATGCCAACTTCGTCTTCTGCTTCTCCTTATTGCCGTTGTTGTTGTTGTTGTTGCTGTTGTTGTGAAAAGTCTAACACGCCAAGAATGTATTGTTGCTGTTGCTGTTGTAATGTGCTTCTCTAACCAAGCGCCGCCTGGTTTTGCCTTGTTTTTCTACAAACAGCAGCAGCAGCATCAGCAGCTTCTACTCAAGTCTTTGTATACGAGGAGTAGCTCTGAGTTCTGCTTTGGAATGGGCATGGGATAAACTGATAGAGGCGGAGGGAAATGAAGCTGCTGCTGCTGGCTGCCACAGAGAGAAAACCCAAAATATATTCAACTCGAAATGTTTATTAAATTTCTTGCATTTAAGCTTTTAGTTGTATTTTGAAATTAGAAATCGACTGGCAAAGACAATGGTTTCTAGTTTTTCCTTCAGACTCGTATCGCAAAGGCAGCACAATTAAAGGATGGTACAGTGCTCATATTAATGATTCAATGCATACCGAATATTGTACATATGTACACACAAGCACATACATACATATATAAGCACACAGTTCTTAGCATGTTTCGTAATTGCAATTAAATCCAAACTAATCCCAGTGAAGACTATTCGTCTTGTTGTTAGTTAAATTAGTGTTTGTATTTACATCTTACCACTCACTAAGTTTCATGAATATTTACCTTAGATTAATTACAAAATATATATCAATATTATTAATTTATAAGAAACTATTAAATTTTACTAGGTTATGTGCATAATATTTGTATTTTATATTATTTTATTCAACATTAATTGTTTGGAAAAGCGATACATTTAAAATTGGTTTGAGAATAGTTATAGATATCTTAACATTTTTTTTTTATTTGGTTTAACTATCTTTCGATATTTAAAGAATATCTTTATTACAAACTGTAACCTATATCCTGAATATGTACTCCTAAATATGTAAGTAGAATTATGTTTATATATTTTTTCAATGTCGTTCGAAGTACTGAAAAATTTAATAAAAAATAAGGGAAGAATACTATTTAAGGTAAGTAAATGGAATGTGGACAAACAGAAGTAGAAATTTGGAAAATGAGATAAGATAATCATTATTTTAATTAGTGAAATATATTTTTTTATTTATTTATTGTGCAACTCTTTTGCAGTCTGATGATTTTGTTAACAAAAGTAATTTAATGACTTTTAGCTGTATCTTTGTTAGAGTATTTCTAGGGCTGACCCAAAAAATAATATTGAAATATTAAATTTAGCTATTTTTCATTAAAATTTGTTTGATTGATTTTTATTTTTTCTTATTTTATTTTCCCTGATTTTGTGTGACTATTTAAATATACCGATCTTTATATTTCAGATTCGATTAAGAAATACAAATAGAAATCTTTTTAAATATTTTTTATTCTTGTAACATCTAAATTGAGAGCATAAATTCGACTAAGTGCAATTTACATTACATTTATTTTACCTTGCAACAAGCTATCGGGGGTGCCACAGAAATCGCTTTCGCTTGAATTTCACTTAAATTTGTATGAAATTTAGGTGAAATTCATTCAATTCACCCTAGCATGATTAAGAATTGTTTAGTTCACTTTTTAAAAAATGCACCGCATTCAATATGATTCGTTGCCATCCAATTCGACAATATATATTGTATTGAAAGCGATTAAATAGTTATCCTGGCATACGTAATATGACCCACTAATTGGTTTTGCACCGAACAATGACGACTTGACCTGCTGAAAGTTGCCCCGAACAGTTGAACAGGTGATGGGATGACACCTCATAAGGCATTCTCCACGCAATGTCCTGACACGTAAGCCCCCTGCCTCCTGTGGGCACATCCCGCTGCGAAAGGTCAGCTCAGGGAAACCGCAGGCAGCATGAAATGTGTGTGTGTGTGTGTGTGTGTGCAATTTTGGAGAGTGAGGACGAGACTCATGGATCGCTTTGAGGACGTGGAAATGGATATGGAGATGTGGAGCATGTCGGCGTCTGGCTCAATGAGATTGTACATGTGTGTGTCTGTGTGTGTGACCTAAATACTCACACACAGACACACATTGAATGGGCCTGTTCATTCAGACAAACCAAAACACTTGCCTGCAAAATTTCGCCAGGCCCATGTCAAAAGTGCGTGGTGGAGTTATGCAAATGTGCGAAGTGCAGGCGAAGTCATACGAGTGTGTGGACAACAACAACAACGAAGGTGTCCTTCTTGCTATTGTTGTTGTTGATGTTATTGTTATTGTTATTGTTGTCTGAGTGTCGCGTCTGCCATCAGCAACCGCAACAATGCAACACACTTTGCCGTACCATATAGATGGCAATTCTTGGGGCAACTCCTGGGGGGACACTTAATCATCGGCTGCGCCAACTGGGCAACAAGGCAACAAGGCGTGAATCCTTCAGGACGACGTCATGACGCCTTTTGCCGCGAAGCGAAAGTTTTTAACTCTTGCAACAATTTTGATTTTTCAACGTGAAGGTGTGTGTGTGTGTATGTGTAGGTGGGTGTGTGAGTGTGTTTTTACCTTGCAACGAGGGTATATGAAATTTGTTAAAGATTATGTAACTGGCACATGGGGAATACTAATATTCGGGCAACAGCAAGCGATTTTAAGAGCTAGATGCACCAAAGTTGTTATGTAGGCTTCTTACACATACATATTATATGTAATTATATTTTGTATTAATTTATATATTTATAAATATTTAAATAAAGCTAAAATAGTCGACACAACAAAACGTATTTGAATTCAAAATTAAAGTAAAATTATTAGATTCCAAATAAAATTAATGTAAATAAAAATTAATATTAAAATGCAAATACTTTGGGCTTTTTTGCTGGCAGATCAAGTATACTTCAAATTTCCACCGTCTTCCCCGCGAAACGATAAAAAATGAATTACAGAAACACCATTGGAGCTACAGTCTTGAGATTTGGAGCGTATAAAATATACATAGAATCAGATCTACTAAACTCTGAAAAAAAAATAATTTGACGCAAACAAGAGTGACTGCAGGGGTCAACACAGGGTAACTCGTAGTCAGGCACACTCGACTAGCGCTTTCTTACTTGCTTTTTATTCTGTTCGACGTGAAAAGTGAAAAACTTTTGCAACCCCTTCGACTGCGACGCGAGCCGCATCGAAGTAAACGTCAACGTCAGCAGCGACAGCGACAGCGACGTCGGCAGTGGCAGCGACGATGGCAGTGGCAGCGGCATCGTATTTTCAATTTATGCTTTTGTATGCACAAGGCGGCAAGAGACGTGGCATGAACACATGAACACATGTAGTAGCATAGTCGCTGCCACAGCCACAAGCGGAGTCGCAGACCGAAGAGAAGAGAGAGAGCCCAATGCCAATGCACCCCGTGGTGGATTGTGCTTAGAGGGGGATGCACAAGGGTGGCAGCGTGGGAGAAAGGGAGAAAGGAAGTTGGCTGGCTGTTGTTGTTGTTGCTGTTGTTGTTGTTGCTGTTGCTGTTGCTGCTGTGTCGTCTGTTGCTTCGTGCGTTTGCTTTTAATACATTTTTGCCAGCTGCTAAACTGAAATTTCTATATCTGGCATATGCCCCACAGTTGAATAGCCCCACCCTAAACACCTCCCCTCTCCCCGCCCCCCTCCGCCACTGTGGCAGCTCGCATGTGAATTATGACAGACTTTGTTGTTGTTGCCGCAGCAACCGCGAGTGCTGCTGACGTCGCTGTCGACGTCGCAGTCGCAGTCAGCGTTTGTTTTGCATTTTTCATGCTGCCTGTGAAAGCAGCAGACAAGCGGCGACCTTGAACAATTTATTGTTGTTGTACACGTAGTGCCCGTTGTTGTTGTTGTTGTTGCCTGCTTTTTATTTATTTATGGTATTTTGTTGCTGCCACTGGCAGTGGCACTGGCAATGCTGCTGCTTCTTCCCGTGGACCCTTGTACATAATATATGCATGTTGTCAGAGAGCCGGCAAACCTGCCATTCAAAGTCATCATCAGCAACAGCAACAGCAACATCCACCATAAGCAGGCAGCCGAACAAGCAAACGAAGTCCGTCACTTTGTCAGTCAGTCAGTCAGTCCATCAAACAACCACCATTCAACCATTCCACCATTCCAGCGATCCATCTATCATTAGTCAATGCTGCTGCTGCTGTTGTCGTCATCCTCCTCAGTCTCAGTCTCAGTCCGAGGAGAAGCGAAAGTGTTACGTTCAATGCTCCCATCATCGTTGGCGCTTTCCCAAAACAGTCGCCGGTCGCATGGTAACAAGTGGTTCTCCCTTCCTTCCTTCTGGAGACATCCCCTTCTAAATTCTATGCGGTTAATCAAAAACAACAACAAAAAAACTGAAAAAAAGGGAAAAAGGGGGGAAAAAAGGTCAACTCACAGCTGTTTTGGGGAACTGTCGTTTTTATTGCCGTAACGCGATTTGCGTTGTTCTTTTTTTTAATTAGGCGTGCAAAACTCTCAATGAATGTTAGCGCCATCTCTTTCTACTCAAGTGAATGTTTATGAATGGAGTTTATGGAGTGGACACACTAATGAGTGTTAAACGCAGGTCAGTTTCATTGCAGGATTTTTAACTTGCAACTTGTTGAATGAATGTTGCTTATGAGTCTCTAAAAAAAAACCATCTGTCAACAGTTGTCAACATTTTTGTCAGTTTATCGAACAGTTGCGTCCTTCGAGAGATTCGTTTTGACAGCCTTCACAAAATGCATCACTAAAAAAGAGTTCGCTTAAATGATGATTACCTATTTAGAAGAGCAACAAATTGTCTATCACATCTAACATACATATATTTATTCGATATCATGCTCAATCAATTTCCCTGCACTTCTTTTATGAAAATATCATGATAAATAATATTCTTTTCTCTATTTTTTATTGTTTATTTATTTTTAAATCGTTGGGCTTAACTCGGCGTTGCTTTTGTAGTTATAACAAAGCATGAACGCTGAAATGGGGTGTGCTCGACTATGAGTTACTAGGTAAATATTTCCAGTTCTTTTTCCACTCGACTGCTCGAAACCATTTAATAAATTAAAATAAATCTTCAACACAATAACTTTTGTAATGAGCATAGTAAATTATATACATAGAAGGAAACACGAAAACAAATATTAAATTATTTTTATTTGAGTGTGAAATTTAAATCTAACTTAATCTGTTTTTTTTTTTTATTATTCCAGCTAGAGCTATAGATTTTCAAAATATTGTTTTGTTTATGTAATTCAAAAATTAAGTGACTACTTATTTCTTATAATTCTATTAAATCATAAAAATATACTCAATTCAAAACAATGTTAGATTTTTCGATAAATTATATTTTAAAATGTATACTATATGCCATTTTAATTAGGTTATAAACAAATTATTACAGCAAAGCTGATTTAAAATGCTGCAACAATAATTTCACACAACTTACTCGTTACTCAACACAATTATTCTATTCTTTAAATAGTTAATATCGCTCTCTAAAAATAAAAACGACACATTTTTATTCAATAAAAATACATTAATAATTAAATTTTTTAATTGTGTTACTACTGACTTTTCGCTCAGTTAATTAGTTATCTCGTTAGTCTTCGAAAACTTTCAAAAAAAAAAGAAGTAAAATCACCTAATATGTGTGCATACATCCTTCTAGGAGGTCTTACTTAACAAGCTCTTCTGCTCATTTGACTGTAATTAAAGCAAAGTTTATAACTAGGTTACTCTGCAATCGTTTGGCGTTGGTTGTATTCCTCATAGAACTAAAAGACTAACTTGCAATACAACTACAGCTCGTTCCACATCAAATTCTATGCGTAATGCGACCAAACTCAGCTTGGTTTGAGACTCGAACCAAGCCCAAGTCCAGGACCAAGCCCAGGACATTGCCAGAAACCCAGACCACAAGCTGGCGTCCGAATTCTCCTATGAAATGCCAGCCAGCGGTCAATATTTCATATGCACGTGTACATGTGCATGTTTAACGCTGTAATGGTATGTGTGTATCTGTATATGCATATGTATTTGTATCTGTATATGTATAGGTATAAGTATAGGTATATGTATCTGTATTTGCATTAGCGTCAACACACGTTTGTTTCGACCATCGTACTACAGTACGTATACGTAACATGCAACTATTTAGTTTCCATCGAGAGTCGTCGCCAGTGCGACTGTCGTCCCCCTTTGGCCTTACGCTTTACTCTGACACAACTCCAAGCTGCCCCCTTTACTGTTGACCATTGGATAAACTACAAAACACATGGCATTCTACTTAGCTGGCGCCGAGCTGAGTTCAGTGCACAGACGACGCAGCTGATGTAGTTGATTCTCAACTCAACTCAACGCAACGTCGCATTGCGGCCCATTTCCAACTCAACGCTCCGGCAATCAGTGCTGACCGGAGAGAAGAGTTCTTGTCCAGTCCTCAGCAATGATTGCGCCGCCAGCGGAATCTTGAATCAGGATAGTTGATGATCCGAATTCTGCTTTAACAGGGGTCGCTGTTACTAGCTAGTATTTGTAATTTAATATTATTTGAGTGCTTCGTTGTCCTTGACAACCAGCGAGGAATCGAGGGAAACTACTACACTGTGCCAAATAAGTCAGCAGACTTAACACATCTGGTTATTTATTGGAATCATCTGTCTTTAATCCGAAACTAACGCAGGGATCTGGGAATTAGAAATTATTTAATTTAAGACAATCATATTTGGGATAATGCATTAAAAAAGTTAAAAAATAAGATCCATTCATTTTTTTAGTAAAAATTAATTCAAGAATCTTTGAATCTAACTGAGATTTCATATTCTTCTGAATACAAAATTCTGTTTGATATCTAATATTTTTAATATAATATATTTTCTATTTTGAAATAATAAAGATATTTCTCATAGTGTAAGACTTGCCAAGATCTTACACTATAAATGAAATAAATTTAAATGTTAGTCTTGAAAAGCTTAAAGCACGCAATGAAAAACATCTTAGATTTAAAGCAGCTTTAAATTGCGAGTCGTAAGATAGAAAATAAATGTAACGTAGACAGAAAGCGTCTTCATTTTTTGTATTACTACCAAGTACATATATTGCAATGTTGCACATTGGCATGGCAACAGTGTTGTGCAATTGTCAAAGAAGTCCAAAAATATAAAAACCCTTTATTTTCTGCACAAATTTACTGTTGTTTTCCAACACTATTCGCATTCTTATTTTGTGGAGCCATGGGTTACAATGGCTCTAGCTCTGTCTCTCTGAATCCCTCGGCTCCCAGCTTACTGACAGTTCAATTGTGGCGCCGTTGACGTCGCCGGAGCACACATACACTCGTGCAGCACAACATGGCTCACACACACACACACACTGGCACAGGCATTTAAACTAGACGAACGAGACGAGACGAGAAATTTATGCGGCTCCAACTCAACCCAAAAACAACGGCACAAAACTGAACCCAAAGCAACCCAACGAACCCAACCCAACACAGAGACCCAGACCCAAACTCAAACCCAAACTCAAACCATAACCAAGCCGGAGCCAAAAGCAATGTGAACTAAAACCATCCAAGCCCAGAGCCACCGCCAGTGTTGTAGAGAGCATCATGGCGTTGCTCATGCTGCCAGCGAGTGAGTAGCAACCACCCAAAAACAACACCCAGTCGGAAGACTCAAACTCAGACTCAGACTCGGGACCATCGCAGTACACCCCATTGCCATTTCGTTATTTGTATGGAACGATGTTGCCGAACCGTCAAACAGTCGAAGCGACGAAACAACCAACGAAACGACTCGACGACGGTCGGACTGTCAGACTGTCGGAGTGTCGGACTGTCAGTTGCCTCCGCTCAACGTACTTTGGGTGGGTTTTTTGTGTTGTTGCTGCTGCTGTGTGTGTATGTGTGTGTGTGTGTTTGGCTGATGTCGTAGTCAGATAGATTAAATCGATGGAAATGTAGGACTGTATACACACACACACACACTCACATTCACTCATACACACTCAAGCATATAAGATACACACACACAAACACACATCCAACGAACGAATGCGCCTTGTTGTTGTTGCTGCTGTTGTTGTTGCTGCGGCAAAATACAACAACAGCCAACGCATCACAGCAGCAATAGCAACAGCAACAGAGGCGCCACTCTAAAAGGGGGCTTAAATTAAAGTAAATAAAGATAGCTGATTTGAATACTATTAAAAATGTAGTCAAATGTGTAAATTTTAACTTTATATTATCTATTTATCTAATTAAGAATAATTTTGTTTAAGAATCCAACCAATTTTTAAGTGAATTACAAAAAGTACAGTAAAACTATAAGAAAATAACATTTGTACGTGTAGGATTTGAATATTTAGTAAGGGAATAAAACATTTTCTTCATTCAACAGATATGCGATAAAAATGCTTCCGACTAGATAAAAAAATAGAATGAAGAAAAGAAATTAAGAAGTTTAATTTCTTAAATCTTCAATCAATATCAAGATTCAGTATTAGAATCCTTTATCTCATTAAACTTTAAAATTAACAATGTGTCTATACAGATTTGAAACCATTTTAAGCACAGATTGTTTTATGTATAGAAAACGATTATTTCTAATAATATTCAAAACAAAAGTTGAAATATCAATAAGGTAAGTAAAAGTATATTTCTAATTTTAAAACGCTTAAATATTTCGATAGAAACTTTAATATGTATTTAAGGGTATATTAACTTTATAATATGTATTTCCATATAATTTAACTCAACCCCGTTAAATTTATTACCACGCCCCTGGCTTACCGCATTTTCAGCTTTGTTTGCTTTCATATGCTTACTTATAGATGTGTGTGTTTGTATGTGGTAAAGTGTATGTGTATGTGTATAAATGTGTGTGTATTTGTGTGTGTTCATATAAATGCGCATGTACTTGACTATATCATATAGTGTACATACAGTGAAAGCTCTCACTAATGACATGCCCGGTAGTTAAAGTGAAATCCTTAATATGGATAATGGATCGTACTCCTGTCTGTGAACCCTTTCAACCTTAATTCATATAGAGAATATTGGATGGACTTAGACTCTGAAAAGATATACTACAATTGAATGTTCACTGTTCTAGTGGGGTTGATAAGCCTTAAGCCCAAAATCATCAAAACGCCAACTCAAACCCGAGAATAAGAATCGAATTGATTGGGTTTTTTGGGAGTATGAGAAGCGCATAGAAGGCTGAATAATATATTATTAAATGGTTGCTTATTGGGTAAAGACAATAGTTATAGACAATCTTTAATTAATTTCATAAGATCACTATATTGCTCAAAAAAATATCATTCGTGTACAAATTGATCTTCTGAGATCAACTTTATAATATCTTTATATTTTACTTCATAATTCTGAAAAGTTTTACCAGAAAGTAAGATAATTTTAAAGATTCTACTAATAACAAGATCATAAATATTTATTCTGTATCCTCCCAATAATAAAAAAATAAATAAAAAATCATTTAACAAACTTTTACAGAAATTTAATTCATCTTGTGCTGATTTTTAATAAAAATTCTAGTAATATCAAGATCCTAAATATTCTGTTCTATATCTTATATTCTTTTTAATAAATGAGTAAAAGAAACTTAGATCTAACATAAATTTCCGTTGCTTTGATATGATATATAAAATCTAAATTAAATATTCAGAGCCATTGATTTCTATGTTCTATATTGAACCTCCTACCAACACTAGTTCCCATTTGAAAAGTTCCCGCCCAAAATAATCGAGACATAGTGCATTTGAACTATTTGCTCAGCCCCTTGAACATAGCTGATGAGAAGAGAGAACAAAACGGAATACTATAGAATAGAATAAGGATTGAAACAGAAACAGAGAGCAAGCAGACCACAGACTCCGACTTCGACCTTTCGTAGACAAAGCAGAGTCCAAACTGGCAACAACAACGTTGATGACGATGCTGCTGCTGCTGTTGCTGCCGTTGCTGCTGTCGTTGCTGTTGCTGCTGTTTCTCGTTAATGTTGCTGATACCGTTGTTGCTGTTGCTGCCGTGGCTGATGCTGCTGCTGCTGCTGATGCTGATGCTGCTACTCTCGGTTCACTGCGGCGATGTTGTAAAAGTTTTGCGCACAAATCAGCAAACGAACACACACACATACACACACATGCAAAATGTATGAAGTAAAAATACGACAGCAGCAGCAACAGCAACAACAACAGCAACAACGAATGGCATTTTCAGTGCTCGAAGGCGAACAATGAATGCCACAGCAGCAGCAGCGGCAGCAGCAACAGCAGAGCGCCAACATCGTTAGGGCTTAAACCAGCTACCCAAAAATTCCCCTCGCCCTTTGCTTCAACCTCATGGCAATCACATTGACTGTCCCCATATTACCCCTCCATCAACCCGCTTCTTGCCACAAAACATTGGCGCTGCGCTGCGTCGCACGTTTTCAATGCGCTCGCCTCGAAACGGTGGAAAATGCGCGTCCGTTGTTAGTCGGAAAACGTCGTCATCCGTCGACGGTTGTTTGGCTGGCTTGGACCAGGTCTGGCCCCGGCCTGTTGTTGGCTACAAATTCTGCCTTGGCTTGGCAGCAGCAGCAGCAATAACAGCAACAACGAAAGGCATCAAAAGCAACAACAACAACAACAGAAACAGCAGCAGCAGCAGCAACAACAGCAATTCTCCATTTATATTAAAGCGAAAGAGACGAAGCGAAACACGAATGCGTTCGGCTGAGACACGAGGCGGCGTTCGTTTTTTCGGGGGACATGGAGCGTGTGCAAAACAAAGAGCCACCCAGTTACCAGCAACAACAATAGCAACAGCAATCTCTCTTTCTCTTTCTCTTTCTAGCTCTCTGTCGCTTTATGAATGTGGTATATACATGAGCATACATATATAACTATGTATGTGTGTGTGTGTTTGTGTGTGTATGTGTGTGTGTGCAATGCCATCACGTCAGCCAGGCAACGAAGCAAGCAAAGCAATCAGCAGTCAGAGTCGGGCCAGGCAATGGGAATGGGGAATTGCTGCTGTTGTGCATGAGTTTATATGCTCTGTGCATGTATGTGTGTTTAAATCTCTGTGTGTGATTGTTTGTGTGCTTGCGTGTGTGTGTGTGTATGTGTGAAGCTAAGCCGCTGCCAGCTAACAGCAGCCGCAGGAGCCCCCAAACACGCCACCAACAACCAACCACCCACTTTTATCAGTCAGCAAAAGGTCGTTCAGCTATGCGGTTGACTCTGCTCCTCAGCATCAAATGATGATGATGATGATGATGTTGCTAAAGATGTTGACAATAATGATGATGATGTTGCAGCACCTGACTTGTTAACGGTGTTTGTCAAGATCAATTGGGCTTGTGATCTGATCGATCATTCGATTGATATGAGATATGAGTAATATCTTATCAGATCTTATTCAATTCGCAGAGTTTTTAGTTTAAATAATTTATTTCACATTATTCTTAAAATATTTTTAAATATATTTAGTTCAAATAAATTAAAACTACATGATCTATGCTCATTTTTATCAACTGTCCCAAATAATTTATTTGCTTAACCTCTTTTGATATTTAACAGAATATTTAAAAAAAGAAAACCTTTACGAAGTTTTCAAATTAATTCTAAAATGGCATACAATTTTAAATTTAAAACTGAAAGAATCGAAACATTTAACAGCTGAGAATGATCCGTATCGCATCATATTTTGAAGCCTCAAATTTTGTAAAGTTTCAAAATCGATAAATGATATTGAAGTGTGTATTTTATCTCCCATTTACATTATTATATTAAATGTCTCAAAATTCGTTTTATAACACAGTACAACTATTTCATTCCTTGAATCAATTATCATTGCAAAATCAAAAATCAATAACTATTTGCAAAAATTAAATTCTCTTCTCTAATCACTTATACTTATACAGGGATACCACAGAAATCGCATTCGCTTGAATTTCACTTAAATTTGTATGAATTTCACTTAAATTTGTATGAATTTCACTTAAATTTGTATGATATTTAAGGGAAATTCAAGCGAAAGCAACTTCTGTGGCACCCCCGATAAATGTCCCATACCTTAATTCTTAATTTAGAAATAAATATTCCAAATGTTCAACTTATAAAAATTATATTCATTGAATTCTTATCATTTTAAAGTCATACTAACGATCTCCATATTTACTTATAAATTACATACTTTAATATTATAATGATATCAAAATTGAGTACTTCATATGTCCAACCGTTTCTATTTCGATCTTACCATAGTTTATAATTATTGATAGACAAATTGATTGACCTAAAAATCTAAATAAGATCCTGTGATCGATTTTCATTTCAAAGACATCGGACAAAATCGATAAAGCCTTTGAGTCGATCTCGATAAGAACCGTTAGGAACCAATCACAATTATCGACTTGATGAACCTTGATATAACCATGCCATAGACTTCGTCGCCATATTCTTTGTTTGTCATGCACTAAAATAGTTCAACTGTCAATGAAGGAGGGGGCGTGGTGATGGGAAATGTAGAAATGGGAATGGAAATCGGGGAAGGGGGATGAACAGCCCACAATAATGTTGAAACCATGGTTTCGAATGATGCTTCGGGTTTGAGTTTGGGCTTAAGATTGGTATTGGGCTCGGGTTTGGGTTTAGTGTGTTGCCTGTGTTGCCGCACGCACGTCAGGACATAACAGCACATAACGGGACAGGACAGGACAGCAAAGCACAGGACAGGACAGGCAGCTGCTGGTGTGGCCCGCCTGGCAGCTTTCCACAGCGCAACTGAAAATGCGAAACGGAAAACTCACAGAGCCAACAACACAAAATGTGCGCATGTGACAGAGTTGCCGAGTTGCTGCGATGTTCGTTTCAACTCGGGCTCGGGCACGAGGGCAACACTGGTTGACTGGCTGGCCGGCTGGTTGACTGCCTGGCTGCCTGGCTGGTTGACTGCTTGCTTTTGGCCCGACTGTTTGTTGGCCTGGTCCAAAGCCATTCAGTACGAACTCTGCACTTCGCACAACAAGACAACACACAACGACAACGCCAACGCGCGGCCAAAAACTCAAAACTACGTAAAATATTTCTGCAAAAGCGCCAAAATCAAAGAACCCAATTTATTAAAAATTAATAAATATATTAAAGTTTGTGTGAAAAAGTGGATTGTAGTTATTTATATGTAGTAGTTGCCATGATGTGGTGTAGTTGTTGCCTCCAATTGCCTGCGATGCAGCAACAAAGGCCGCACTGAAACGCCTACTAGCCACCTGATTCTGCAACACAGAAAAAACGGCGCCAAATAATATATAATAATACCTGTACTTGCTATCAAGGAATTTTCCCCGATTATTAGGAAAATGTGGACCGAAGCAAAAGTAAGTAACCTGAACAGATCAATGATAATGATGATGCTAATCATAATACTGTTGATATTGCCTAAGTTGATAGTTTAGATTAAGTTAACAAACAGATCCTTAGACAAAGATCGGATAGAGAAATGATAATGACAATGACAATGATAATGATTTTATTTATTTGTTTGTTTCCCAGAGTTAAAATTATTAAGAATATTTGTAAATTAATAAACAAATAGTAAACATAACAATGATGATGATAATAATGATAAGGTTGCTCTTTCAGATGAGAGTTACTTTTAAGCTTTGTAACAGATCCTTATACAACTATATTATAAGATGAATGGCAATGATAATGATTATGATGGTGATCACACTTAAAGTGTTTTCTTACTTGTCATGATCAAAGGAAAAAATCTGAACAGATTCTTAGAATAAGGATGATATGATATGAATAGCAACGATTCTTATGAAGATGATCCCACTGATGATGTTGATAGCTAGGATTAAGTTAATTTGTTGTTATAATCATAAGCGGGAGTAACTTGAACAGATCTTAAGACAACTATGATATAAAATTGAGGTACAGGATATAATATGATTATTATGATGGTGATTACACTAATGATATTGTTTAAGTTGATAGTTAAGTTGAAGTTAATTTGTTATTTGTCATCATCAACGTAAGTCATCTGAATAGATCTGGACGATATATATGATGATGATCACACTGATGTGGTTGATAGTTTAGATTAAGTTAATTTGTTGTGCCAATCAACAGATCCTTGGACAGCAATGAACATATATATTGGACATACATATCATATAATATGATGATCATTCTGATTATGTTGTTTTAGCTGATAGTTAAGTTGAAGTCAATAAATTGTGCTTATCATCAACCTGAACAGTTGCTTCGAATACAATGATTTTATATGGAGAACCTTTATAATGATGATGATCATTCGGCTGACGTTGTTTTAGCTAAAGTTCTTTTGTTTTGATTATTGAGCTTCAGCCGCGTTTATGCTTTGTGTGCGCTTCCTTCGCTGGCTGTGCCGTGTATTTTACCGGTCGAGGCAATTGAAAAGCCATTTGGGGCACGCTTCGCTAAGGGGCTGGGGGCAGAGGCAGAGGGGGAGGGGCACGCACGCATTGTGGCAGACACACATAGCACGCTTCGCTGTCGCTGTCGCTGACGCTGCTGCCGTCGCGGTCGGCGTCGCAGTCGACGTCACTATCAGTTGGCATGCTCATTCCACCTTTCCACAAATCGCCATTCACCATTCTTCATCATGCCCCATGTCGTGGCACAATCGAAGCAATGTAAACAAAAGCCAACGGCAAATATTTTTCTGTTCTTTTCTTTTTTGTTTTTCTTCTTTCAACTTGTTTTTTGCTGTTGTTCTCAGCAATTAAATGAAAGTTTTTCGATGAGGTGCGACCGAGGTATGTTCGGGGGTTGTGTGCCGATGGGTGGACCGTGGACCGAGGGGGCTGGTGGCTGGTGGGGGGGAACAAGGGGTGCAAGCACATTGCAGAAGCCGGCGAGCAAAACAAAAACTGCAAAAATGTCATACACATTGCACATTGAATGCGTGCAGTGGGCATTGTGTGTGTGTGTAGTGTTAGTGTGTGTGTGCGTGTGTGTGTGTGTAGTATGAGGCGGAGTTGAAGGTGGTTTGTTGGAGGTGGTTAGAGCTTAATAGTGGGTTGTTATTGGGGTCGGGGTCATGGGGAGTGCACTCCCTACATAAATGTACTGTACATATAAATGTATGTATGTATATATATACATATATCAGTATTCAAATGTCGGCTGTTGTTGCTGTCACAAAAACAATTTAACTCATCTCTTGGGCAGCGGTAGTTGATTCTGCGCTGGGTTGAGATATTATTTTTGGCAAACATCCGATTAAATTTAATATGCAGTGTAAAACCTTAAGGTAAAATCATTTCGCCTTTTCACTTTAGTCTTTTATTGATACAAGCATTCATTTCTTTTTTACATTTATAATTTTTATTTGTAGTCTTATTTATCTTAAAAGATTGTTTATCAATACTATAGATAGATTCTATAGCACTACTAGATATACTTAGCTACAATACTTTTAAGTATGAACGCTTTCAGTTTATAGGCATAAAGTTAAGTTGGGGCTAAATTAAGTTTTGAAGTCTTTCGTAGTGGAATTAAATTTTACATTACACTCTCAATTAGAGCTTTCATTTCATCATATAACAGGTATAAATCAGAATTGATTCTATTGTATTAACACTCAAGATATTACAAAATTTGCTTACTTTACCTGATATAAGATTCATTTTAAATTGTACTCATTAGAGTGCGGTTCTACCTTAAAAAATCTATTTTTTCAGAAATGTATGAAATTTATGTATTCAAAATTTACGGAATTCATGATAAGTTTAATATTGCTTTTAATATTTCTTTGAAAACTATGATTTAAGTTTGAATAGTACTACTAATGTGTTTTGTATTAACACTCGGCAGAAGTGTAGATACACTTCTCTAAATTAAACTTCCCTTAATGTATTTTTAATTTAAATAAATACAATCATGCTCATATAATCAAAATTAATAATATACTAAATTCTCCAAATTGAGTTTATCACAATTCCATTAACTTCAATCATATAATCCCTATTTTTAGAGGGAAACATAAACTTCTATAATACATATTTTGGATCAAACTGACAAGTAAGCAATAAGTTTATTTAACTTTGGCATATGTTGATAAATACATATGTATATATGTAAGTCTGATTTTTATCTTATCTACATATGTCCAATATATGTGTTAGCTTGTAAGACATATCGATCGCACGACTGACATTTATGATAATTCGTCTAATTAGAATTATAGATATAAGCTGAGGCTCGAGTGCTGCTTATCTAGATTAACACACACTCACATACACTTGAACACACATATATGTAAGTACATACATATGTTGAAAGTTGAATGAACTTTGGTATGAAACATGCTATGTTGATTAGGAAGTTTACTTGGCTGATTTCTAAAGTGGTCATAAACAAAGATGCCACTTGTCCTTGACATAGTGAGAGGCAACAACAGCAACAACAACAACAAAAGTACATACATATGTTTGTAACAAGCATGACTTGCGCTTGGCATCGTACTGCGACGGCGACGGCGACGGCGACTGCGACAGCGGGAGACGACGCGTCGTCATTTCTCACACCCCAATGGAGATGGAGCACATTTCCATTATCGGTGCTGCCGCTGCCGCTGCCGCTGCTGCTGTTGCTGCCGGCTTGCTTCATGCAAATGCCTCCCGACTTTGCATAGCTTAGGTCAGTTTCCGTGGCATACAAAAAAGTAAATAAAAATAAAAAATAAAACCCAACCGTAGCTGAAGCTGAAGCAGCGCTGCCTGCGCCGGCAGCGAACGAACCCTTTTTTTTGCGACCCGCACAAATACAACCATAAAATAAAAACATGCAGGAACAGTATGTCAAGTAAATCTCTTGACAAAGGAATAAATAGTGCTATTTGTTATTATTTTTAGATAACAAAAGAATCGATTTATTTTACCTTATTCCTTTAATAAAAGAAAGTAATACAAACAAATACTGTAAAAATTTAAAGTTTTCCGATATAAAAAGTAGCTATTTGAAATATTTGATATTGACTTTGCATATTTTCCTATATTTACTGCTGGTCTCTAGTAAAAAATTAAAAATAAATAAAAATAATCAAATCAATAAATATTTTAAAAATATAAACTATGTATTTGAATATGTTTTGTTATCAACACATCTTTGTCAAAAGAATTTCTAGACATACTGTTTGTAGATAGGGGAACGCATTTAACGGTTTTATGTGTTTTTACCATTAAGGCTTTCAATGGGCAATAATAATGGGGGGCTGCTCTTTGCGGCTGGCCATAATTTATTGGCCACTTGTTTCTAAGCAGCGTCGGCAGCAGCAACCTGCCGCAACAGCAACAAACACACGCACACACATATGCATACATACACATGCACAGAGTGAACATTGAATAAGGGAATGAAGAAAGGCAAGTGGAAGTGGAGTGAGTGATGTGGAGAGTGAGGAATGAATGGCACTCGCTAATAAGCATCAAGAGCAGACACAAAAGGGCAAAAGCAAAAGCAGAGCCCAACAACAGCAACAACAACAGCAACACGAACAATAACGACGTCAGCAGCAACAGCTGACACTAGAGAGGCCGGTCAGGCAGCACGTGCTAAACACATTTAACGACAACTACAACAACAACAACAGCAACAACAACAGCAACAAGAGCAATAACGATAGCGTCAGTTCCTAGGGTGGGGGGTGAGGTAAGGGGAACACAAAAACGATTAAATTAAAAACCAAAACAAACTAAAGAAACGAGCAGCGACGCCAGCGTCGACAGCGACGCGAGCAGTGCCACGCGAGACGATGACAATAACAACAACAACAAGGAGAGATACTCGCACAACATGTTGAGTACATCAAAAAAAAAAAAAAGACCCAAAAACAAAAACAAAACGAAACGAAAAGCAGCAGCAACAATAAATGCGCCATAGCTGCGCATAATAAACGTCAATTTAAAATGCTAAAAGCTCAACGGCGACGTCAGCGTCAACGACAGCGTCAACGTCAACGTCAACGCCAGCAGCGCAGCCAGCGTCAAAGCAGCCGGCGACAATAATAATAAAAATAACAAAAAAAAGGCGAATCGCCAAAAGTTAAGAAGAAAATACAGCACACACATACACACACATACAAGCAAAAGCACAGTGGGAGACATGGCGACGTCGGCAGCGTCAACGACGTAGGCCAAAGTGAGCAATAAAAAAAAATAACCCTTTTTCCGGTTTTTTGTTTTGCTTTGCAGTTTCTAATCAAGAGGAGAAAATACATAAAGAAGCGAAAAATGCCGCCGCTGCTGCGTCGAGTCACTTGGAATGACTTTGTTGTCAGTTGCGGCGGCTTTTTCTACACTCGCTAATTCTTTAAGCCAGGGGTGGGCGCAAAATTTGACCTCGGGAGCACTACAACAACAACTACAACAACAACCTTTTTCGCGTCTACCTACTTTGTCGATCACCCAAATAATGTGCGAGCAAAAAAAAAGGTCTTCGGCGCGGCGCGTAGCGCGCACACACTGCGCCTTTGCAATGTTGTTGTTGTTTTATTGACGGTCATAAATTTTAAGTGTCAAAAATGCCTCGACTCGACTCGAGCTGCCTGTGTGCGTTGTTGTTGCTAATGCCTCGACTCGAGCTGCCTGTGTGCGTTGTTGTTGCTAGCTTGTTCGCGAGCTGACCGTGTCTAATTGATTTATGACGCCTCGACTCGAGCTGCTTGTGTGCGACATCACGGCGCCGAATAAGTATGAGAGTAGCTGCTTAACTCCGAGAGTACAGGCCGCCCACCCCTGCTTTAAGCATTTACGCGAGTGTGTGTGTGTGTGTGTGTGTGTGTTTGCTTATGGTGAGGGAATTCCCCGTTCGATCTGTGTCTGTGTGCGCCCTTAAGCCTTTCGTTTTTGTGCCACGTAGCAAAAAGGAAACAGACAACATAGAAAAGATAGCAGCTGATAGAATTGCAAGATATGCCAATTGGACAACACGAAAGTCTAACTGGAATAAACGTTACCAGGCTGAATTGGATTTGCTTCTTAGAAGCTTTACATAGATTTTTAATAAGTAAACAAAGTTTCAAAGTAATTCACGCAATAAGTATGTATTTAGCATTGTCTTATACACACATTCAGACTAAATTGACTTCAAGTCGATTGGAAATCAACAATCGATAATTGAATACTCGCAATAGAAAAGTGAATACTACAAACAGCTTCGATCAGCTGTTGGCAACACTCATTGACTCACTCACTTACTCACTGACAACAACAACAACAACAACAAGAGTAGCCCACGCTGTTTACTCGCGTTTCACAGTCGTAGCCAATAAAATGCCCTCACTGATTGCTCAGCAATAACAACAGAGACAACACTAAATATCAAGAGCAATAAAAACAATAAAAATCATCTCACATTTACATAGCGATCAAAACAAAACAAAAATCCACACACACCACACACACACATACACAGCTGGGCGCCCATTCCGTGACCGGGTCGCCGATGTCGACGTCAACGTCGACGTTAACAGCGACAGCGACCGCAGCGTTGACGGCGATGTCAATACCGAATGCCGGTATCATAAATAATTTCGATTTGACTTATATTATTAGCTAAATAAATAAATATGAATGAAACCAAAAACAAAAAAAATCAACAAAACACAAACAACGAGAGGCCTCGGCATGAATGAATAAAAGACAAGCCGGCGCCAGAGACGACGCTGACGCTGGCGAACGTTACGGTCGACGTCGGCAGCGCTGCTTAGCGTGAGAAAAACCATTCAAATTGTCAAACGAGACCGAGACGTAATTTTGTGTCTCTATTAAATGACAATCAAACACTCACAACTTACCGACTGAATACAGAAAAGATACTCGGCACCAAGTGTAAAGAGAAACAAACAGCTGATCATAAAAAACAATTTACACATTTGTTCTATAGATACATATGTATGTATGTTTGTTTAAATGTACATATGTATACCTAACTACCTGTATGTTAAATATTATAGGTCATCTGAGTAAGTGGTGTGCTATAAATTGAATTATATGACATAAATAAGTTAACCAATACCTGACAAGCGAATGGAACTGCAAGTTTGTTACCACTAAAACAATTTGCTGTAATGGGAAGGATATTTAATTACTCCTTCACTTCCTTTCCATTTCTAATAGAGTTTTGCATTAAAAGTTTTTAGTTAATATATAAAATTCAATCAAAAAACATGAAAATTGTACATCTTTTCTTTTGTAGAAGAAGCCTGCATTTAAAATTAAATTAAATATATTCAGGGGTGCCACAGATATCGCCTTCGCTCGAATTGCACATAAATTTGTATGAAATTTAAGTGAAATTCAAGCGAAAGCGATTTCTGTGGCACCCCGGATTAATTTAAATTAAATATAATAATTGCATTTTATATAATATTGGATATACTAAGACCATATGCTGCATAATTTGAATCAAATGTAATATAAGAACAGTATATATTCTAGCTATAATCTACTACGAGTATCTAATAGTAGCTTTTACCAAAATAAAATTCAATAAAAGTTCGCTTATTTGCTGTTTTGACATTTTAAAAGATAGATTTGCATAACCCAAAGAAATTTTTGTTTTTCAATTGAAATTAACGAAAATAAATTGGTATTTACATATGTAGAGTTTAATTAATATATATTAAATTTAAAGTGAGAATTGCTGTTCTATACTTAAGATTATCTAATGTCAAAATTACAAAAGTAAATAAATGTATCTGTTACTCATAATGTTTTGTCTTCCACACAGGTGAATGGCATTTAGGTAATCTGTTAAAATCGTAGACCTTCACTTTAACTTGTATGGTAGTTTTTTCTTGTTGTTGGGGTCAATGGAGGTCTTGAACTTCGAGTGCCTTCGAAGGTAACATTTTAAGATTGAAATGTTAAAATAAATTAACAGAATATGAGAAAAGCATACTCAAAAATGCAGGAAATCAAGACTATTTTAAGCCTTTATAAAGATTTCCTGATTGTTGCTACGTGGATTTTGTGAAATATCAACATGACCTCATTTAAAAGCAGCACGGCGCTCAACAGCTGTTGCATTGTTGTTGCTGTTGTTGTTGCTGTGCTCGCACATGATGCCCCTGCAAGGAGCTAACTGTTAACAGGCGGCGTAGCAACTGCAACTCGTTTTTCAGACCCACGCCCCCTTCTGAACAACCATTTACCATTCATACACTTTGGCGCACGAACTCGCGTATCAAAACAAAAAAGGCAAAGACTGCGGCGTCGACGTCGACAGCGACAGCGACCGAGCCATCGACCGCGACGTCGACGGCGACGTTCTGAGCACAATTAATAAATTATAGACGGTGTTGGCGACGGCATTGGCAGACATTGTCCAAAAGGCAAAGGCAAAAGCAAAGCACAAGCAGCCACCCAACATAGCGTCACGTGTAGTAAGCGAGAGAGAAAGAGAGGCAGAGTGAGAGAGAGAGGTGGTGATGGGGGGGGAGAGGGAGAGGCAGAGGGACAGTAGCAGCGGCACGCGAAACAAGTGATCAAAACAAAAACCGAAAAAACGAATTTATCATTACAATTACAACAAGGCAAAGGCAATAAAATTAATCAGCAATTCAAAAACTGCAAGTGGCTGTCGGGCCGTTGTTGTTGTCGCTGTCGTTTGTTGTTGTTGCTTCTGCGGTTGGTTTAATAACCCGAAATAATCGCTAGCTGTGTTTGAGAGGAGGCAGACGATACGTATGTGTGCCAGACAGAGATGCACATACGCGTAGAGCCGATGAAGTAGAGCAGTGGCAGACGCCGTTGTTGACGTCGCCGTCGTCATCATTAAAACAACATAAAAAGTAATAAATAAATATGAGTGTGAGCATGTACATACATATGTATGTATGTAAGTGTGTTTGAGAACGAACGACCTTCAACTTCCTACCCCTGCTGAGTATGAGTACGATGACGATGGCTACCTGTCTGTCAGCGTCAATGCTGACGTCGCGACGTCAGCAATGGCCCCACTGTGCGTCGCCGTCAGCGTCGCTGCCTGTTGACATTGATAGCTTCAACAGTAAACTTATACAAAAGCGCTAAAAGAGCTCTAGCTAAAGTGTGTGAGACAGAGATGAAGAGGGAGTGGGAGAGGGAGAGAGAGCGATGCGACGCGACGTATGCAAGTGCAGAGCAATCAGCATAAATTAAAGGCGAATGCAACATGTGACTCTGTCTGAGATTTTTCGGCTGATGCTGCTCGACGTCTCTGTCGCTGTCGCTGTTGGCGTCACAGCCACCGTAGCGTAGTCGCTGCAATACTAAATATTTTGCATATGCAAATGCAAACACATACACTCAGACGGACACAGATACAAACACACACACACACACGAACGTACTCACATATTCGAATTGGGAATGCACCTTGCACGTCGTCGCGAATTCGAACTTGTTTGAAGTCATTTTTGGCGCAAAGAGAAGAGAAGAGAAGAGAGAGAGGCAAAGGCGAGCGACAAGAGCGAGCACTCGTGAGTTCGCCGCAACGGCAACAGCAACAACAACAACAATAACAAAAGTCGGCAGCATGTTGCATGCAATAAGGAGGACAACAACAAAAAACAAAAGAAACAAACGAATCCAGCATCCCGTTGGAAACGTCAGCGTCTGCAGCAGCGCCGTAAACAAATTAAACTAATAATAAGCGCAAAAAGGAACAACGAACGTAATCATAAAGAAAACTGTAAGAGCGTCGACTGCAACAGCCGCAGCAGCAGCGACGTCGCTGTCGTTGTCGTCGTTGGCACAACTTGGACTGTCGAAATCCATTATAACCTCAATCGGCAATCGCATTTCTTCCTTCGAGTGGAGCGCAACATAACACGCTGCATACGGACATAAACCACGACAAAAGAGAGAGGCAGAGACTGAGACTGAGATGGAGAGAGCGCGCCTTGGAGTGGGTGGGACATGTGCGTGTGTGTGTGTGTGCTTGTGTAAGAGTGCATGGGAGTGTGTGAGTAACAAAAGAGCGCAATTGCAGAGATGGGATGGCAACTGTAAAATCATCAAAACTACTCACAACAACAACAACAACAAAGTTGTTACTGGTTACGAGCTTTTGCTTTTGGCCAACTCTAATCCGACTAGAGTATATGCAGTTTTGGGGGGCAATAAGAATGGGAACAGAAATGGAACGACTCGTAGGACAGACTAGGTATTGGGAATTGAAATGTAGGGACAACATCAGCACTAGGGCAATACTAAAGAGCATGCGAGAAGCTTAAAGTTTTGGGGCTTATCATAAACACACTCACTCACTCACACTTGCACACATTTGCACTTATGAATTTTAGCAGTGGGAAACTGCAATCGTACTAACAACTGAAAATTTCTGTTGGGTAATAGAAACAGTATTACATGATAAGCTCCTTAAATGATACAAAAACTAAAAATGAATGGCACTATTTTGAGAAAATGCTAAATACTTTTTGAAGCAAGGCTACAAAATCTATTAAATATGGCGCAGTTTTATTATTAGCCAGACTCTTATAAATATATTCCCACTGGGTCAAGTCATGATCTTGCAGCGACATTTTTATACAGAGCATATAACCCAATAGGATTCATCATTCTGGCTTAACTTTGTTTTTGCACCTGACCGAATTTGTCATTGATCGTGAATGGGTCCAACTGGAAATTGCTATGGAACGATCGTTTCAACAGACTCGCCGAGTTCCCAAGCAGCCAAAACAAAAATAGCCAGACGCATACACATTTTGTTGTGTTGTGTTGCGTGTTTTGATGATTTCGAACCAACTTGAGTCGAGTCGAGTCGAGTCAAACGTTGTGTCGAGTCATCCATCAGAGGGGCACAAACGACAACAGCAACAACAACAACAGTCACGGCGCACCGCCGACATCTCCAAAAATAATGCCAGATACAAAGACAAGCTACAGCTAAAGCGACCGACTGCAAAGCATTAACAGCACAAGGCCAACAGCTGGTCGCTCTGGTCTCATGTCTCTGGTTTGGTTGCTTGTGTTGGATCTCGGTCCGCATCTCTTGGCTGCCGTTCCAAATTCAACTGCGCCGAACCTGCAGTATTTGTATACCCGTTACCAGTAGAGTACAAGGGTATATTGTATTCGTTGATATTTATGTAACAAGAAGAGGAGATATGACCGACTCCATGAAATACATATGTATGTATCTCTCATTTATACTTTCTAACTAGCCTCACTAATTAAACACAATTTTTGAATTTAATTTTCAATCCTCAGTGCACTTTTCAAGTCAGAATCGAAAGAATTCTTAGATTTACTGCAAGGTAAAAGCTCAAAGCTCGTTTCAACCAATATTGTGAATTTTGAGTTAGGACAGTTTCCAAATAAATATTCTTGATAAGTATTAAGATTCAAATCTGTATGGAGTTTGAGATTGGAACTGGCTTTGGCACATACTCGTACACTACGGGCCCAAGGTACATAAAGTTTGGATCACCGAAAATCATTCAAAACATCTAGTTCTTACACTATGTTAACTAGATACTCTTAATTCAGTGGACAGATGCGAATTATCAAAATGTGTACAATAGAGTGGGTCAATTTGTATGGAGCAAAAATAAATTTTTTTCGATATCAAGCGGTTATCAAAATCGTAATCTAAGACGAATTCCAAGAACATTTGCCCAAGAAACCATGGGTCTAAAGTCAAAATCGAGCTTCCGATTTTTAACGAGAAATATGGGAAATCGTATGAAAAGTCAAAAATTATCATAATTTCTCGTTAAAAATCGGAAGCTCGATTTTGACTTTAGACCCATGGTTTCTTGGGCAAATCTTCTTAGAATTCGTCGTAGATTACGATTTTGACAACCGCTTGAAATCGAAAAAATTGACCCACTCTAGTATACAAGCCTCCTCAAATTTGAAAATTTACTGCACTCAATAATTAAAAAAAATATTGCTTTTTTTGGTGGTGAACATTCCGTTTTATTACTGTCCTTCAAGTGATTAGAGGTTAAACATTAAGGTAGTTATGGATTTAAGTTTATAAAATCTACTTAAATACATATTCTATATTTTTTATGTCGCTAGAGCTTTAAAGATACAATTGTTGTTTTCATACATCTAATTTTGGGAACGGGTATCTTCTAGTCGGGGATTTGGCTTTGGCGTTCCTAATAGTTAGTGATATTTTTGAGTAACTAGCACACACAACAGCAGCCGAACATGTTCAAAGTTTCTCGGATGCGACGACGAGCAACATCTACAACACACACACACATACACACACACTCACATACACACACTCAAATGTAATACCAAAATGCTGCCAAATGTTGGGGCCAGCACCCCCGCGGCAGAGACCCATTACCCGAACCGGCACTCGAACACAGAGTCGCCATCGCCATCGCCATCGTCGTCGTCGTCGTCGTCGTTCACCAATTTCATTTCAACATGTTTCCAACAGCCTGAGCTGGAGCCAGAGCCAAAGCAAGAGCTAAAAGATCTCGCAGCCAGAGCTGCTAAACATCCATTCAAACGAAAAAGTATCTTAAATTTTTGTTTGCTGCTGTCCTCCATCTCGGCTCTCTCTCTCCTCGCTCCCCGCTCTGCTCTCGTTCCTCGTTCGCTTGAACAGCACCCCCGCAATCCCGTTGCAATCCCTCGTCGTTCACTCTGCCCTGTACTTTATAGTCTTACTTTGTTGGTTTTCTACCCACAAGTCTTTCTCTTTTTCGTTGTCGTTGTCGTAGCACCAGCAGCAGCAAAAAAACGAGGGAAAAAAGAATTTTTTTATAGGTATTATTTCGTTCGTTCCCACATACGCGCCGAGGCAAGCGTCAGTCAGTCAGGCAAGCAACGGCAAGGCATGAGGCGGAGGCAGAAGCAGAAGCAGAGGCAGAGGCCGTGACAGCGTCAGCGCATGTACAGACATACTACATATAAAACTCGATAGTATGCCCGGCCAGGGTTGTCGGCTATCCAAAAAAATAAATATATTACCAAAGTAAAAATTAAAACAATAAGGCCCGTTTTTTTAATGTCTGAATAAGGTGTTGGATAACTATTTAAAATATATTTTGACGTAAAATGTATAGAAATTACTGTCAAATTTTTAATTATATCTTAGATATCGTTTATATGTACATTGATAAAACGGCCCTAAAAATTTTAACTAATTTATAAAAATCAAAACGAAACCATATCTTTCTAATATTAATTTTATAATCTATGAAATAATTTTATTTTAATAATATTAATCATATAGATACAAAAGTATCTACACCCGCAATGCGAGTTCAATGCCGTTGGCATTTTGAGTGGTCGACAACCCTGTGTAAGTTGTACTGCTGTTGTTGTTACTGCTGGCACTGCTGATGTTATGCCGCCTGTCTGCCAGCCAGCCAGTCAGCCTGCCATGCCAGTCCCTGTCTCTGTCTCTGTCCCTGCCTTTCCCCTCCCAGTCACCGAAATCGCCATCGCAAACCGCCTGACAGCGCACACGATGCGCCGCACAAATATCGTATCGCATTTACTCGGCACTCGTACCAGAGCCAGAGTCGTAGCTATATATTTTTGTAGGTTATGTGTATATAACAGTGGCGGCAGCAGTGTGAGTCAAAATCGTTGCGATTGTGGGAGAGGCAGCCGAGCGAACGAAACGAACAAACGAAACGAAACGAACGAAACGAGCTCCGGCTCTCTATGTGTATGCATGTACAGTGTGTATGTGAGGGTATAAGCACTGTGTGTGTACATACAGTGAGCACACGCTGTTAACGTTACACCATAACATACTAGTATTTGTTGAACATTTCAGTTGCTTCAGGCGAGTGTTCACTGTAGCCCACTGTACATAAAATGTTAAAACTCTGATTATGACGATGACGTTGGTCGGGAAGAGGCAACGGGCAAAGAGCGACGGCATTGGCAGCAACGACTGCGGCAGAGCGGAGCCAAAGCACACACACACACAAAAAAAAAATACAACAAAAAAAAATAAAGTTTCAAATGGAAATTTTGAATTAATGAACGAAACGAAACGAAATGAACTAAACTGGTTTCATTTGTGCGCTGCTGCGCTGAGCCGCGCTGAGCTCAGCTCTGAGTTGTTTTTGCCCTCCTGCTTTTGCTGCTGTCTCTGCTGCTGCTGATGTTGCTGTTGCTGTTGTGCCGCTTTCTTGCGTCGCTCAGTTGAAAATATTTTCGCCCCGAACGAAAGAGGCTAATTAAGCCAAAGGAATTTCTCTGCAATTTTGTGCCGCCGTCGTCGCATACAACAGCAATTGAGCTTTGGCAAAACTTGCTGTCGCCGTCTTTGCTGCGTCTTTGGCACAGCTGAGCACAGCTTTTTGCTAGTTGAAGTAGGAAGTGGATGCTGACAGAGATACAGAGTGAGAGAGAGAGAGAGAGGCATTTTCGCAGCAACATCAACGTTGGCGACGCAGTTAGAACATGTTGGCTGATCGGTTTTCTGTTTGATTGCCTTCGCCGTCGCCGTCGCCGCAAAAACGATTTTCGCCGCACATTTGATTTTGCTTTGTTTTGATTTCGAATTTTTCAAGGCAATCAGGTGCAATATTTTTTCCACTTTACTCTCTGATGATCGTTGTGCTTGCGGCTCGGCTCGGTTCCGATTGGGCGCCTTTTATCTTTGTTTATACGGCGTTGTCTACGAGGTATCGCTGCTATTATTTTTGTTGTTGTGTTGTTGCCTTTATTGTTTCGCTTGCGAAAAGCAATCTAGCAAAGCGGAAATGAACGGGATGGCGTCTGAACCGATCGACTGAGATCGACAGCGATTGACATCGAGTGGTTCGATCTCGAACAAGTGCAGCATCGTTCGGAACGTGTTCTCTCTATGGGTTCGATGCCGTTCTCAAAAGCTGCCAATGCGTCTCTCTGTTCTCTGTTTACTTCTGTTGATTGTTCCTGGCTACCGCAACTGCTTCCTGTTTGAATGAAACATTTTCTTATCAGTTTGTTGTTGGTCATACACAAAAAGGGTCAGGTTTGATTTCCAGCGGCTTCGAAAGATGGAACCCTGAGTACTTTAATGAAGCGAGTTGCTCCGAGAAATTCGGTTATTAGTGATTTCGAAAATGTATTAAAAGAACGTACTTTATTTAAATCTCTCTGCAAGGAAAACAGAACAATTAGATTTTGATTCGATTGAATAAAAATTAATAAATAATAAGACATGTTCAAAAAATTTTATAATAGGGCATCCTAGGATCCTATTTATACCCTGTTAATTAACTTGCTCACCTGATATCTAGGATAAAAGAAATGTCGAAAATAAACATAACATAAATATTAGTATTATAAACAAAAGACCATTCTTTCAATTCTACTTCAACTATAAAATAAAAGTGAATTCAGTTCTGATTTGGATTAATACATAGTTAGGTGCCTTATCTTCGGATCATTATAGGATTTCTTTGATATTTAACTGAATGTATCTGATGGTTGTATCTACATATGTTTAAGTACTATATGCACAAGTATCTGATAGATGCTTAAAAACTAATAGAAATAAAGAGTAAGTTCTTACTGATTGAAAATATCTGATTTAGGAATCTTTAACGAATCTCAACACATTACTTATTATTATTTTACTTATTAAAATTTCTAAGAGTAACCAACTACATATTATCTATTGTTAACCTATCAAATATTAAAATGTATCTACTGTAAGAGAGGACTTTTACTTAAAAATTCCATGTCATTGGCAGTTATTGGCAACGATTTTGTCACCAAAGCTAAACTATGGTGTTTACTGGGTATTTGGGGTATCCAAACATATAGTATATCTCAGGTTGATTGGTTTTTGTAGCTGTTAGTATTTTTGTTGTTGTAAAGAGAGAAAAAATGCATCAATAGGTTTGTAGTCACAACAAGACCAAGTCGTGATGTGCACAGCCAAAAAAAATATGCAGGATGATGGTTCCTGGTTGGTTGGTTGCTTGGTTGCCTGCAACAAGCACGCTGCCACCTGTTTTGCAACACGATCGCGCTTTTTATAACCAAGTTTTTATGCTGTTGCGGCTGCTGCAGTTGTTATTGTTGCCCCGTTGCTGTTTAACAACAAAAAAAAACCCGTCTAAATCTAAAAAGCGAAGCAACATGTGTGCGTTTGAGATTGCCGGCAAAAGCGGCTAGCACTCAATGAGGACAGATGTGTGCAAATCGCAATCGGCAATGGGAACGTGCGAGTGGCCAAGGAGAGGGGGCAGGGTGGGTTGCGGGAGAAGGGATGAGAGCGTGATTTGATGGGGGGTTGGCATTGCCTCTAAGTGGGTGCAAGTGCTGGCAAAGCAAAAATATTTGCACGACGCATCCTCACACAAACACACAAGCACACGCACACACTGAAAGACGTCGGTGCGAAAGGGGTTGAGTGTGGGCGGTTGCGCAACGCAGCTGCCAACGTTAACAGCAGCGACGTCAACGCCGACGTCGACGCTGACGTGGAAAGCGCTTGCATTGAACTCGGAAGTAAACGCAATAGAGAATAATAAGCGAGTATAAAGCAAACCAGTTAGTAACATGCAACATCATAACATATTCAAATCGCCGACATCGGTCGGTGGCAGCGACGCGAGCAGCGCAGCATCTACGGAAACGCGACGCCAACGACAATGTTACAGCAGCAGCGGCAGCGACGACGGCGGCAGCAGCGGCGCTTTTACTCTCACGTGAAAAGTTTTCTGCTCAGCCAACGCCGTCACGAATTAAACTAAACAACCACCCGACATGGCAAAAAAAAAAAAAATGGAAAAAAATAATATATGAAGCAACGCAAGGAGCAAGGCTAAGTGCCCGACTTAAAGATACCTTGTACTGAACATGCTGAAGAAATTAAAAACAGAGCACTTTTTATTAGATAATGAGACTAAAATGCACAATAAATCATCTTAACCAACCAGTAAAAGTTTAACTTTTTGAAACTCAAAAATTCATATAAATACTTCAGAGTTATACTTACCCCTTGTTAGTTTTAGTTTTTTAAGCTTAACTATCAATGTTAATAAATAAATAAACTTCAGAGTTCTTTACATGTGTATATATTTAAAGAAATATGTTTCTTTTAGTCTAGAGTCTAGACAGTAGAATTTGTCAACTGTATTAATTGTATACAAATCTCTCTTAGTCAAGTCAAAGAAGTTGTCTGTTGAGTGTGTAAAATATGGCGAAAATTTTACATTTTACTAGAAACAAATTGTTGATGAATTAGTTTCATTAATTAAACTAAATTGATTATAATATTGAAATAAAATATAGGATATAGGGTCAAAATTATAATAATTCTCATAGCTAGAATTGCAATTTCTGTGCTTTAGATCCCGATTTTAAAAGCTGTAAGCTTAATACTATAATCACAACAATGAATTACAAAAATATAATCCGGAGTGCCACAAAATCTGAATATGTAGTTTTAGGTCCTAAGTATCATGCTGCCATTTTTAAAATAATGCAATCTTAATATCTCATTTTCCTGTAAATGGTTGTAAAAGTTGAAAATGATTTGTAAAATACAAAAGTTAAATTAAACTCCAACTCGAAAGCTACAAATTCGATTTGTTGGCTAATAAGATTTCATCATGCTGTCTTGCAACCATATAATACAGGGTAGTAGTTTAGGAGAAAAAAATTGAAAAACCCCGTTCGCTTTGCGCCTTGCCAAAAGTAATGACATCATGTGAGCCATCACAGCCATCAGAGCCATCGGGCCTGTGACATCAAAACGTTGCGGTGTATACGACGCATACGCATCGATGCCGCAGATACAAAAGCAATAAAAACAAGAGCGAAAAATACAAATGCCCGAGAAATTGGTTCAGGTTCAGGCGGCGCCTCGTTTAGAGTCCGCGTCGCGTCGTCAGTTGCCGTTTGTCCACAGCCTGCAGAAGAAGTCCAAACTCAGAGCCGGAGTCAGAGACAGAGTCGATGTTGCTGTTGCTGCTGGCGTCGCTGCTAACGCTTTGGCGCTGACCTTCAATCAAAATTCGCATGGCGAATTAGAATTGGCGCGCGATTTGCTTCCCGATTGGGCAAATGCAGTTTATTTCGTCTTTTTTTGGGGCCAAAAGATAAGCTGGTCAACAGCAACCAAAAAAGACAAAAAAAAATAAAAATAAAGAAAAATAAAAACATAACAGCCACAGAGCGAACGGCAAAAATGTTTCAAGGCGAAATTCGCACAACGACAGCGTCGCTGTTGCTGCTGCTGCTGCTGCGTCATGGTAACAATAACAACACTAACAGCAACAGCAACAACATTCGCCTGGCAGTCAGTCAGTTCGTCGCATAAAATAGCACAGAGCGCACACGAAGCGGTCGACGAGCTAAAAACAACAACCAAAAAGTACCTGGCACGGCTAAAGCAACAACAAAAACAACAACGTTGACGACGACGTGCCCAAATGCCCAAGCACTCGCAGATACAGATACAAATGCATGCAGCCAACAGAGAGATACAGCTATAGCTATAGAGCTAAAGCTATAGCTACAACGCTGAAATAAACAAAAATGTTGAACAAAGCAGCGACGGTGACGGCGACGGCCTCAGCCAGCCAGCCAGCCAGCAAGCAAGCAAAGCAACATCACAGCCGCCCAACCAACAGCCACAGTTCGAGTTCAGTTTTAGTTTTCGCAGCGACGCGACGGCAAAGGCAACGGCAACAGCGGCGGCGGCAGTTTTCAGTTTTGCTTCTGCCTTCCACTTTGCGTTGCCTTCGCACATACCACACAACGATACTCACACACACATACATGCATGCGTCAGGCTTTGTGTGTGTGTGTGTGTCTATCTGTGAGTTCGCTGTGGAAATGTACCTTTATATAAACGACGACCCAGCACAACACTACACGAAATCCCAACTGACAAGACTGCCAGCGCACAAACACAATATACATACATACAAACATACATACATGCATATATATGTGTATATACATATGAATATATATATAAATATACACACGTATACATATTGAGCGTGTGAGTTTGTGTGTAGACAGTTACTCAGCGCTGTCGCAGGGTTGCCATACTGCATTGAATCGAAATATTATAGACAATAGGACCAAATATTAGCAAGCGATTTATTTATCCAAACAAAATAAGAGAATAGATAGTATGATTTTAAAAAATCTTTAAAATAGCTTGAGAAATTACAGAAAGTAATTTAATTATTTAACGTCGACTATATGCAGTCGACAAAAGACAAATTAAATTTTTCAAAAACAAGTTTTAGATTAATAATAATTTTAAACTTAAAATATATATTCAAAAACATATTAAATATATATGGATATATATTTTAAGATTTTTAGGAAAATTTAAGAATAATGAAAAAAATTAGTTTTAGGGCAGGCACAAAATGTTAACTACTTCAAAAGTATTTATTACATCTACAAATCATATCTGCAAATTTTATATTCAATATATAGCCGGATATTATGGTGCATAAGTGGCCAAGTCAGCTAAAAACGGAAACGAATCGAATGCATTTCAGTTCGGTTTCATAGTTGTAAGTTGTATAATGTCGTACTTTCAAATATTACCAGTCAAAGCGCGCAGCGGATCTGGCAACGCTGCCAGCATTTAAATAACAACCGCTGCTGCGCTGCCACTGCCACTCCTACGGCCGGCAAACCGGGGCCGTTTGCACAACGTTCGCTTCGTTTCAATATTGCTTTGGCTTTGGCTTTGCTGCTGCTGTTGCTGGTTGTCTTTATTTTACTGAAATGAAATGTTCACGCTGGCAACGCTGTCGCTTTCATGTACAGCTGGCAATGCCAGCAGCTAAAGTGTTGCCGCTTGCTACCCTGCTCTTCCCTGTCGACCGACAAACTCGTTCAATTTCAATGCTTTTTACATAAGTACGCGTCGTTGGCTTGCCTTGGTGCGAGCACAGCGGCTGTTCTCTCTCTCGCTCTCTCGCTCGCTTCCATTCTCCCAGTCAGTTTTCTACGTACTTTTGTTCGTTCGTTCGTTCGCTCTCACTGCTGTTGTGTGTGTGAGTGTATACTGTACAGTACAGGGGTGCATTTACAAAATCTATCTGCGAGTGTGCGTGTGTATCTGTGTGTGTGTATGTGTGCTTTGCCTGCTTGCTTGCTTGCTTGCTGCCTGCTGGCTGCTTCTTTAGCGTTGGCCAGTTTATTTGTGATTTTAGCATGGCAGACTGAGGTACACGTCGCTCCGCATTCGTGTCGAACGCAAAACGATACGACAAAAAATTTGACGTAAATTTCAGTCCCGTATACTTGGACTAGCGCGCGTAATTCAAAGTTATCACAACAACTAAAAAGTAAATTACACAAACAAAACTTGCAATTGTGCTTCAATAAAAGTGTGTGCTAAATAAATAATATCTATTTATTAAAATTGGCAAAAGTTAAGGAAAATTTGAAATATATTTCAAATTTTCAAAAATAATTACCAAGTGATATTAAAACTGAACATAAACATTGTCTGCAAATATATTTAGTGCTAAAATGTCATCGATTCATTGTGAGCCTGGCTCCAGGCTCCATCCACTGGCTGACCTGTGAGTTACCGCTAGGCAAATTGTCTACTGACTGAGATTCCATTAACTGTGGCAACAAAAACTACTACAACAACAACAACCCCGGGTGCAACAACACTGCAACAATATTATTTTTGTTATTTTATTCGCTTCTGGCCATTGGCTATTTTTGGTAAATTGGATAAACGCAGTGAACGCGCATCTCTCTCAACGGCCCAGCCGAAAATGTGCACAGAGGTGAGTTTCCAACAGATTCGTCGATCCTTAGTTCTATATAGTTAACGTACTAATCATATGCGCCCCATTGGTCACTGCCAATTGGACCAGCTACCTATTTGGCGGGCTTCATAAATCACACACATTTGTATCTGTATCTGAAAGTACCTGCCCAGCAAGGGCTTAGGTAGTTCCCAACAACAACAATAGATCAAACGCTTGCTGCAGTTCAGCTAAACAATAACGTTGATTTGTTTTTGGGAAAATACAACAATAGATAAGACTGTAGAATTTAAGGGAACCTTTCAAGTACAGCTTGATATAACAATGATCATTTTTAATTCAGGATAGACTTCTAACGACTATATTTAGCTAAATTGCTCTAGGTTTATACAAATTTTTTTCTTGACTAAAAATATAATTTTTAAAAATGAAATATAATTAAATAATCGAAATTTAAAAAATTTAACTTTCATTTAAAAATAAGATCAATTCACATACTTAGTCAATTCCTTTAATAAATCCAGCTTTAATCAACTTCGACTAAAGCTTTCTAAGATCGCATCTGTGAGCTTTTGATCAGGTACATGCGTTCAAGAACGACAGCAAAGCTTTATCCGCTATCAGCACAGCATGAACTTGTCTCAAGTTCAGTCAATGTTGTCTGCTTGCGAGTACTGATAACAGATTGCTGCGTACCCGGGATTGCAGTTAACTAAACAAAGTGCAGCTGACGCTTCTAGTTCATTCATAAGCATAGTTTTTTTTGGTGAATCATTCAGGTGGCCCCCCTAAATTGTTGTTGCACCTTTTACTTAGAAATGCGCGTAAAACTGACTGGAAGCTTCAACATGTGGTTTCAATACGGAATTCACAGTGCCGCCTACACTTATTGGCAGTGCCTCTGTTGGCTTGTGCGTGGTTGGTTTGGTGGGTGGTTGGTTGGTTGGTTGGTCGGGTGCTTTGAATGGGCTTTGGGTCTACCACGTCTCTATGAGGGTCTATGCATGCATGCGTGCATATATCTATGTGTGTTTATGTTTTGTGGGTGGCATGACGAGGCACATGTGAATAGATTGTCTCTGTGTGTGTGTGTGTGTGGGTGCGAGAGAGTTAGGTGCAGGATAATAGCGGGCACACAGACAGGCGCAACGCTTATCACAACGCAAGCAAGCACCAACAACAGCAACAACAACAATGCAATGCGCCTTCGTCATGTAAACAATGCAAAAGTTGCACGTGCTCCCGCTACCATCATGCAGCGCCATCTATTGGCACACATTTGCAATAGAGCAACGCAATATGCTAAATAGCCGACGACGACAGCGACGTCGCGACGTCGCTGCTTCTGCTGTCGGATAAGCAAGCTGGCGTCGCGTCATCGTCGTCGTCATTGTCTAATGCAACAATTGTTGACGCTGACGTCGCTGCTGCGTCGCCGGCGGCAGCAGACAGCTGACTTTTGGGCTGCCTTTAATTAATTACATACAAAACAGCAACACAACTCACTTAGCGCTCACCAAAAAAAAAAGTAAACAAATAAATGAAGAGGAATAATAAGAAAAACAGCAGCAAACTTTTGGTAGACGTCGCCGTCAACGTCGCTGTCAACGTCGCCGTCAACGTTGCTGCCCATTTAACGTTTTCTCTTTCGTTGGCAGCAAAAGTCGCGTGTTGTAAAACGCCAGCGTCGCCGTTGACGTTGACGTTGAAGTCGACGTCGCCGTAAGCTTTGTATTAATTTTTGTATTCTTAAGCGGCAATCAATTTATTATGCACTTGCTATAAAAACAAAGTAAAACAAGTCGGTCAACAAGTTTGCCAAGTATAAATTCGATTAAAGAATGACTTGGCACATTGGAGAAACAAACTGAACTTTAAAACTTACTTAAATATCTGTAAATTGATTAATAGAGATAAATTTTGAAAGAACTCGATACTGAATTTCGAAGAAGCGAATATCTTGAAAGAAAACAATTTGTAAATTTCAAGCACAGGATTTAAGGAAATACTTTGCTTCAACCTTAGGAATATAAGGGCCGATTTTTAAATGAACATATAAAGACTATGTAACATATAGTAACAAATTTGACATTAATATCAATACAATTTACGTGAAATTTTCATTTCAATAGTTATCAAATACCTTATTTAGACATTGAAAAAACGGGCCTAAGTATTTTAATTTTGTCCTTCCATTTTAGTTATTTGAACTTTTGTTAAGTAATATTTGGAACAGCTTTTACTAAAGAATAAACATTTAAGTATCAGCAAAAATATAAGATAAATTACAAAATATACTACAGTAAAAAGGATTGAGATATAAACAACAAACAAAAGATAGATACTTATCAATAAAAGTGACAATATAATCAATAGAAATAATCGCTTAATCAGTTTTTTAAAGTGTTTTTATCCTTTGGCTTAGATTTACTCTCATCAACACTTTTATTACTTATCAGTTTATAATTTATAATTTCTACACTTGTCAGAAGTTTTGCTAATTAGTTGATATGCTCATAAATTCAGTAAATTATTTGTTAGTTTGCTTAAGGGCATTTCAGTTTCGGCTTTGTTTTTTTTTTTGTGTGCGATGCGAGTCAGCAAAACAAAAGTATGTTATCATTATTATTTTCCTTGTGCTTCTTTTTTAATTGTTCTTTATTCATGCGTGTGTGTGTGAGTGTATTGTTATTGTTATTGTTTTTGCTGTTGTTGTTGTTATTTCATATTAGGGTGGTGCAAATTCCGGCACGAGACTTAATTCACTTAATTGAGCTAGCAGCGACGTCGCGTCGACGTTGACGATGACAGAGACAGCGACGCTGACTGCGACTGCGACGCTGTGAGCATCGAAGCGTCGCTGTCGCTGTTATTGCGGCACAAATAGTTTGAAGTTGGCGCCGGTCCGGTACGGCCCCCCAAAATTGCCCGGACCCGGCATCCGGAATTGGCCTCGGCTCTGGGCACATGCTCTGCTCTGGGTCGAGCCTTCTCTGCTTGTGTTCTCCTTCTCCTTGTTGTTGTTGTTGGGCATTTGATTTCACTTTCAGATACATTAACACAAGTGCGCTGAATGCGCACGCCTTTTGAGTTATTGGTAGCAGAGGCCGCACTACACAGGCGACAGAGGGAGAGCGAGTGAGAAGCCGGAGGAGGTGGACAGAGGCAGCGGACGTGGCAGCGGCTGTGGCAGAGGCAGAGGAACAGCAGCCAGCCGTCTGTTCTGTGCCATTTTCTTTGCCTCTTCGATTTTATGAATGAACATCGCGAAGGAAGGCGAAACGCGACTTGGTTGCTCTCGTCGGTTTTGCTTTGCTTTGGTGTGTGCTTTACTTGCCTTTGCTTGCATTGCTTTATTTGCATGCATGTGGCAAGAGGGCAGGACATACACACACACACACATATGTACATCTGTCTGTCTGTCTGCTACCATAAAAATGCCTTTGGGGGGCTCGACTTGCGAGACGCGTCGTCATTGTCCTCGCCTGTGCATATGTGTGTGTGCGTGTGCGTATATGTATATCATTAATGGCATTATTATCCTTTTGCGACTCTCGTCTGCTGCCTGTGTTGGCTTTTTAATTTGGCCTGGCTCCTTAAACTTGTTGCTGCCGCGTCGTTGGGTCAAGTGCACAACTGAAAGCGAAATTCGCTCAATGATAAACTTTAAATAATGTTAATAAAGTAAAGAAAACAAAAGAAAAGAAGCGAAGCGAAGCGTAAAGAAAAGAGGCAAACAAAGGTTAAAGTAAGGGTTGGGCACAATCCACAACCCCTCTCTCCCCCTGCTGTTGTTGTTGTTGTCCTTCATTGGCGCGCGCCAAATATAAAAAGTAAAAAGTCTTCCTCTTGGCACAGCCTTGAAGCAAAAATGTAAACAAAATGCCGCATGGCCATTTGGGTAACTGACACACACACACACAGATACAGATACACATACAGGTGCAGATACAGATACAAGACGGGTTAACAGTAGTTAGTGATGGAAGGGGAGAGTGGGGGGCAAGGCAACTTGTCGCGCATGAGTAATCGACTAAAGTCACGACTCTAAGACAGGAAGTAACGTCGTTAGTGAGAAGCACAAAATTGTTGCTTTCGACTTCCCCAAGATCTCTCTCTGAAATAGATTGTTAATATTAATGCCTTAATCATTAAATTGAACACCTTTGATAGCAATCGACCTTTAGTCTAATCAAATATATAAACAATAATTATTCTAATTGACTGTAGTACTGATAAGACTATCAGCACAGGTATACATAGAGTTCAAACACCTTTTGGACTATACAAAACCATAAAGATATGCTTAAGTTTTAACTGAATGCATTTTCACCTATGCAGACTCATTCTGAATACTTGAAGGTATTTTCCCAAATTAAAGCAATGAACGAACCGCAATGAACTGAAGACTAGTTAATTGGAAAAATGGGTTTCGATTTATGCCTATCTGAATTAACTGTAATGTCACTTTATTATTTTATATTTGATTGTTTCTTTGCATTTCTATAATCCGATTTTAACAAAAGGTCTTCTCTATCTTTTATGTATAAAATTTTAAAATGTTTAAAAATGAATGATAAATTTCAAAAATAGAAATATCTCATATGTCTTACAATCCTTTTTTAAAATTATACTCGTACTTCTTCTATTTATAGTTTAAATCTTATTAAATGTATTATTCCCCATATTACTTGTTATTTTTTTCTTATATAGAGTTGATCTTACAAACTTTCTTTAAATTAGAGCAATTTAAATTTTATTTTTTCAAATATTTATAATCCATAACATTCCCAATTATAACTGCCAGACTGTAACTAATATCTGTTTGTAAAGAAATTCCCCGTCTCAAATGCTTACTTAATTCAGTTCTCAAGCCTTAACCTTGTTCATCCTTGGTCCAATCTGGAAAACGGCATCTTCAGTTGTCAAGTCAAACAGCTGACAACAAAATGACAATCGCAAGACATTGACCATCGCTGTTGTTGTGGTTGTTGTTGTCGTTGTTACCTGTATTGGGTGTTTGTCTTATTCGCAGGTTCGTTCGCTCGCTTGACCGATTGACTGGCTCTGTCTGCTTAAAAGATTTACAAACTTGCAACGTGCCACATGCTTATATGGTGGATTTACTACGCGATGTTGTACGAGTGTGAGTATGAGTGCGAGTACTCGCATTCGTATTCGTATGTTTTGTGGCTAATGTATGCCCAAAGAGTACAAACAACAAACAGCTGTTTGTTGTTGCTGTTGTTGTTTCTGTTGTTGCACAAAATCTTATCAATGAATGCGCATCACTTGCACTTGTTTGCGATACCTAAAGCTGCTGACTGAGGGGATTCACCGGCGACGTAAATGGTGCGACGGCTGTTGGTGATGATGACGACGATGATGATAGCAGCGATGACGTGACGCGTAATGCACTCACAGATACAGCTGCAGATTTAGATACAGATACAGATACATGTGCAAGTGTAGATACAGATACATTTATGGTAGCTGCACGCATACTATTTTAACATTATTAAATCGCTTGCCACGAATTTGCGGTTGCGTCACCTACTTAACACGCTGCCTGCCTGCCTGCCACTCGACTCGGACTTGGACTCTTAAAACACTCTCTCTGCATTTGTATCTGTATCTGTGTGTGGCAAGTGTGCGCTAAAGGATAACCAAACAGCAACAACACGAACCTTGCTTCAAATTTCCATTAAGCGAAATTAAAGTTATCGTGCGGCGGCAGCGCAGTAACAACAAGACTAACAGTTCCCTCTCCCCCTCCTCCACCATCCGTGCCCACATCAGAGCTGTCCATTTTCATTTCACATGCGTTGCGACACCCTTCTGCCTTCGTGCCACGCTTGACAATCAACCGACGAACCGTCTCTCGCTCTCTCTCTACCCACACGTACAATGTGCAATTCGAAAAGTGGTTTTCATGGCATCATGGCCCACAACCCACCACCCACAACCCACCACCAACAACACCACCCACCCAGAGGCAGAGTCGAGTCAGAGCCGTATAGAAGACCGTGTTGTAGCCGTACCATCCTGGCCGTGGTAGGCTTTATTATGTCAGACCCCAAGCGACGAGAGGGCGAGAGCGCATTTCACCCAATTTCATTATATTTGCCAACGTTTTTAGCTTTTATACGTCATGGCATATTTCACCACACACCAGTGATGCCAAACTACTCGCCACAGCCAACAGGACATACCAAGAAAAACGGCTAACAAATATATTTATATTAAAAAGCACAGAAATATCTAATATAGTTTTTATTTCTCTTAATGGTTCCTAATGGTTTTTTCACTATGATTCAGTTTTGCCAAAAATTCTTAAATATTTATCAAGCTAAAAACCTGAAAATTACTTTCATTTCTTTTTACCGATCTCTTTTTCTTTAAATGTTCACGAATTTACTCAACCTTAGAATTTGTATTGCATTTGCAGTACATATTTGAAATAAGAAAGTTTTTGAATTCGATCTCAGTATGTATTAAAACAATACTACACTGTTAAATTGTATTATAATAACAATAAATCAAGACAAAATAAAAAAAATATTAATAAAACAGGATTAATTTTCGAAACGGGGATGTTTTGACCTTTTTTCTAACTGATGTAGTTTTACAAAGCACAGATCTATCCGCAAAAAGGCTAGGGTGGCAACACTGCCACACACACACACATATACACTCGAACTGGAATCCACCACCGAGCCACCCTCGGTCGGTTGGTTTTAAGAGACGGATTCGGGTTTGAGTTCGGGTTCGGGCATAAAAGCCGGTTCGACGTGCTTCGCTCGACTTTAGTGCGCAGGGTCGTCACACACACACACACATACACATATAGAAATGTGGGTGGCTTGGGTGGTGGCTGTCAGTGCTGCCAACCCATTATATTATAAGGAATATAATATTATTATAATGTCAGGCATAAAGTACGAGAGCGAGAGGCAGGATACTACTACATAGACAACGTATACAACGAGCAGGAGTCACTAGGAGGAGTGGCAGGTCCGTGGGCGTTGGAGCTTTGGCAACTAACACACACACACACACACACATATAGTATATATATTTGTATGTATGTATATGTTGTATGTGCGAAATAAGGTTATTTCATAAACAGTTCAGAGTGTTTGGGGCGATGGTTTGCCTATCTCTCTTGCTCTTAAACACTCTAACTATTACACTCTCTCTCTCTCTCTTTCTCTTCGTGTGTATATGTGTTTGTGTGTGTGTGGGCGACGGGAGTCAGCGTCATCATAGTCATGGCTGGGCGCGCTCCTAGTGGGCGGTTATGGTTTAAGCGACAGCAATGGTCTGCATATTTGCCGTTGTTGTTGTTGTTGTGTTGTGCTTTACTTTATTGAATGTGGACTCCAACGGCGGAGACTCGACACTCGGCACTCGGTCTGAAGCTGTGCCATAGAGTACCGTTAAAGCAATGGGCAACGTGACGTTGACGATGACACGACAGCAGACGGACATGGAATCCGAATAGGGACAATGATCGAGGATCAATGCGAAGAATTCGATTTGAAAAGCATTGTAATATGAAAAGATAGTAATGGAATATTGTAAATTAACTGATATTTTGTTCGGCATTAAATCAATTGACTTTCGAGGAAATTTTTAGATTTTTTTTTTTTTTTTTAAAACTTTTCTTTGATTTTTAAATCTTAAAAGATTCCTAACTTTAAACAAAAAAAAAAAAAGAAACCGAAAACAATTATAGATATCAAAATATAAAAAAGGATGCAACTTTTATTGTTATTTTTCCATCTTAACCTAAATTATGTTCTTCAAATATCGAAGCTCAACCTTAAGCTAAGCATTCAAAGTATCTATAGATCAAATGCAGGTTATTTTTGTCGATCTGTGGACCGCAACGCATTTAGTTAGTTTCGCTCATTCAAAAAATACTTGAATTTACGCGCGCTGCTTTTTTGGCTCAGTTCAGTTCAGTTCAGCTCCTCAATAATCCACCACAAAGAGGCAGGCAGGCAACCTTTGGCAATTCAGCGAGCATGCGAGGCCAGCATATGATTACGATTACGAATGCCAATGTGAATGTGATTGCGAGTGCGAATACACGTACTGAGTACTCGTACTTCAAGCTCACCACGAGGCAGACGAATAAACACAACAAGCAAGCAAGCAAGCATGCATTCACAGCAAAGTCACCCTTCAATAAAAGTCTGACCAACCGTTTTTGCCATTCTAAGCGAAATGTACTAGAAAACATCGTTTGCTACTGCTTCTTCTTCTTCTTCTTGTTCCTTTTGCGCTTTTAAAGTGTTTTCGAAACCTAAAAGCAGCAACAACAACGACAATTTGAAACAAAAATCGGAACGCAACACTGCCAAGTCAGTCGCAGTCGTTGTCGTTGCCGCCATCATTTATTTTTCGTTGTTGTTGTGGTTGTTGTTGCCTCTTTTTCTGCTACGTACTACAAAATTAAACTCGAGTCTCGGAACGAACGTTCGTTCGCTCGTTTGAACGGGCAACGTTGCGATATTACGTCCCTCGCTATCAACAGCAACAGCAACAACAACGACAGCAGTATACATCCATACATACATACATACACAGGCAGCAGCAGCGTTGTTGTTCCATCATCATTATTTACCAGCAGCAGAAGCAGCAGCGTCGCTGTCGCTGCTTTGTTGTTTTTACCCTCACTCGTTCACTCACTTACACACACACACACACACTCACTCACTCTTCTTCTTCTGCTACTCAGCCATCCGCTTCTCTCCCTGTCTCTCCGCAACGACCCTCACTTTATTTTTAACTGTGCGACTGTACTCGCTCGTTCGCTCTCGCTGTATATGTTTGAGTTTGTATGTATGTGTTTGTATTTTTATATGGCATTCTCTCATTCCACACTGACGCCGAGTCAGCATTGCGCGGCCTGGCTGCGATGTGGAAATTGTGTGTGGAGCGACGTCAACGTTGTCTTTGTTTTTGTTGTTATTGCCGACGCTGCTGCTGCTGCTGCTGATGTGGTTGTTGTTGGCTGACTGGCCTGGCTGTATATTTCAGTGTGTACACACATACATCCATACATATATACAGACATTTTTTTCCATAGTATTTTGTTGTTGTAATTTTGTGTTTACTAAGCGAGCTGCGGCGCAGCTTGGTGAACGTACGTACGTACATATATACGTATGTACGTAAGTATGTACGCCTTGATAGCTTTGACTGTTGCGGTTGCTTTTGTTGTTGTTGTCGTTTGTGGCACGGCCGCGTTTCATAGCCGCTGTGCAATTTGCGCAGTGTACGAAAACGACGATGACAACGACGATTGTTAACGGCAATTGTCGTTGTTGTTGGTTTCTTTTTTTCGTATTGTATTGTTTCTGTTCAATTCGATACATTTTTAAATTTTGACCAGCCCTGGTTCCCAACGATTAGCGCACTTGCCGACGACGATGTCGATTCGACTTCGACTCTCTGTCGTCTGTCTTATCAGTTGCTCGTGATAAGCGACAACAACAACAGCAGCAGCAACAGCAAACAGCCGTTAGCTTTTTTCCCGTGAAATAAATTTGCATTTTATTGAAAGATTGATGCTGATCATTGATCAATGCGCATAATTGCTCAGCTATCAGTCAGGCAGTGGGTGAAACTTGTCGTAGAGTCCTATGGGAACCGTTATAGTATCAGTAGAAAAGTGACGTCATTTTGGTGAAGAGACTCTCGTCAAGATAAGCGTTGTCTATGGGCAGGATAGCACTTGAAGGTTATCAGATAAACTGTTATTGCTGGGGCAAGGTGATATGGCAGGGAAAGAACTGCATTTATTGCTGGGAGTTTGTAGATTTCATTCAACTCAATATCAAATATTTTAAATTTTTAAATTTCTTTAATTTTTCCAACTTTTTTTCCTTGATTTCTACTTAATCCTTTTCCTCAACGACTTTAATCAATTTCTTATTAGCCGTGTTACAGGTTCATTCCTAATTCATTTTCCCTCGTTCATACTTCATTTATTGATACATCGATCGTTACACTCAAATCTCAGTTAGTTGCAGTTTTGATCGATCGATCGCACAGGTAAAATATAACTCAGACCGATTGGGACACCGAGAAAAGGTCGAATATCCACAGCGTGTCTAATGCCTTCGCATCCCTTTTGAGGATTAGGACTCGAGTCTAGGTAAAATGTTAGCTTCGAATGCGACGGCTTAGGGATTTTCGAGTGCTCGGCTCAGTTTACAGTGAGTGTCCTTGTCTCTCTCAGGGAACTCGGTCAAACAGCTGATGCTGATTACCATTTCCGGCGTGCTTTGCTTTTGGTTATGCAAAGGCCAAAAAAGAAAAGAGCAAAAATCATAAATAAGGCACAAACGTTGACGGTTCATTGACCAAAAGTCATGACTGGGCCACCATTCTTAACTGTAAGTGTGTGTGTCACTCACATTCACTCACATTCATATACGGGTTAAATTGTTACCCGTAACTCGTCACCGCAACTCCCTCTGCTCCCCCTCTCCCCATCCTACGCGTTCCTTCCATCAGCTGTGCCTTTTGCAAATTTTCAATGTCACCAATTGCGCGACTTCTCTGCCAACTTCGCTGCTCGCGTCGCTGCTTATAAATCTTCGACACGGCACAGCAGGAAAAAAAAAGTCAAAAATGCCCCCTCCCCCCCCTTGCAACACACAGATTCCGAAACCGAAACCAAAACCACCAAAGCGGCCACATTGAAAATTGCTCTAAATTCGCCAAAAACAGCTGATTTCGTTATGTGCGACGACGACGACGCTTCCTGCAGCGGCAGCGACAGCGACGACGACGGCGATGTCGACGACTCCACCGTGTAGCATCAGCATCGGACTCTCGCTCAGTCGTGTGGCGCACTTCGTGCGGCAACATGAAAATGGCCCCGGCGCAAAATATGCGCATATCACAACAACCCAAAAAAAAAAACCTACCCAATATCTGCCCAGTACTCAATATTGAGATGTTGTCCAGTTGCCATCATCATAATTATTATCGTCGTCATCATCATGATGATGACTGTGACTGTTTCTCGTATTTAGGCTAGTTTCATATGTATGAAAAACTAAAGAAAGAAAGAAAAAGAAAAATAATACAAACCCTTTCCTTTCCCACAACGTCATGTGCCGCTATAAGCAAATAACTGCATATTGCTTCTCTCTCCCTCTCTCTGTCTCTCTCGCTTTGCATCAGTTTGTTGTGGGTGTACATTGAAGTTTTCACCCAGCACCAAAAAGCCAACAACCAGCATGGGAAACAACAGCAACAACAACAACAACAGCAAATGGCAATCGTCGCACATATCAGCGCCATCATCTATAACGCTACGCCCTCGCCTGCCTTCCACCATCCACCATCCACTTTACAATAACATCCACCATCCACAACATCCATCGAGACCATCTCTCTGAGACCGTCTTCACTTCAATTCATTTTTATTATGATGAGCTGAGTCGCCGTCGAGTTGAACTCCACAGTCTCGAAAACTTGGAGCTGGTTTTTATTATGTTGCTCCAATGTTACTGTTGCTGCTTCTTCTTCTTCGTCTTCCTCTTCGTTTCGTCTTTCTTTTTTTTATGTTTATAAAGTTTCTTCTTCCTCTTTGTGCTTTGTATATTTAAATTGCTTGTGAGATCGTCGTCGGCAGCTTATAGCTAAGACTCAGACTCGAACTCGAACTCGGACTCGACTCGAGCTCAAAGCCAAAGTTAGAGCCAGAGACAGAGTCAGAGCCAGAGACCGAACCGTCGCAAGAGTTGGCCCGCAGTTTGGCTTTTGTCGAAAGCTGAAACTTGGGTTTTTTTTATTATTATTATTGTCGTTGTTGTTGCTGTTGTTGCTACGTTTCGTATTCGTATTCGCTGCTATCACACGTTGTTTCAGCTGAAGAATTCAAAGTGGCCAGAGACCTGAGTGCTGAGCTGTAGAGCCGTAGAGCCGGGCCCTGAACAGGCAGTCAGTCGAGCCAGCGACCGACTTTAATGCTGAAGTCGACTTTTGAGCTGTGCCAAGCGACGAGGCCGGCACAGTGGTAGCATTGTTCATATATTTTCAATAAATTCGATACACATAAATATACAAATTTCTAACAAATTACATGTATCGAATTCGATAATATTGATTAATAATTTGCAAATTAATTAAATTAAAATAACCTCAAGAGCAAAAGAAGAATGATTTTTGAACATATATAAACAAAGAAATAGTTTTTTTTTTTTGGAAATTCGATAAAATCAACTTGGGAGTAAGAAAAAATGATTAATTTCAAACAGAAAACTTTTATAACTAATAGATATATTAAAAAATAACATAAAAATGTATAGTTAGCTTAACTTTCCTTTAAAAATATTTCTTAAATTTATAGATTTTTAAAGCTCAATAACTCAAAGATAACATATTTAATTTAATTTACTAATAATATATCTAATAATATATCACAACTCCCAAGATTTATTATATCTATTTTAATTATTATTTACTTTTTGTTTTGGTTAATTCAAATCATATAATAGCAGTGTGCATTAAATACGTGCACTTGTCCCACTGTGCTGCAAAGCGGACGTCGCGACGTTTCAACTGTTGGCCTGGCTCTGAGACTCTGGGGCTCTCGGCTTGGCTTTGGCTTTCGGGCAAACATTTCGTGTTGTTGCTGTCGCTGTCGCTGTTGTTGTTGCTATTGTTGTTGTTGTTGACGATGACTGGCTCTCAGGTTGGTTGGTTGCTTGGTTGGTCGGTCGGTCGTTCAATTCGTTCGTTGTGTTGGCTCATAACCTGAAACTTGAATATTGTGGAATTTGAAGGTAGCGACGATGTTGCCGCTGTCGTTGCTGTCGTCGTTGTCGTTGTCGTTGCTGCTGCAACAGCAACAACTGCAACAACGCTGCGTGCGAGCTTTCGAGTCTCTGGCAAAGTCTCGGCCCGTCAATTTGGAGCCGGTCGCCATCGCCATCGTCAACTGAAACGAGTTGCTGGCGAAGCGTAAAAAAAATAAGCGACGGACTGGCTTTTGTGTTGTTGCTTTTGTCGTTGTCGTTGTTCTTGTTGTTGCTGTTGGTGTGGCAATAAAATTCAACTGCCAAACAGTCGCAGTCGCAATCTCGGTGAACGCAGCTCAAAAATCATGTTGCTCTCGTAGCAGCTTTGAAGATGACTTTCGGCTCTTGATTGTTGGCCAGCCGTTGTTGTTGATGTTGCTGTTGTTACTCTTACTGTTGTTGCTTATAATGATAGCAACACTTTTTAACTCGCACAGCTCGAACAACGAACAACGAACAACAAACGGCAACAACAATTTCACCGCACGCTGTTGTAACTTCAACTTTTCTGTTGTTCAACGCAAAATTAGCGTAGAAAGTTATTATTGTTGTTGTTTTAGTTGTTGTTGTTGCTGGGCTTTGATTTCCGTTTGCAAGCTTTTTGCAGCTGAGCTTTTTTATTGTTGCTGCTTTGCGAGTGCATCAGCATTTTCAGCTAATTCCCCCTTCATCGTCACACGCGGCGTATGCGCAATGCGCTTTTTAAAAGCATTCCACACACGCCGCGTATGAGCAATGCGCAATGTGCGATGAATTCTCGAGCGTTCAAGATAAGCGCCAATGACTCACACACACAGCAAACACACACATTCAACTGGGGCTGTGAATAATCATCGATTAATCGAACAACATAGCGTTTTATGTTAGAGACAGTCAATGCTTGACGTCGATGTTTTTTGAATTGTGAGCTTTTCAAATAAATTTCAATGATATTTTATTTAATTGTATTTATTTAAGTTAATATTGAAATCATTTTTATTTATTATGTTATTGTTTGATTTTATATATTTATTTATTTCGACTAAAATCAGTCGACTTACAGAGATTATTTGTTTTAATTTGTTATCATTTATCGGGAAAAAATCCAAAAAAACGTTCATCGCAACATCGATTAACTGAGAATTATTCACAGTCCCAAATCGAACTGTCGATCGCATTGATTAGTTTCTGGATTTGCCCTAAGATGTGCCACAGTTGTTGCAAGATGTTAGTCATATAAGAGTCTAGACTCAACCAACAATCCATCCATCTATCCAACCATCCAGCCCCTATGCCGAAAAGTATCCGAAATACAGCTGCAGCAGCGACAACATCGAACGAGGGATGAAATACGACGATGACGATGACGATGTCGCTGCTGAGTTTCAAGTCAAATGTGCAAAGGGCTGGAGTTGAACGCAGACGGCAGACGGCAGACAGTCGACCGTCGACAGTAGACAGCAGGCAAACAGGCAGACGAGGGACGGAATAGGACGGGGCTGGAAAAAAGGGCAAGGAAAATGTGAAACACATGCGACGACCTCGATGACGATAACAAAACAACAACAACTACAAAAATACAGAGGAAAATGAAAAAAAGAAAAAAAAGAAATGCAAACGAAAACGAAACGAAACGAAAACTCACCCCGACGATGGCTCATGTTGTATGAGTAGTACTCGTATTCAAGTATTCGAGTATTCGAGCATTCGAGCATTCGTATTCCCCCTTCTGAATGCAGAAATATGCGAGCATATGGCAACCCTTATAAGCTATGACGAAGGCTCGTCCGGAGTTGTGCACACACACACACTCGCACACACACAGGGCACACATCTGTGATGTTCAACACGGGGCTGACAGAATTAATTTAAGCCAGAGGGGTGGCAACACTGTTACTAAAGCTACAAGAGCTATTAGCATGGATATGTTGAGAGCTACCCATATATTAATATTTAGTTGATTAATATAGGTAGAGTGTGGCAACTCTGTAAGGATATTTATGTGTATTGATATAATTAATAAAGATCATGTGTGGCAACCCTTTTAGTAAAGGGCATGCGTATACAAATCAATTCTAATCTTTAATCAATTCACATGAACTTGGAAGTTTTTGAAACTCGGAAAAATTGAAGAAAGCTAGAGGTTGGCAACCCTGTGACTATAACTAGAAGGCGACAACACTGTTGCTAACAATATCCGTGTATACAACACAATGCAATATTTGTATACACTCTGTAGTTAATATTGATCATTTGAATTATCTTGAAAAACTTTTTGAAATTTCAAAAATATTTGAAAAATTATTTTAGTTAATATCAGTTCTAGTTGCAGCTATACATTTTACAATCTTTTAAGAGCTGATCCTCTTGGTTATTTTAATTAGTTACATTTTGGGTTGTTCTGAATTTCTAAAAAGTAATTCCAAAACACTTCTGTTATTGGAACGTTATGAAATGGATCATTTGGCATTGTTCAAATGATTTGCATTTCATTCCAAAAATCATGAAAATAGTTTTCTGTTTTTGTTTTTGAGAAAACTCGCCAAAGATTCGTAAATGGCGGAAGTGATGAACGCAATGCGAAGACGCTGGCGAGGAGAAAGACGGAGACAAAGACGGAGACGATTGAAGGCAGCCCCAGTTGGCTGAGAGAGTCCCACGCTCATGTTCAACGCTGATGCCTCTGACCCTGCACCACCATCGCCATCGCCACCACTGCATCGCCGCCTTCCCCTCCCTGCCTCCGTCAGACATTGCCTCCGCCTCAGTCTCTCCATCTGTCGCTGTCTCTGTTTCGGTTGCTGCCTCTTGTTTGTGTGTTTTATTTTAAGAAGTTTCTTCTTTCGTTTATTTCTCTGTGTTTTTTTTTTCTCATTTCATTTCATTTCGTTCGCATTTTGTATTCTGTATTCTGTGCCCTTTGTCGTCCTGTTGTCCTGGCTCCTGGCACGTAGACAGGCGCCTGACATTGGCAGGAGTGTTGCTGGGTGGGTGGTTTTTGGTGTGGGTGGTTGGGTGGTTGCTTGGGTGGCGTACTCATTGGCTGCTTGCTCCTTTGTGCGAAGCGGTGCACAATTTATGAGACGACGATTCAAACAGGCAGAAGATTTCTGACAGCTGGAAATATGGGGTATATTGGGTTTGCAAAGTGAAAGTATCTCACAGATACTTTATCTACAAACATGATCAATGCACTTTTACTTATTTATTTATTTATTTGCTTGATGGTGTTAGAATAAAATGGAATATTAGAGAAAAACGTTTAATACTTAGTAACTAAACAAATTAAAAATAGAAAAAGTCACTCAATAATTAAAAAATAGAAAGAACTTAGTTTTACGATGGAATAAAATTAAAAATAAAATGCAAATTAAATTAAACAATAATTAAACATGTTAAAAAAAGGAAGATCATTAAAGCTGAAATTAAGAATTAAAATAAAATGATTCAACTATAAATAAACTTATTTTAAAATGAAAAATAATCAGTTAAGCTGAAGCAAAATATAAATTATAATTATACAAAGTAAATAAATTATATTTATATTATTGTAATTATAATTCATAAGCTCAAAAAGAAAATTATGAAAGTTAAATTTTTAAAAACAAAAATTGTAGTCATCAGATGTAGTACTTTACAGGGTATCTTTTAACATATTCTTACTGTATTACTTAAGTTTATTTGTTTAAGTTTTTTTGGCGCCAATTTCTAATGAAGTTTTTCCTCTTTTCCTGATTTGCGTTTTGCAGGTAAATTCAGCAATGGGTCTTCAAGCAACAGCCGCTACGAAGCGGAAGCACGAGCTGACCTTCGATGGCAAGGATGCCAACACCACCTATACGGGCAACTGTGCGCCGCCTCCGGTGAAGGCCAACAAATGGGCCATCAACAACAACAACTACCTGGAATCGCTCGAAGAGCAACAGCAGCAAAAGACAACGGAGCAACAGCAACAACAACAGCAAATCGAGTCCAACAACAACAATGTGGAGACGACACTGAAGACAGCTCATAGTATTATTAGCAACGGTGATGAAGTTACTACTGGAAGTGGAACTGGAACTGGAAGTGGCAGCAGCAAGAGTCCAGCGGAGGTGCCACTGCCACCAACAGCGAGTGCTGCGATACCCGAGGACAACATTGCCAAACTGGAGGTGGTTGCTGCGGTGCCCTGCGAGCCCTGGTCAACGGCCGCATCGCCCGTGGTGGCCAGCAGCACGGAGCCCGTGGACTGCATCTCCAAGCTGCAGGCGGTTGCGGTGCCCAGTGATCCGTGGGGCAGCATCGCGACCCGCTCGACGCTGGCAACAACATTGCTGAGTGCCGACGAGCTGGACGATGATGACGATGACTTTGAGGATGATTACGAGGAGGAGGAGAGCATAATACCCACCTATTGTCCCATGCGCTATCATCCCTTTGCCCAGCAGCAACAGCAACAACAGCAGCAACAGCAGCAGCAGCAACAGCAGCAGCAGCAACAACAACAACAGCAACAAGCCGCCGCTGCAGCCGCTGCGGCAGCGCAGCAACAGCGCAGCTACGCCCCCGGCTATGGCAGCCGACCCGCCTACTACTCGGAACCGTTTCCGCAGCAGAATTGCTCGCGCACCGGCAGCCCGCAGCACATGACGCCGCGAGGATTCGCGCCGCCGCAGTGGACGACAACGGGAGCAACTGGCGCCGCTGGTGGAGCGCCTGGAGGAGCGGTGCCCAGTGGTGCGGCAACCACGCCCAGTGCTGCCCAACAGCAGCAGCAGCAGCAGCAACAACAGCAGCAATTCTATGAGAATGGTGGCGGCGTTGTCTACGCGCAGTCGGCGCCACAGCAGACGATACGCTGTGCGGAGAACGGCAAGTCCTACCTGGACCTGGGCTGCAGCAGTGCGGCCAGCACAGTGCCCGCGAGTGCCCTGCCCCCCAGCCCCAGCAGCAATGCGAGTCCCGCCGCCGCCGTGCCCTTTGTGCCGCTGCCGCTGCACGGCCTGCCGCTGAAGCGCTGCTGCGACGGACGCGGCGGCTGGTGCAGCGCCAATCGCAGCTGCTACAAGGATACACGGCTGAAGATCCGCAATCTGTCCATGTTCAAGCTGTCGCGCTTCCGGCAGGTGTCGGAGCAATCGCTGTACCGATCCGTGCTCATCTGCAACACGCTGAAGCGCATCGATCGCGAGATCGAAGCGGAGGCCAAGGAGTTGCATCAGGCGGCGCAGCAACATCATCAGCAGGCCGCTGCAGCAGCAGCTGCTGCCGCCGCCCAGGCAGCGCAATATCATCCAGCCTATCAGCAACAACAGCAGCAGCAGCAACAACAACAGCAGCAGCAACAACAACAGCAACAGCAGCAATCCCCGCCAGCGCCATTGCATCATGGACAACAACAGGATTATGCGCCCGTTTTGAACTGTGCGCGCTTGGCCAACATGGATCATTATCAGCAATTGGCGCAGGCGCCCAGCTTCCAGCCGCAGGTGGCGCCACCTCTGGGCTATCACGAGCGCCTGGACGCACCACCGCCCGCCTACAGAGCCGCCGCTGCAGCAACAGCAGCAGGGGCAGGAGCTGGAGCAGCAACAACAGGTTTCCAGCCGCATGGAGCGACGTCGCCGTCAACGAGCAGCAACTGTGATACGTCCGCCAGCAGCACGACGATACTGCATCCATATGATCACTATCCGTTCCGGGAGTCGCAGTCCGGACGTGCCACGCCCTTTCCCACCTGCCAGACGACACCAATTGCTGCCGCAGCAACAGAGACGGGAGCAACGGCAGCAGCAACAGCAACAGCTGCGGCGACAGCAGCAGCAACAGTTGCAAGCACGCCCGCCAGCAACTCAGCAGCAGCAGCAGTTGCCACCAGTGTTGTCAGCCCCAGTGACAGCAACAGCAATAGCAGCAGCAACAACTGCAGCAACAACAGCAGCAGCAACAGCAGCAACTCCTCGTCAAGTATTGTCAGCAGTGTCTGTGATTCCAGCGATTCTGGCTATGCGGATGATGACTCGACGCGTTCCATCAACTGGAGCTCGGTGCTCAGCCTGAGCTCACAGTCGGCGCTGGATCCGCTGAACAACAACGATCTGTTCAACATATTGCCAGCAGCTGCCACGCCCACCGCCGTGCCCGTGTGCATAGCGAGCAGCAGTGTTGCCGGCTCCACATTGGCCTTCAGTGGCAGCTTTACCACCGTGCAGACGAGCGCCAGTTCAAGTAGCTCCTCCTCCGCCTCATCTTCCTCATCTTCTGCTTCCTCCGTCTCTTCGTACTCCTCCTCCTCCTGTGCCTCCTCCTCGACAACAGCAACATTTACCACGTTGTCGACAATTTCATCGGCAACACATTCGCTGACCTCGTCGTATGTGAGCAGCATCAGCTCCAATGTCTCGGCGGGTGCAAATACATGGGAATATGGATTTCTGGATATGGAATTCGGTCTGGGATCCGAGTTTACCGAGTTGGTGCCCAGCTGCAAGCTGAGCTCCGATGAGCTGTTCAAAAGTGGACTCACTGGTCCCGTTGCCAGCTCCAGATTGCATGACAATGAGCTCGAACAGCCCGCTCACATCATGGTTGGCAGTTAGTATCAAAAGTTGTAAGCGACAACAGCAACAACAACAACGACAACGGTTGCCGCCGGGCATTGCGTGCGGGTCACGCGACGCCAGGTGGCGCCACATAGCAATTCCCAAGCAGTATTCAATATGTGTAATTGTTGTTTAACATAATTTCGAATTATGCTCAGGTTGTGAAACGTGCACCCGCCCCCCGCCCCCCACTCCAGCACCCTCCCAATCACCCAACCACCAGCCCAATAAACAGCAGGCTGTCGCCGCCAGGGGGCGCCACACACAAAATGCAATTGTATTGAAATGAGAAGAAAAGAAAGAAAGAAACTAACGAGAAAAATGTATGACAAATGAAAACTATTAGCAAATTTTTAAGTGTAAATATTGTAAAATGTAATGCAGAACAACTTCTAGCACATAAGTTTGAAAAGCAAAAAACAAAAGCATATAAACAATTATATTATATATATAAGATATATTAAAGAAAAAAGTATAAATGATAAATGTATCTTTATTAGTGCGTATGACATGTAACTTTAGCTTTGTTAGTTGCAATTGTTGCAGTTTTTCGATTTAACAACAAAACACACAGATACACACACACACATATAGAAACAATCAACAACAACAACAAAACAAGTTCAATTATGCAGAAAAACAAACTTAACTACAACACCAACAAAAGCAAAAGCAATTGGAAAAGCAAACAGAACAAACAAAATCGAAAAACGTTTACTATATTGTAGCAATAAGTATTATTATTTATATACAAAAGAAACAAAAAAAAAGAACAACTTAAAACAAAGTTTTACAAAAAAAAAACCTAAAAAAATTACAAAAAAATATTTGAAAAAAAAATCACAAAAATGCAAGCAAATATAAAGAATTTGTTTAAAAAAAATTACATCATCTTTTTTATTAATGGTTTGTTTTTTAGCTCAAGTTGTAAAAACTTTTAAAGGATGATCCGTTATCTAATCATGTTTAGCTTTTACAGAGCTTTCACTTTGGTTCTTGTCCAAATAAAGTTTAGGTTTGACTGCTGGCTTTGTGATATAGGAATATTGATTCCACTTCGATTGTTGTTTGGTGTAATATTGTTTATTACAATGATTTAGGCTTATAACTAATATATAAAGGCTTCGAGTATATCCGCTGCTGGCTGTGTATCGACTCATCTATCGTCTATTTTTCGTCTTCCATTGTTGGATATTATCGTCTGTATGTTATCTTATAGTTTCTGCATCGTGTCGCTAGAGGGCGGCACTGGGCCGCCACAGTGATTTAGTAATCCAAAATGCATATGATTACTAAATACTTTATTATTATTTAAATTAACAATTAAATGAGAATCGTTGACAAAATGTGTGTGTTGTGTTCGAGAGATGAAAATCGAGTTAAGTTGGTTGCGCTGAAAAGCGATCAAAAGCATCGACACTGAGTTATCGGCATTATGAACTATTGGTGGCGGAAAGTGTTGCCACAGCTACCCCCCCTCCAGTGACCTGGTCGGGAGCGAAATCGTCTGCTTCTTTCGTTCGTAGGTCCTCAATGGTTTGTTGTTGTTTGCTGGGGTGTCATCATCGGGTTCGTTGAGGATAAAAGCCGGTTTGAGTCGTTCCGTAGAAACAGCAACTTCTTTTCCATCCATATCTATAACATAAACGCGATCAGTTGACCGCTTTACTACCTTATAAGGTCCAGTATACGGCGGCTCAAGTGGTTGGCGTACAGCATCAGTCCTCAGTAGAACGTGTGAGCAATCTGCCAGATTTTTGTGTATGAACATGCTTCTCTGACTGTGATGGGCTGCTGGAACTGGTCGTATCATTCGCATGTGCTCGCGAAATCTCACTGCGAAATCTAATGGCTTCACTGGCTTATCAAGATCGTCGTAGAATTCGTTTGGCAGCCGGATATTGCTACCGTATAGAAAATTAGCAGCCGATGCGCGAAGATCTTCTTTATAGCAGGTTCTGAGTCCAAGTAGGACCGTTGGTAGCAGTTCCGTCCAAGGCGTGCCTAAGTTGCACATTAAAGCGGCTTTGAAGGAACGATGCCACCGTTCAATCATTCCATTTGATTGAGGATGATATGGTGTAGTGTGAATGTGGTTGCTGCCCAAAAGTTCAGCGAGTGATTTGAATAGAGCCGATTCAAATTGCGTGCCTTGATCCGTAGTTACCGTTTTTGGACAGCCAAATCGTGCTACCCAATGATGCCAAAATACTGAAGCTACTGTTGCGGCGTTCATATCCCTCATCGGTATTGCTTCAGGCCATCTTGAGAAACGATCAATCATGGTTAGACAGTATCTGTACCCGTCTACCAATGGCATGTAGACGATGTCGATGTGAACATGGTCGAAACGGTTATCTGGCATGTCTATTTTGTCGGGAATCTGCGAGGTATGTCTGCTGATTTTCGCTCGTTGACAAGGTAAGCAATTGCGTGACCATGACGTCACATCCTTCCGCATAAACGGCCAGACATATTTTTGTTGGATTTGTTTTAATGTTGCTCTGCCACTAGGATGAGATAAGCCGTGTATCGCAGAAAAGACAGGAAAACGAAGAGTTTGCGGAACGTAGGGGCGAACCGATCCTGTTGAGATATCGCAGTAGACGTTGACGCCGTCTTTGAGCTCGACCGATTGGATTTTCAGTGATGAACTGCCTTGTAGGAGCTCAACCAGTTCTGTATCGGTGCTTTGTTCCAATTCAATCTTCTCCAGTGAAACTGCAGTCGGCATCGAAATGGCGTTGAGCCGAGAAAGTGCATCCGCAACTGTGTTATCGGATCCAGCCAGATGCACAATATTTGTTGTAAATTGTGAGATGAAATCCAAATGCCGGAGCTGACGTGGTGAGGCTTTTTCTGGTTTTTGAGAAAAAGCAAAAGTCAGCGGTTTATGGTCGGTCTTGACAACAAAAATACGAGCTTCGAGCATGTGACGAAAATAACGGATGGCATCGTAGATTGCAAGGAGCTCTCGATCGTAGGTGCTGTAGTTTTTTTCAGCATCTGACAGTTTGCGTGAATAAAATCCGAGTGGTTGCCAAACGCCACGAATCTGTTGTTCCAGCACAGCGCCAATTGCGATATCTGAGGCATCGCAAATCAGTGCCAGATTTGCCGTGGACGCCGGGTGTGAAAGGAGAGTCGCATTAGCTACACTCCGTTTACAGGATTCAAATGCATTGATGAGTTCGGGTGTCCAGCTAATTTTACGCTTGTCGTTCTTCTTTATGTCTCGTGTGACATCGTTGAGCAATGCTTGAACTTCAGATGCATGTGGAATGCAGCGGCGGTAGTAATTGATAATACCCAAGAATCGGCCAAGCTCGCAGATTGTTTCAGGCAGTTTGTAATTTACAATGGCTTGTATTCGATCTGCAGGTGGCTGTATGCCTTCGTTGTCGATTAAATAGCTCAAAAATCTTACTTGAGATTTTCCGAAATGGCACTTGTCGGTATTTATCTTAAGGCCATGATTTTGCAATATTGACAAAACGGTTTTGAGATGCACCTTGTGTTCGGCGTGTGATGCAGACATGATTAGGATGTCATCAATATAGCAGTAAACAAAATCCACTCCTCTGAATATGTTATCCATAAAGCGCTGGAAGGTCTGTGTAGCGTTCTTTAATCCGAAAGGCATGTAGAGAAATTCTATAAGCCCGAAAGGTGTGCAAACTGCTGTTTTTGGAATGTCTTGATCAGCCATGGGTATTTGATAGTATGCTCGTACCAAATCGATCGTCGAGAAAACAGTTTTGCCATGCAGTCTCTCCGCAAAATCGTGTATATGTGAAATTGGGTATCGATCAGGTACCGTGATGGCGTTGAGTTTGCGGAAGTCTCCACATGCACGCCAGCCTCCAGTTTTTTTGGTTACCATATGTAATGGACTTGCCCAAGGACTCTTTGATGGTCGGCAGATTCCTTTGGCAATAAGAAAATTTACCTCTGCTTTAGCAACAGAAAGCTTCTCCCCAGATAAACGGCGTGGACGATCTGCAACTGGATTGCCTGTGGTCTCAATGTGGTGGACAACATCGTGTGGGATCCTGTTCGTTCCATGATCGTCAGATGTGGATGTGTCTTGACACTGTCGAAGCAATGTGTGGTAGTTCTGGTCCTCGTTTATAGTTGATACTGATGGCTCTTTGACTTCGCAAGCCGATCCAGTGACCGAGACTTTTGTGGCTGCGTCGATTAGTTGTTGGGCTTTTAAATCAATGAGCAAATTGTGCTTTGCCAAGAAGTCAGCTCCAATTATGGCAATGGGTACGTCGGCCACGATGAATGACCAGCTGAAAGAACGTCGAAGTCCTAGGTCGAGCTGTAGTACGTGTGTGCCATAAGTATGGATAACGGATTGATTCGCAGCAAACAGTTGTAAGTCATGTGAGTCAGACTTGTGAGAAGCAGCCGTACGTGGGACGACTGAAACAACGGATCCAGAGTCGACGAGGAAGCGTAGTTTTGAGTGTTTGTCAGTTATGAAAAGGCGAGATTCGATTAGATCGACAGTTGTATGAGGATGTTTAGTCATACTGCCGATCGACGGTGGATTGCTGGTCGTTGTTGGGCTATCGTCAACCAGCGAAATTGACGATAGCCGTTTTATTTTGGGTCTTGCCATTTGGAGCAACCAGTACGGCACTTGCGAGCATCGTTGCCGAACCGTTTATGAAAATAACATAGTTCATCCTCTGCATCGCTGTTATTGTTTTGTTGTTTTGAATTTTGTGAACGAGGTGAACTTTTGATTTTGTTAAATTGAGTCTGCAGATTGTTAACAGAATCAATTAGTTTCTGCAATGTTTTTTCCATGTTGCCTGAACGAGAGATCGCATCCACTGATGAGCCAGCTGGTAGCTGCATTGACTGCTGGGATGTATGCACATCGTCCATCTTAGCTGCATCAAGCATCTTGTCAGCCACCTCAGCCAAATTATCCAGGTCGTCTTCTGGCCATGCTGACAAAAGTGGGCGAATTGATGATGGAATGTTTTGCAGAAAAATCGATCGGATGACAGGTTCCAGGCTGCTTGGTGCAAGGCGTCTCATGTGAGCAAGCATCTCGGTCGGTTTCATTCCGGTCATTTCTTTAGCCTGCAGCAGACGTTGGATTTTTTTCTCTGCTGTTTGAGCGTACTTCTTAAGCAAACGTGCCTTAAGTGTCTCGTAACGGTCTTGCTGCGGTGGCGCTGCAACCAGATCTTCAACGTCGAGAATGACATCCTCGTCTAAGCTGATCACAATTAGATCAAACTTGTCGGTGTCGTCCGAGATGTTGTTAAGCCGAAACACTCGCTCAAGTTGTGCAAACCATAGCTGAGGGTTGCATTTGTTGAACTTCGGTAGCTGCACGCGATGCAAGTTGGTGCGTGTGTTTGCATGTTGGGAATAAGTTTGGGCGAGATCTTGGATTTGGCCCTCTATATTTTCCAAATGATTCGTTATCATTTCGTTTTCCATATTGTCGTTTGTTGAATCGAAAAAAACTTCTTCTTCAGTGGACACGATGTCGTTTGAATTCTGGGAACGCAAATTGTAATGCGTCATTTGCGTTGCAATTTCATCAGAAAATTTGCACAGCCACTACCAAATACATATGTGTGTACATATATGTCAGTGCTGCGAGCAAATCGTTGTATTCTCTCAGTCGGGGTCACCACTTTAGTAATCCAAAATGCATATGATTACTAAATACTTTATTATTATTTAAATTAACAATTAAATGAGAATCGTTGACAAAATGTGTGTGTTGTGTTCGAGAGATGAAAATCGAGTTAAGTTGGTTGCGCTGAAAAGCGATCAAAAGCATCGACACTGAGTTATCGGCATTATGAACTATTGGTGGCGGAAAGTGTTGCCACAGTGAGCTTACACAACCGTCATCTACCGTACTGTTGAGGCACTACCACTTTTTTCTTTCAAAGCGCCCCCTATTTTGAATAGTCGTAGTATATTCAGCAAGTTTCCTTCACACAAAATTATGGTTTGAAGCTTGACTTAACGAAACTTTGAATTTCAAATTTTAACATTAACATTAACATAACATGCATTACCCAGCTTAACAATTATTGTAATTGATATCTATCTGTCCATTTGGTTATTGAATCGCTGTTGAAACTGTGTAGACAATTTAAGCTGTTAAAAATTGAATTTTCATAACAAGCAAAATCCTGCTGAGCTCAGAAAAAAATTTTCATTAAGTTGCAGAGAATAAAAATGTTAAAACTTATTAACAGTGTAGGAAATTTAACATAACATTAACATGTCCGGAGTCAGCTGTTTTCGATTATGTTAAAGCTTAGTACGCAAGCTAACTAAATTTTACGCGGCGTAAAGTGCTCAATATTTAGCTGTCGACGAGCGTAAGCCCAGTGTTGCCAATACAACACGGACAAATAACCAAAAGTTGAGTGGTAACTCTATGCGTCAGCGGCGGTTTATTTTAAATTTGAGCATGCAGAACTGATTTGGATAAAAGAGTAGAGAATAGGCAATGAAAAATGTATATTAATGTTAATACAAGGATAATATGCGATGGCACGCAAGCACAGCGGGTATTGGGTGCACCCATCGCTTTTGAACTTTTTACGTGGATTCTCCCTCTATATTAATGAAAAAATGCAAAGTCTTAGGTTTATGTCTATAAAAACAATTTTAGTTTTCATTCTTGCTTATAATTCATAAATATTATCGTCGTTATTGTCAATGTCGCTGGTTTTTGTCAACGTTGCGGCCATTTTTTTGAATTTATGTGAGTGAGCGAGATAGATATACCCAGCGAAACTCTAAACAGTTTGATGTTTCAGCTGTTTCAAACAGTGCTGCCCATTCTGTTCCTTTACTTAACAGCTCTGTTATTTTATTTAGTCTGCGGACACCCGAGCGTAGCTAAATGTCAAGTTCTTCTTCTTCCCCTTACGCCAGTGTTTTTTTTATATGGAGTTTTGTTTACGCCAGGCCTTTTTTTGAGTTTGCGTACTATGCTTTAGGCTCAAAGTGTAGTGTTAGTGGCTGAGCTGGCCAGTGCTGCCAACTCTTCGGGACATGAAATAGCCAAAATAGCCCTTGAAAAAAGCTGAAAATAGCTAAAAACAATTTGTTGATAGCTATAGAAAACGCTAGAGTAGTAAAACGATAATTTTATTGATTTAATCCAGTGTTTTTGGAATATTTTGATGCAAAACAATTCTTCAAACACTTCTAGGAGTGAACGCAAAACAATATTTGAAAAATCTCTTCGCTAATATTTTTTATAACTTTTTAAAATTTGCTAAAATTTACTATTTTTACCCCTTTTCCTCCTTCTCATACAAAAAGCGGCTATATTTTTTTTGGTATTTTTACCTTGCACTCGCGATTGATTCATAAATTGTGAAATACCTCGTTAGTGATGGTATAAAACTCGATTCAATTGATTTCATAGTTAAAAACGATCAAATTTAATGCTCTTTCTGCTTATTGTATTTTTTTTTGCCATTCAAATGGAAAAAATACTACAAAGTATTTAAGTTTGGCATCGTAAAGCATAAAAATACATGAAGTTACCAGATGTTTTTAAAAAGCTAAAATTATTTTTGAAGTCGCTAAAATTCCCGCTACCCGCTGTTTTAGAATTTATCCCGCATTTGCCAGCTGCAACCCACTAAATCTGTCGGGAAAATAGCTAAATTGGCAACACTGGAGCTGGCATGCCGAACTAGCATTTCTGTTGAGTTGGCAGCTCTGTCACCTGTTGAACACCTGTTATTTTTTTTTAGTTTATCGTCTTCTTTGGTCGCGTGCGGGTGTGTCGCGGCCGTCGATTTAAATTGCGTCGGCGGCATTGTTTATAAAATCTGTTCAACATTGAGCGTCGCGTGTGCTTGTGTTATTATTCTTACGCTAGTTGTTAGTGTGTTTTGAAATGCCGCAAAGTCTAAATTGCAGCTAATTAAAAAAGCATGAATATTGAGAACATACAATGCGAAAATCGTGTAAGAGCAAAGGTAAAAGGCAAAAGCAAAGCAAAACAAAAAGAATAAAATTAAGAAGAAGTAGACAAGTGGAAGTTCTCCAGCGGTAAATGTAGCATTAGCAGCAGCGCAGCAGGCGGCGGCGTAGGCTGTAAAAATAGTTGTTTGGCTGGTTTTTGTTTGTGTATGTGTGTATGAATACTGGTGTGAGTGAGTGTGTGAAGCAACATTTTAATTGTAGACTAAAACAGTTCAATTACACACAACAGCAAATAAATAATTTGATTTGAATTGCATTTACTATTGGGTGCGTAATTAAATTTTTCAGTTGCAAGTGCAATTGAACTCAGCAAACAAATAAATACACTCAAACACACTTACAAATTTACACAATACATGTTTCACACACACACACACGTACATACATTGCTATGGACGATCGCAACACAAGCAACAATTACAATAAACGGTCAGCATGTGGTCAGAAGGTGTGGTAATGGGAGAAGGGGAGAGACATAGGAGCATAAATGGCGTAATCGTAATCTTTTTGCCCCCTTTTTAATGAATTAATTAAAAGCGCAAATTGCAGCCCAGAAATTCAATTTAGCTGATGTGTGGGTGCTGATGCCGATTGGGATGGGGTCAGCGACGGCGACAGCGACGCAGACTTTGACTATGACAGCGACGTTGACATTGAGGTAGCAGAGGCCATCGCGTCGCTGCTCTGCTGACTGCTGCCGCTGCATACGTGCGTCGCGTGCCTTTATTATTTTTATTGTTTTTCGTTTTGGCGCGTCGCGAACCGACACATGAAAAAATTTTGTTTTTTCATTTAAGCTTTATTAATTTAATAAAATATTAAATAAATAAATTTATGATATTATTGCGCGTTACTCTCGTTGTTGCTGTTGTGGTTGTGCACAAGTGCAAATATGAATGATTTAATTGTTGAAATATTTGTGGTTGCCTATATGCGTAAGCGAGATAGATAGACTTTGTGTGTGTGTGTGTGAGTGCTATTGGGGCGTTTGAGCGTGTGTGTTTGTTTTGCCCTTCAGTCAATGTACACACACATACATACAAATGTGTAACGGTAGTTTATTGCAGCCAAAGCAACAGCTAAACGAATATAGGGAGAGACGCACACAGAGAGCGTCACCTTTTCCCCAACGAAAACAACAATTACACCGACGCCGGCATTGGCACAACAGCAAAAAAACAAAACAGTAAAACAACAAAAACTACAAAAGCAAAAACAACGAGAAGAGAGAAAAAAAAACGCAACAACGCAGCGGCCACATTCCAAGCGACAGAGGCCCCCAAAGCTCAGGTCAGCCTTCCAGCAGCTATCGCGCTCGCACTCGCACTCGCACTCACACGGCTGCAGCATCAGTGGGTAAGTCAACTACATCAACGTCAATTTTCTGCTGCACGTCTTCCTCTTTTAAGTTATTTACTTCTCCTCAGTTCGTCGTCTCCTTCTACTTCTTCTGCATCTTCTTATTATTGTTGTTGTTGTTTCTGTTAGGTTACGAGTGCCAGGCCATGTGAAAAGATTTTTGCGTAGAAATTACGAGTACATACATACTGTTTCATTTTCACATATTGCTGATGTTTGTAAGTCGCGTCGTCTTTATATACCCTGTAGGCATAGCTTAAAGGGAGCTATATGATGTAAATGGACCAAGTAGGTGATAGAAAGAATAAAGTATTCCACATATTCAAGATAAAGAAATTTTATGATCACTCTTTTCAGTTTTGTATTTTATTAACTCATAGATTAAATAGTAATAGAAAATGATAAGGTATAGTATATTGGAACTTATTTCAGGGTATCTTCTAACTGATCACTCTCAACTGCAATGATTTTACTAAATTTTTATGTTCATTTATTTTTATGGGTCTTCGTCGTCGTCGTTTGTCATTGTTTCTCTTTTACCTCTTCAAGCAACAGACTCCCCGCCCGACATCCTCCACAGGGTGTCGCTTTCTGATCATCAAAGCAGAGCAGCAAAAAAAATCATTCATGCCAGTCTGCTCCAATTATGTTAATTATGAATTGGTATTGGCCCTAATGTAATAAAGGGTGGTACTTGGCTGGATGAGTGGGCGTTCGGGCCATGTGGGTACGTGTACGGGTAACCAAGTTACAGATTGCCAAGGCAATTGGCACACATGTTGCATACCTAATTGGAAACAGGCAAAACCTAATTTCGCCTCTTTATAGGGCATCGTTCAATCTTAAATTTGTAAATTGAATTAAATGTTCGTCCCGGGAAAACCCTTTTAAAGCACTCATAGTTCAAACACTTTCCACTAAACAGGTACTTTTAGTTTTCAAAGTTGTGGGTTTTCACATCATTAAAATTTGATAGATTAACTCATACTTTCGGATTTGCGAGTATTTTGCCAAGTGTGAAATCACTTCAAACTTAACCAAGGCCTTTTCATTTTCATTTCAAGCTCGCTATTAATTAATGTTTATTTCTACATATCTTTCTGTTGATTTTTTAATGGCCAATAAACTTAAATGAGAGAGAGATACAGTGAGACACTGATCTATGGCATTGAACTTCGTCATTGTTAACCTTTCAATCATTTTGTTAGTTTATTATCATTGTTGACATAATGATGGGTTTTAAGACATAATTACAACATTGTTTTCAAATTAAAGATTGTTAATTAATTTTCTGAGATTTGTATTTATAAATGTTTTATACGATCGAAAAGCATATACCCTATACACTATAAATACTCACTGAAATTAGTTAAAAAGTTGTATTTCATAATTTGATTTTTTCATAAATGTTGACAACTTTCAAAAAGAATCGAAATCAATTGTGAAACCTCCAAACGAAATTTCAGTGTTCACAGGCAGTGTCAGAGATATCACATTTATTTATATTATTTTATATTATATTTAAGGAATATTTTTAATTGGTTGTTTAATTTAATTCAAAAAATTTTAAATTCTGTGTTGTGTGACCTTGATGTTTAGAGTTTTTACTAAAGTTTGCGATTTCCACCCAATAACAATTTGTTAAACACGTGTCAAAACGGAAACTTAACAAGAACAAAGTGTTTAAAATATCCATTGTGCATATTGAATTATTTATGTACATTTTCTAACCTCCAACTGCATCAATAGCTTAATGTTTATAATCAAAGAAGTGATTTTCATTATTATTGTTCCGAAAGAATTATCTTAATTTATTGGAAAACTACAATAGATATAGATAGACAACTCTACCGTTAACCTCATTGCGAACCAGTTCTATTTTACTCAGTGAAGAATTTCGTAATTTTGAAAAACAACAACAAACAAACAATTCATGGGAACTGGTGATGGCGCTGCAAGACTGAAACAGGCAGCAACAATAGCAACAATAACAATAATAAACGACGGCGGTGGCGGCTTTTTGGGAACCGCCTTCTTAACAATAGAAAATCTCGAAAAGCCGTCGACGGAACTGCGTCCAAATGGCGTTGCACAGTTGTTGTCGATGTTGTTGCGAGCCGGAAGATATTTCAGACTAGCTTGCAACACGGAATGTTTTTACAATTGGCGATAGTGACAGAGAGAGGGAGAGAAAGAGAGAGAGAAAAATAGAGAATGAGAAAGGGGGTCAGGGGGATAGGAGGTGAACAGTGGTTCCGAGCGTGCCTCCATGTTTAGACTGAAACAAGTTTTATAGTTTTTACACTGGCTCGTTGGCCAGAGTCCATCGCAGTCTCACAGCTGCTCGTGTTGTTGTTCTTTTACCGGACGGGCCTAACAGCGCCCAGTCAGAGTCAGAGTCAGAGCCAAAGCCAGCACGAGCACGAAGCACCAACAACGCCAGTTTAAGTCCAGTCGAGTCCACTCCACTTCCCCCCCTGAATACCCAGTCAAGTCTCCGATGCATTTTATGCTGGATGCTGTTGTAGTTTTGAACTAGTTGCGGCGTATCAAATCAAGTCTAACCACGAGCCGACCCTCGAACCCGTTTCGGTGCTTATTTCCTACCCACTCTCCTGTCTCTCGCTCCATGCTCTTTTGGGCACTTTTGCACAGTTTGAAAATTAACTGGTTGTTTTGCTTGTCAGCTGCTGTGTGCCGAGTCTTAGTAGCCCCACGTTCGCTTAAAACCCACTTACCCTCTCTCTCTCTAGTTACACCACACCTTCCCTCTGTATCCACACCCCACACCCACACAACCATTCAACTCTCCATTCATTTTGTATTGTTCGATGGCGCCTAGACAAGTTTATGTAAAAAGCCGAAATGCGCTTAAAGTTTTCAGCCGCCCCGTCTGGGATTGCCACAAACTTCTGGCCAAAGGGGCATCTCAGGCGGATTACGACTGGCCACCAGAAGCCAGAGTCAGGCAGTCGGCCAGGCAGCCAACCATTCAGCCGCGACAGGAAGGAAGTTTATTTTGTTCAACTTAACGCTTTTCTTTTCATCAGGCGTGTGTCTGGCCCCAAACCCCAATAAAAATACTGACAAAAAAGCGAACTAAAGAAAACTGTTTTTGGAACAAGGCTAACTGACAAGCTCGCGTGAATAGTATTTTTGGCTCTGGTTTGTTGTTCAGATCATCCCCATACACAAAAAACCTTTTTGCATCGTAAATTAGCGCATCTTTGAGTAAATACAAAATTACGTCAATTTAAGTTTTGTTTAAAAATCGTGCTATTACGATAATATTTCAAATAAATATCCTAGTTTTCACTGAAATATTCGCTGAATTTAATTATACCTTTGCTTATTCTGTTGAAATAATTGTTTGACTAAAGATATACATTTTGAAGCAACTTAACTTTACGTTGATTAACATTTTTAAAATTTCAAACTTGTAAATCTCAAGTCTTAAAATTTAATTAACTCCTGTGATAATTAACGTAACTTGTTTCTGCAAATGAAATGCGACAAATGAACTACGACAAACAAACTCCAGTGAGTTGTCGATTTTTTATGAAAATCGATTTAATTAACTCCATTAACAGTCAATAAAAATATTAAATTAATCTACTTGAAAACAGCTTCCGTGAGAGCCAACTCTGTGTTTTATAATTATCTGTATCTTTATAATTACCACGCAAACATACATAAGTGTAGGGTTGATACATTTTTTTTTTTTTTTGGAATTTCTGTGTGTAGTATTATTTGTAAATTTACACTATTTGGCTTAAAATATAACTTAAATTTATTTTATTTGAATTTTATTTAACTAACTTTATAACTTCTGCATAAATTGAACATTATTTTCATTTAAAAAATTCTTTTTCTTTGGTCACTCATCGCACATGCAAATTATCAGAACATTTTATTCAAAAGTTTTAATTCATAAATATAATTGAATAAAATGTGAATAAAATGTTACATATTCAAATTTCCAAACTAAATAATTTAATTGCGCTTTTCTAACAATTTACTTCAATTATTCGTTTTCTTGTAAATGCAGTTCCCTCGCTGTTCTTATCAGCTATCCCTTATCCTATGATGGCATCCATTAAGAGTATCTGCATCTCATAGCCCACAAATCAACCCACCACAATCTACAAACTATTTTATACACATATGCACTCTTTTGGTTTGGTTGTTTTGGTTTTGTCCACTATTTGGCAATTGTTTTGCAAGATTTTCGACATACTTTGCACTGCGATTCGCCAGCATCAAATGTTTGATGGCCAAAACTGGTAATGGCTTAAGGGTGAGGGGGAGAGTTGCGGAGGCGGCTGCACAAATTGCCGGCGGGGCATCAGCTGCACACTAAATTTTTAATCAAGCATCCAGCAGACCGTATCTGTATCCATATCCAGCATCCAGCTTTCAGCTTCCAGCAGCTGTGATTCCGCTGGAGGAGCCTTAGAAGCTACTGATGGTGCTATTCCCACTGCCCCTGTTCCTGCCCCTGTTCATTTCCCCGCCTCTGTTGCTGCTGTTGCAAGCGCAAAAAATGCAATCAACGTCAAATGCGCTTCGAAACTTTGCGCAAAATAATAGAAAAGCCATTAATTTCACTTCTCGTCGAAGAAGATGCGATGCGATGCGAAGAAGCAAGGCACAATGGAGGATGTAGAGGAAATAAAGGAGGAGGTGGAGGTAGCGCAAAAGTGCTTAGAGAACTTGGGCGTGGCACATGGTCAGTGAAAGGGAAAGTCAGCTCAAGTAATTTTTAATTATGCGCATAATGTGCAGGAAGTGTGTGTGATGCGAACTACACTAATCCGATTATTGGCTGACTCGAATATGAATGAATCACATCCTGCACATTCAGACCAATTCAGGAAATCCTATTCTCATTAAGCGGCTTTCACTGAACGCATTAATGTCACATCGAGTATTACTAACTAAACTGCACTAGGAACACAAAATAAAAAAAAAAGAATAGCATTAAATTCATTGCTATTTGTCCCTGACAAACTCGGACGTTGGCACAAAATGGTACGCGAATAATAAGACATCTTGATGGTTGAGTACCCTACACTTAGTTATACTTTTAGTAAGCTGCCACAGTTGCCAACTTAATAACAATTAAGGCGCTGGTTTTAAACAAAAATGAAAGTACGAGCACGTTTTTGATATACCATACAGTAGAAGCTCTCAAATTATATCAATAAGAGATTCTTATACTTCTGTACTTTTCTCATTTACTTGAAATATGTTAGAGATTTTTAAATATATTTTTAAAGATTTTATTTTTTGCTTAGAATATAATTGTTTTAGGGTGTTAATTTTGTATTTTTGTTTGCACTTCAACCAATGGTAAACTAATTCTTATTCTATTACCCATTTTCCGATCAAGTTTTTAAATTTATTGAATTGAGATTGTATTGCGTTAAATCAAAATATATTATTGATATAAGATAATATTTCTTTTGTTTTTTTTTGCACAAGTTTACGTCATTTTCAATATACTCTTCATTCATTATGTCGAATGGGTATTTACAATCAACTTTTTCGGTTGCCCAATGGGGGCTGGGGCGTTGCCATTATCGTCGTGCTTATTCCCGAAAATTGCAAAAGTTCTGCGTCGCTCTAAAACCACTTTTCATTAGTAACAACCGCTAATTTCACTTAGTGGTATGCCAACATGTCGCATCAGCTGGGACCCACACACATTCACACTGGGGCTACAAGTTTTAAACTGAGTTTCTAGTTGGCAAAAAAGAAAAATTAAAAACGTGCCGTTTAGTTCCATACTTAAAGACAAATTTATATTAATATTTTATTTAATCGAAATGTCAATTTTCTTGTGTTTTTTTATTTGATTAAGGATTTTGATGATACTTAAGAAATCTTAAAAAATTATTATCAAGTTGTAATTGCGTATTTTACACAAAAGTACGAGAGATAAAAAAAGAGAAAGAAATATAAAAACTTGATGGGTTGACTACATATATATATTTTTTTCCTATTTATAACTGACAAAGTGTGCATTGGGACGAGGACAAGGGTGAGGGGTGAAGGGGAAGTTAGCTGACCGCTGGCTTCTGATGGAAAGTTTAACCGGCGAGCAGTAATGCAATAAACAACTTTATTTAGTTGTTGTTGCTCAAATTGTTGTTGGACTGCATTAAACTTGTCAAATGAAGTCGCTTTTGAAGTTAGATTGCCGGCAACAAGGGCGTGACATGACCAGGGCCAATGCTTGGGGCCAGTATTTTATTTGACCTGTCCCTTGGTCCCCACATGCATGAGTTTCCTCTCTTTCCCTCTCTCCTTTTATTATTTCTCACTCTCTCTCTATCTTCCCACTGCTGTGTCCTCGGAGGGAACTCGTAGATTAGTCAAATGCTCTGTGATGTTTTCCTGGTAAATACTGTTGAAAAGTATTTATAATTACCAGCCAGGGGCGTAGACATTCTGAATATCCTGAGTGTTGGCGCTGGATAATATTTGGACAGTGCCTGCAGAAAAGTTTGATAAGTTGGCTAAAATCTTGCAGCAAAACAGATTAAAAGAAGTTCATAAAAATTCTATTATTTTGTGTATGTGTGGAGAACTGCCTTTTCAAATAATAATATATTCATGAAAATGCCGTTAACAAGTAATTCGAGCTGCACAGCACGTACTTTTTTAAAATTATTTGTTGGTTTTGCAATAGCAGGTATATCAATATGTTTGATCAAAAGTTTTGTGAATTTTATAAATGGTAAAAGCCGATTCGGTTCAGTAACGGAGTAACAAAATAAAAATAAATAATTTAAATATATGCGAGAAATAAATAATATTTTCTAATTATACAAATGCATGAATAAAAAAATTATAAAATTGTCAATTGTGAGGGAATACAATTGATTTTTCTACTTCTAAAATAAATGAATTTACGCAACATTGACAATATTTTAATTGTGTGTGTGTTGGGAAGAAGAAATGCTAGAGTCACTTTGATTCTCTTCACATATTAAAAAATAATAAATACTTTTAAGTAAAATAGTTTTAAAGCAAGCAAGATATTTTGAGACGTTGCTAATTTTGGACGCTAAACTTTTCAATCTAGATAAGAATGAAATCTTGTCCCTAAAATGGCATTGTGAACTTGTGCAACAACCCTCTGCATGAAACTTGTCCGTCCCGACCTGTTTCAGGGGCCATCCACTAAACACCATCATATTTAAGCCCGACGGTGTCTAACAAAGCAATTAGATCCACGGATAGGCCAACACCGTTGAGTTTGAGCTGGTGTTTGTTAACTAAACACCGCTGAGCCCCCGCCGAATAGTCCCCGAGGGCAGCAAATTCATTAGGCAGGCGGCATACAAACAAGGAACGTATCCTGCGTAGGCATTTCCCAACTTGTTATTCCTACTGCTATTGTTGTTGTTGCTGGTAACAAACTTGTGGGTCACTTGTTCAACAAATTTCAAAAGTTTACGCAATAGACATCAGCTTGTTCTTGTTCTTGTAGGTAGTAGTTGAAGTTTCCTGTCTAGCTGCAAGAACTGAGGCTGAGTCGACTTGAGTTGAGTTGAGTTGGGTCTGAGTTTCAAGTGGAGGCGACTAATGAGCACGGCGCGTCGGCCTCGCACAATTCGTATAATTAAAAGCGTCCAAGGTGTAAACTAGCAAATTGTTTGATCCCATTCACTCAGCTAACCATTCGCTCAACTTGAATGAAGACTAACAGGCAGCTCCTCGTTCATTGCCATCCTCTGACATGCTTTTCACTTTTGCATTTCACAATTTTGCCGTGTCCTTTTTACACGCTCTCAGTGCTTGCTCAGCATAATATTGTTAAACTTTTCTGTGCTCATCACTTTTTTTTTTTTCGTTTGTACGCCATGTTTTGCCTGGCGGGAACTTTTTAGTCGACAAGTTGCTCCAGTTACCAGGTAACCTGATCGCAGAAGCTCTCAAATCCGGATATTCTTGGCATGTCGATTTAGACATGCACTTCAAAAAGTGATTGAGAGTTTATTTATTTTTTGAACCAATTCATTTATAATAGTTGCAAGGCTTAACAACATTTTGAGCCCCTGCAAATCGAAAGATGTTATTTTAAAATAAATAAATCAAATCTCGTTTTAAATAAACTTACATAGCATTTGAATTAACAATTGATTGGTCAAATTAAAAATAAGTTAAGTTCGATTGTAGTCAATTCGTATCTCGAAATGTTAGTTGTATACATTTTTTTCTGTGTAATATTGCTGCTTGTATGCTCAGGGCAAACAGGATGGCAAATTGGATATGCTTTGAAGCATTCTTCTTTCTTACAGTGCTAACAAGCAGTATAATGTTTCCTTGTCGTTAAACAGTAAAGGGGTCTACTAGTTGCTGATGACTGTTGCATTTTAGGGCCTTATTAAAAGTTGTGTCAAAGTATTTTGCCTGACAACGACCTCCTCCAGGTGGACACAGTGGTGGCCAACACAGGTGTGTCAGCCCCATTTGCATCAACTTTCTATAGCACCACTTTCGCTGGATGTCCCCATGAATACTTACTTATTCTTGTTCTGCATTGGCATTGCTTGAGAAAACCCGTTTGTGGCTATGGTGACCAGTCACCATCTCTCAATCTCAGACTCAATCTCACAATCTCTCTCTCTGTTTCGTCTGCTTTTTAGATCATTTTACTCTTTTTTTCGCGCTGCTGCTGTTGCTTTTTATGGTAATGAGTTGAGAAAAAAAGCTTTTGATTATTACTATTGCTGCTGCTGTTAAACACAAAAACAAATAAAACAGTTGACTGACATTGGGCCATCAGTTTCTTGTCTCTGTTTTCATATTTCTTTCGTTTCAATTGACCTTATTTGCAGGTGTCTACACATTCTTCAACCCAACATTCTATGCCTGAGTTGGCAATATCAGCGATGATAGAAGAACCCTCTTGTACATTCACTGAAGTAAAAGCTGTTTGCAGATTTCAATTACATAGATTTTATTTTTTTTTTTCCATCTACTTTTCCTCAGTTCAGTGCATCTCAAGTATTTGGATTCATGTAAATGACAGCAAGTTCGGTTGCGTTGCATTGCATGTCTAAATTATATACTAGAGCATACACTTCACATATATATGGTAGAGAGGGGAAAAGAAGGGAAGGGAAAAGAAGGTTACTTTGTAACCTGTAATTGGGAGTGACTTGTTATATTTCACATAGCGCTATGGCTAGCTAGTAATTCTGAATTTAATTTATATTTGATTATTCACACGCTATTCTATCTGTTTCTCTGTTTTGTTTTTATGAAGCTGCAGGGTATCCTTATAGTTGATCACACTCACTGCTGCTTGCAATGTTAAATGTTGCACGCATTGATGACGAATGACCACGGAAAATGATGAATGCTTAATGGGCCAATGGGACAGGGAACATGTTGCGGGATAAATGTGTCCGGGCAGTGACAGAAGAGCGGTTGTTGCGAATAATAAAGCATCGCATGTGTGTGAATGTGTATGAGTGTGTGTTATGGGTTCATATTCAACAAAAATATGAATTGTAAAATAGTGACGTATTTTCTGGGAGTTCTATTATGATTTATGTTCAACGAATTCTCGCAGCCATTGCTGATTTATTAAAGATGATATGAATGTGCGGATTGATCGAGCTGATTACCTTTTTATACTGATTACCTTTTGATATGAATGAATATTTATAAATATTTATTTTGTATTACTTTTTTTTTTAACAGATTCAGCAAACAGTTAAGGAAGCTTTGATTATTTGTTTGTTTGATATTTAAAATAATTTTAATTTAATATGTTTTGCTTATGTTTTAAAAACACTTGTTGCACAGCTGGATAATTTGCATGGTGATTACGAGTTTTGCACTTTCATTCACACAGCCTACAGACCTATAAAAGTGTGTACACACCATTGCATATTTGCTCTCATAAATGTCTCGCACACACAGCCATAAACACATACACTTTGCGTATGTGAACTTCATTGAGCGTCAGTTAATGGCTGGAACCGATAAATCGGGAAATGTCTGGTGAGGCAGAGAGTCTCTGTCTCTGTGTGTATTTCTCTTTATTTTCCATAGTCAGACGCAAACTAAGGAAAAGCGACAACGTCGATGTCGTTGTCGTTTGTCGTAGCTGTCGAATGATGTCATGTTCGCTCAATGTCTTTCTTTCTCACTCTCCTCTCCATTCGAATTTTCGCTCTCTTTCACTTACTGTCAGCCTCCTGTTGCTGTTTTTTTTTTTTGTCTATATCCTTTAGCCAACGATGCAGGGCTGAGGGACGTTTATAAATCAGTTACCAAGGCGCTGATGCTGCAATAAAAGGTGCGATTTATCATAATAGCAAAGGGAGAAGAACAAACTGAATTGTGGGTGGGAAGGGGGCAAAGCGGAGTCTCAGCTTTCCACATAGACCATCATTTGAATTGCAGCAATTCCCAGCATCCCAATGTACATTTATATGTATTTCGCAATGCTCCTTATACGCAATATCTGCCGTGAATCCATCGAATTCATTTTTGCCATTTTCCCCATTTTTCACAAATCTGTTTTACGCACACACATATATCTTTCGCAAAAAAAAAACAAGAAATAGAAAGAGACAGAGGCAGAGACAGACACTTCCACATTGCGGAGATATATCGTGTGTATGTGAAGTTATCTGAGGCAGCAGCCAGTCGCCAGCTTATATTGATTACAACAAATTTTCCGTCGCCGTTTTGTCGCTGAAGTTGTCGTCGTCAATGGGAAGCTGAAGCTGATGCTTAAGCTGCAGATGAACTTCAATTGGAAAAATCATGATGCACGTAACTGATATTTAGTTTTTTTTATCTTTGGCTCTTTTTTGTTTGCAACGATTATATAATGTGCGGCAGGGGGATTGTCAGACCTTTAGAGGTGCATTATATTGGTAATAAATTTTGCAATGTAGCTGTGAATATTATTACCCATAGAGGAGTCTATATATTTAACCTTAATAGACTTTAATCATAAATAGAAAGGTGTGTTTTCTATTTCAGTGTTGTTGTGATTGTTGTCAAAAAGAATAAATCGATTTATAGATTGGCAAATATGTATGATTTCAAAACTTCTATTTATTTTATTATTTATAGACATCAATCTTATATCTTCTTTATTGTTGTTTATTCAACCAACTTAGTAGTAATTCTAATTGATCTTATTATTTAAATTTACACAATTTTAAATCAACATCTATTTGTTATATTCTCCAATTTAAGTTTGTCTTAGTTAGTATCTTCTATTGCTTTTTCTGGTTTCTAAATGCGCCGATTTCTTTGGCTTGTACTCTGGCTTTACCTTTTAGCAACACCACACAACCACCCAACCACCTCTTCCCAACAGAAATCGGTCACCCGCTTGACATTTAGTATCGTCTGCTGGTTTTGCCGCTCCCCGTTCCTCAACCTCTTCAGCTGTAGTTTCTGGCTAAATCTTTAGCACAGACGATGCTGACTTGGCTCTGCTGTTGGCAGTTGGTTTGTTGTTTGTCGGCTGCTGCCTTGATTGTTGGAATTTCGTTGAACCGGTTTATGTATGTGGTTTTTCAGTTGTTGCTATTTTTGCTGTTGACTGGCGTCTGGTAACTGACTCCACCAAAATATTCGTATACTCATACGTATGTATGTGTGTGTAAAAGAGCTTTGTACGGGGCTTGGCTAACCAACTGGCCAAGCCGCACACATAAACATGAACACATTGAGAGAGAGACAGAGAGAGGAAAAGGAAGAGAGAGATAGAGATGGAGGAAAGAGCTAACAGACAAACGGACGGACGCAAAAATCGCGCATATTTGTCGTTGCGGATTATTTCATAGCAGAATTCTACGCTCGAACTCTGAATATATCCAATGCACATGTGTGTGTGTGTATGCACATGTATATGTATTTGTGGCTTGTTTGTTGTGATAGTTATTGTTGTTATTCTTGTATGCTGTTGTTGCACAGCTTACCATCTTTGGCTTTTTCACTGTTAATTTACATTGCAAACTGTTTTTATTTTCTTTTGAACTTTTTTCTCTGCGCATTTCCAATTCCCATAGATTATAGATTTGTGTACTGAATACGAGAATCAAATATAGAATTTTGATTGAAGTTTTACGGATTATTCTTGGCTACACAAGAGTTCGCCAATTAATTGTTATCAGAATGTGCAAAATTCATTTAATTGGAACGCGAAAAACATTTCTTTTTTTAGATTTAGATTTAATCGTTAAATTTTTAATAAAGATAAAGAGTAGCTAATGCTTTTGAAAATTGAAATGTATCTTTAAAATCTAAAATAATTTTTATTTGGTATTATTGATTTCTTATTAATGCTAAATATTCCATTAGTGCCTTTTTAAATTATTTAATCAACCGAACTGCAAATGAACAGAAATCAATTGTCGACATTCAACAAAGGACAAAAACACGAGGACATAATTGAACTGTCACTGCATGAATATTAATCACATTTCGAATATTCGGCTCAATGCATTAAAGTGGCCATCGGGATAGATGAGTAAGGCTAAAAGTGACGGCAACAGTCAGTGTGCCAGAGCACAGAGAACAGTTAGCCAAGATAAACCAATTAGCATATCTAATGCATTTCACATCTCCTGTAGTTTGAATATGAGTATACTAATACTATACTATTACAGAGTTTGTTTTCTTTTGATTTGTTGCTTTATTTGGCACTAGAGAATATTTCTAATACCAAACTACAAATTTATAAATATTTTATAAATATTTCATTTTGAATATTAATTTAAAATTCAAAGTTTAAAAAATTGGGGCTACATTACATATGCATGTTAATTCAAAATATAGGGTAAATTCAGTGACATCACTTTTCACAAGCTTTTTCATCATTAACGATTAGCATAGAAATTAATTTTCAACATAAGTGTGTATGTGTGAGACTATAAGTACATGTGCTAGGTCCTGTGCCGTTATATTGAAGTTTGCCAGAATCCAAAAACCAATTGCATTTAGGAATTTTGCTCGTTGCAAACAGCATTCAATTTTGAACCACATTTTGTGTTACCAAGTGAGGTCTGTTGTCCGTAGATAATACGATCAAAAATCGATTAAAGTTGATTAGGTGTACCTTTTTGAAGAGTCTTTGAATGCATTTGAATGTAAACCGATGAATAAGGAAAGTAAGTAGATTAAGCAATAGAATGAATATTGTTCATTACAACATTGTTCTTAATATTTGTAAAGAAATTCCATTCAAGCTACCCGAAAGAACTCAAATTAAATAATTTATTTAAATATTTGCTTAGCTGAAGAAAACTTGTGTAAAATTGCATTTGAATAATTATGAATAATTGCTGTGGTCATGACACAGAGCTTATGGTAGAAGTTTTCAGCAAATCTCGGGCTAATTTATGCATTTATAAACTTTTGATTTATTTAATTTATTCACCTTTCGACTAGAACTTCCTACATAAATTTCAATAAGTAATGACTAAATGCTGACAAAATACACACATAAATATAAATCTCGAGACTGCCTAATAATAATTTGTAAGAGCGAAATGTCAAATGACAATTTTCTACTTCATCAATGGACCGTAATTGTCATTAATTGTGTTTGTTGCTTTGCATAACAATTGAGTGGAGGGTGGGGGAAAAGTACAATTTAAACTTAAATTTAGAAACAGAGAGGGAGAGAGAGAGAGAGAGCGAGCGAGTGAGTGTGAGAGAGAGAGACGGCGACTTGAAAGTTTTGGCAGCAACTTTTGGGCATAATATATTTGTATTGTGTAAAATGTTCAAGGTTGAATAAGTTTTGTATTTATTGTGTGTGCAATTTGAATGGAAATTAAACAGTAAACAGCAAGCAGCAGCAGCAGTAGCAGTAAACGCCAGCCCTGAATGGCACAAATAAACATTTCAACGACAGTGAAGTAACAACAACAACAACACTGAGTTGTTGTTGCCTCTTGGCCAAAATCAAATTGCCAAAATTACGTTGGCAAAATTACGGTCGCTGTTACGAAGGCCTGTAAACTTTGTTTTGCCAGTTTGTACTGCGGCGCAGCCAATGAATAATTTGCCATCATAGATAAACGAAATCAATGCCTGTGGATGCCTCCACTTAACTGATGGCCACAGAACTGAACTTAACTTGTCCAAAATGGCAACATCTGCACATTGCTGAAGCCAAACTCTTGGTAACTCTGTGTCTGTGTCTGCGTGTTTCGACTGTTGTGGGCCCAACTTGTTATTGAATTAAAGTGACTTGATTTACGGCGAGTTTCGGTCAAAAGCTCTTAATGGCATTTGCTGTCGGGGCGGCTGACTCTCTTGGTCGGCCTGTGTATATCCCCAAATCTCGGCTTGTTTAGCTGTCCCAAAAACAGTATTGTTTACGGTCAACCCGTCGTATACGTAACATCACGCATACGCCTCGATGACATTGATGATAAATGTCAATTGTAGTTAGTTTCAAATATGTTAATCTTGCATTTTGATTTTAATTAATTCACAAATAAATCTTATATAATCAATTTGTTATTTATTTTATTGATTCAATAATAATGTTGGATAAAAAATTAAATTTTTTTTTAAATTATAGATTATGATATTTTTTATTAGTTAAAGTCTTAAATAAAAGTCATAAAATGTATGCAGAGGGTAAATAATATTTATAAGTTTTATATCATTTTGTTTGACCCAAGACCTAAGACTTTAATAAATTGAAAAGTTCTCATCTACATTTAATTGTCGGTCTGTATTGTTGTGCCGTGTTGCTTCAGAACCACAAAGTGAACCACCCGGAATGACGACAGATAACGCCAATAATTTATGCATGCTGTGTTGCGAGTAAGTATGCACCCACGCCCTCCCTCCGCCCCCAGCATAGATAGTTGCCATGATTAGCCACGCCCACCCTCACACAAACATACACACAAGCTAACACTCACACACAATCACACATACACAACACGCCCCAATGCGCAACATGGCCGCATATAATTTAATTAAAATGAAATCTCGCACGGGCGCTGAACTGCAAACTGCGAATGCAAATTATTATTAATTACGGCAAAGCGACGACAGCAGAGTAACAAACGACGACAAATGTTTATGTGAGACATATGTGTATGTGCTTGTCTGTTTGAGTGTATGTGTACCGGGTGTGTGAGTGTGTGTATTTACTGTGTGTGTGTGTGTAAGCCCGGAGTCATAACGATGCCAACTGTCGCAAGTTCATTGCAACAGAGCAGTTGTAGGTGATATGTCCATTTCTTGTATATGTCTCTTGTTTATTTGTATTTATTTGCGTATGTCTGTTTGCCTGTTTTCCTTTGTATATAGCTGCTAAATGACATTAAAGAATTTCAAGAACATTTCTTTTAGCATTTTGCCCTTACAAGCTATTTGTCTGTCCATTAGCATAGTTACCACACTCTGCACAAGCTTTTCCCCATTGTTGGCCAACACGTTTGTTAGCTGCAAACAAAATGTAGCTAAAAACTAGCTCGAAATAATGAGACTCTAGTGACTCTCAATCATTTGATACTTAGCTGGCAATGTTAAGTAGTTTGTAGTTGGCCATTTAATTAACCAAATTGAATGGAAAATTGAAATTAATTCTCGAATGAAACATTGAATAGAAAATCACTTATTTATTTCTCGATTGTTAAATTCAATTTAATTTAAATTAAATATTTGATATTCTAGAGTTTTATTGCTCAGAAATTTATAGTCACTTGTTGCATGAAAATTTAAAATGGAAATGGAAACTGGGCAATTAAAAATAAAATAAATATGTTCATTCATTTAACTGATAAGATTAGTTCAAGTTGATTTGAGTGTTGATATTTTTCTTGATTTATTGCCTTAGCTCAGCACTTAATGAGAAGCGTGTGCCACATCATTCCCCTTGTTGCACCTTGTTTTACCTGGATAAGGTAATTGCAAACGCATTTTGTAGCTTTGCTTGTGAGGCTGTGGCTTGTGGCAGCCCTTTACCTGAATTTACCAGCAAATACTACTCCTGTTGATGCACTGACAGCAAAGGGGAAACTTTAAACCCGCTCAATGCTGGAATAGTTTCCTGTGAGTTGGAAACTGGGCGGGGTGGGTGGATGGGGGGACTTTCATGGATAAAATGTCAACGTTACAAAATGCAAAACACATCGAAATATTTGCGAAAATGAAATCTGCAACGAGTGTGACGCATTTAGCTGTCAGTTTGACTTAGTCAAAGGCAGCAAAGGATGCTAGTTGTGTGTGCCTGCAACATGTTCTTTCCTTCTCTCTTTCTATCTCTGTCTCTTAGCCCTTCTGCCTGCCTCGCTCTGGCAATAAAAATGCAACGAGCCAGCAGCAACAACACAAACGCAACTCGCGTAAAATAAACAAATTTCCGCAGACGACACTCAACTATGCAAACAGTAATTGGAGCAGCTTTTATGCGCGATCCGAGGAACAGCAAGAAGCAGCTGTCAGCTGAAGATGGAGATGGAAATGAAGGTGGATGTGAATGTAGCTGTGGCTGTGCCTGTGCCTGTGGAGGAGGAGTCATGCTACACAGGTAGATAGACAGCAGTGTAAACGATGGCAAACCATGGCTAAAAACCAAACTGAAGCTCAAATTCACCGAAAATGAAACCTGCAGCAGGGATGCCTCCTCCTGCTGGATGGCACCTGGAAACTGGCACATGACTCGCAGGATTCGTGTAACAGAAGACGACGCCTTACAGACAAAAAAAAAAAAAAAAATAAGGGCGAAAGACACAAAAAATTGTTTTCTGCAAATGCAATATTGTAATGCCAGTAATGTTGGTAATGGTATTAATGTATGCATATGTTTCACACAGGATGCAACAACAGCAACAGCAGCCGGATGTAAAGAATGAAGGAAGAACCATTTTGTATGCGGAAAATTAAGGGAAAAAACACAAGAGCGCAGAAATCACACGATACCAAGGCAATGAAAACCGAGAAAATACTATAGAGATACTGAGCGAGGTGATGAATAAAACGGGAATTCATTTCAACCGGTGAAATTCCCACAGTTTCCCTGGTTATCTCAGGCATGACTTTTGATATGTGAGATGCTGCCAGCCCCAATATGAGTATGATGATGAGCTCGGGAATTCCAATGTGCAAGGGAATAAATTGTTCACGACTTGAGCTCCAGTTGTTACAGCAAAATATGAAGGAAAGAGTGATTGCTATAAGCAAGAGAATGTTGGGAATTTAGAAGAATAGAAGAGGGTATAAAAATCGAATATAGCTAGAATATAGTAGAGAAGCACAAGTAAATGCAGTTATCGGAATCAGCTGAGATTGACAAAGCTAACAAACAGTTGAAGTGATGAATTAAGGCTGTAATTGGATGAAATTGCATCGGGCAATGGAAACATGATGTGAGTAAGACTCAAAGGATGAGAGAATACGAGTCCTTCAATCACTTGAGAATTGCAAGCCGAGTTTCTTATTTGAAGCTAAAGTCCTCACAGATACCACATATGCTGAGGTCTTGAACTGAAACATGTCTGATGCTTGTGTGCAATGTTACCAAGTCCTTATCTAAGCAATGTCCTGTCCAGTGGTCAGGTGCCCTGCGGTCTGTAAATGGTTGGCATGGAGTTAGTGATGTGACTATCGAATAATGAAGCTAACTTAAAACATCGTATTGATATAGATGTCTTTAATTCTTAATAAACTAAACGCTTTGCTTTGTTATTATTCTAAAATATCGAATTTGAATTAAAAAATAAACCCGAAAAATCGCTAAGCACGATAAAATTTCGATGTCTGTCGATTTATAAGATTCTTTAAAGTATAGGCATTAGCTATGTTGTATTTAAAATTAAAGAAAGACGCCAAATCAAGTATTAGATATCTGTGTTTTGGGTGCATTTAAGCTCAGCGTTTTTAAGTAATTTGTTTCTCGATACTTTCCGATGCATCGTTTCTCTTATTCTCATCACTATTTGTAGCTGATGTTGTTGCTGCCTGTTAGTTGGCCTGTTTATTGTTGGCAACTATGCGTTGACGGGCATCGCCCGAAACCCTTGACAACGAGTAGCTAACAAGCTGCTGATGAGCAGCTCGGTGTGTGTGATGTGTGTGTGTGAAAATGTGTGTTTTGTTGCATGAGTGTGTTTGTGTGTGTCTCTGTTGCACAGCAATGAGATTGCCTGTCCATGCGGGATGATGGGTTGCTGTGTTGTTACGATGTTGGCTACTCTGTTGCCACAGGCCAACACTGTAGAGCTGCTAGGTGTTTGCTAAGCTACTTCATCAAGCTCTTTTTTTTCCATCGTGCGTGGCAGCATTGCTTATTGCCAATAACGCTGCTCATCTCCGGCCCACGCCACTTGTTGTCACTCGGAAACATGTCAAAATTGTGCCTAGAAATTGTTAATTTCCAGCTGCAGCTGCAAAAATCTGTGCCAACGATTATGCTCACAATTTTAAAGCCTTGTCAGCAGCAGGAGTAGCACAACATCACGTGGCACGTGGCTCAAATTGTGGCATAAAACGGCAGCAAAGACACCTGCCTGCTGCTCTGCATATTAATAAGTCGACTGGACGACGCGGCTGCCATAATAAATATTACTCGGAGCCGGTTCCTGGCCCTCAGCCAGACAAAGACAGACCGACTGGGACTAGCGTGATCAAGCCAGACAAGAGCCGGTTAGTTTTCTGCATGCCAACATTACGTATACTTAATGATGTCGTGCAGCTCTTTATATTTAAATATTTTTAAATTTGCTAAAAATTGGCTTTTTTACTCTTATGATATCAAAGCCATCAGAAAATCTCTTTGACTCTCCATGAGAATTTTATTCCAAGTGTTTTTCCATTTCTTACTCATCTTTTATTGATACAAACTCTTTATTTTGCAAATTGTTTGTCTCTTAAGTGGATCAGAATAGTTTAAGAAGTCTTCAAGCATGGCTTAAATAGTCCGACACCTATTTTATGGCCTGGTTGTTGTCTGGCGGCTGCCAGTCTGGCAGTTGTTGTCTATCTGTTTGACTCTCTCATGTCTCGCCTGTCTGTCTAACTGCATTGTCGCATTGCTGAAGTCGGAACTGTTTTCTCTGCTCTTCTCTTCTATTCTATTACTTTTTTTTTTAATTTTATTTGAAAACCTTGACGACACCGAATGCTGACGCCGAGGATCCGGTGTATGGTGTATCCTAACGACTGTAGCAAGTTGCCAAATTTACTTCAATTTTTTATTTGCCGCCATGGCACGTCGAGCGTGCTAAATTTTCCACACGCATTCCTCGATGGGAATGGTTGGGATGTACTGGGCTGGACTGGGATGGGATGAATGCAATTCTGCACTCCATTGCCATTGCCTGGCCAAGTCTGGCATTTTGCCAAAAAACTGTCAAAGCAATACGAGACATGGAAACACACCCCATTCTCCCATCCCCATTCTCCGGATCCATTCCAATTTTCAAGTCAACTGTGTGTGGGGGGACGGGATAGACATGTGTGAAAGTCAGCAGTGAAGAGTAACACTCGAACTACAGTTGGCAATGAAAATGCTATACAAATGAAAATGCAATTCACACGAATGGACTTTTTTTTGTTTGGGCCTGCAGCGAGTTGGACGGAGAGGGGGAATTGGTTGGACGTGGAGTGATAAACGTGGACAAGCGCCACAGATTGAATTAGTTTGTCGTTTTCTGTTTCGCATACAAAGCTCTCATAGTCGCTTATGCTCAAATACTCGTATATAAAGTGAACTGCTGCGATTTTTATACTCGTTTTGGGGGCCACACACACAAAACGGTCACACTTCAGTTCGTTGGACGCTGTCAAATGCATATTGCTAAAAGTACTTCTCATCCGAGTGCTGTGCATAAATCTTTTGTTCCAATAAAATGGGCGTCAATTTCATATGTATTTTATTTTTATTATTGACATAATGCTTCTGCCATTCCACTGATTGTACTCGAATATTGAATGCTGTACTTCAAAGTCATTTCGGATCACATTTTAACGTTATAAATTAAATTTGAAGTACATAAAGAAATAAAATAGAACATAGAAATTTTCCATTTTCCAAATAAAATTGAAATACATCACTGTCCTTACCAAAATTTATTATAACCTCACAGAGGGTATGACAACTCAAGTGTACTTTGAGGTATCTCAACCAAGCTCTCAATTTGTGTATTTGGTATCTTCTATTACATCCAGTCTGAAATTTTCTAAAATTGGGCAACCACATTACCATATTGTATAGCTTTCTATCCGCAAATTTATGCAACAAACTGAATGTGGCATCTTGACCCTTCAAAGTACATATCATATATCAGCAAGAATCAAGAATATGTTAAAGTCTTTTTGGACTGGACTGGCTATCACACAGTCAACCACATTGGACTAGTGCATTCTGACATGTAATTTATTGAAAGTTTAATTAAACCATAAAATTAATTATACTCTTCTCAACAATCACTATAAACAAATTTGTTTTACTTTATTTAGAGTTGTTTATTATTTAATTTCTTTTGTTTTGTGTTCAATTTAGTTCTTCTGTTCTGCCATGGCATTCTACAATTTTCCAATAATTTTAACAAAGCCAAAAACTAATTTGACTACAAAGGTCTCACTCAGCTATCATTTGCATTTGCAACGAACCCATAATTATTCAAAACAATTGCTATACCAGTATGTGTGTGTTTGAGTGTGAGTTGAAAATACAACTGACATTTCAATGTTTGTTCAAACTGGTTCAATGCATTGCCGAAATGTATGGGGAGTTAGAGTTTGACATGCACAGGGGCGTATGCGTAATATGTTAATTTTCATATTCATGCAATTATTCTTAGCACACGGACAGAACAGACAGACAGACGGACTGACCCACATGCAGTGTTTTGGATCATGCTGAATAATTATTTGCATTCGATTTACCAGCCGTTGAGAGGAAAACAGCCAAAGGGCATTCATATGTGTATATGTGAATATGTACTCGTATTTGTATTCGAATTTGTCTATGTATGCATGTATTACGTGTTGGTGTTGGTCAAGCGCATGACACTGAAAATTTTCATAAATATTCAAAATGCATAACATCACACAACAATTTGCAGACGTACATATGTGCGTGCTTTACTGTGTGTGGTGTGTGATTGTGAGGGTGTGTGTGTGTGTGGGCAGGCGTAAAAAAGTGAATGACGTCGACGTTGATGTCTTGTCTGTGTTCTGCTTCCCAACAAGTCTGATAATAAACGAGTATGTTATATATATTCATTGTATTAAAAAGAAGTAAACAGTCTGTTTGATAGTATTCGACTACAAGATACCAACAACTATTCAAACAAACAAAATTATATATTTTAAGAAATTGACGTCATAAATAGTTAGGATAGTTGGCGCCTTTGCTGCATTTTCCTGACTTTTATTTATGTAAATTTGTTTTGAATATCCTCTATGTTTACGATCCGATCGTGTTTTACGTGTATTTCGAATATAATTCAATGGTACATAGACACATATGTATTTAATTCAGTGTCTCGAGAGTTTTATATATTCTATAATTTATAGAGATGCATTTTCCTGTAAGTAATGTACATATTGAAAGCAGTTCGAGTATACCCGTGTTTGCAAGCTCTTAATGGACATAGGGTATAAAAATGCCATTCATTCAAGAACTGCAATGGAAGTGATGGTCAGTCTGCTGCTTCAGTTCCCCTTACCGCTCCTTATGCTGTTTTTGGTCCTTCGGCTTCCCCCATTTGTTGTTGAATGATGTGCTGTTGAAATTGTATTTATGAAATTTATGTATTACACACACGAGACTTTGAGTGCTGAGCTTGAAAATGCAATTTACAGTTTATGGGTTATGGGAAGAACGGCGATATTGCATAGGTCAATAACAGATATAGAAAGAAGCACAAACGTCAAGGAAAAAATGCTGAAAAGTTATATACCATTAAATTCCATGAAGAACAATAATAAACCGAAAAAAATTATATGTATGTTAAACTTTTACGTTTTGTAACTTTGCAATCTTATTAACAACTTCGATTGTTGTTCTTTTGCAAAATTCCATCGGTTGTATGAATACAGGGTATATTTGCTTTTATTCGCTTACTTTTCTCGTGCAATAGTTCAATATACCCTAAAGACTTAAATTATCTTGAATAGCATTAGCTCATCAATTTGTAGGTAGCTGAGAGTCGCCAATTAAATTCGAATTTTCATTAAGTCGATGGACCACAAAACTGGGTCGGCAAACTAGCGTTAGAATAGACTAATTGAAGTGTTATACACTAAGAGCAAATCTGAATGAGTTGGTTGAACGAACTGGCTCCAGGCAACGGACGACACTCATTAATTTTCCAGCTAACAGGGCAACTAACAGGGACTGTTAGGCAAAGACGGGCAAAACAGGCAAACAGACAGTTGAGCAGACAGACAGACAGACAAATTCGCACAGATAGAAATCTTCACCTTTACCTTTTTTGCCCACACAGATTCCGGAGGCGCACAACGAGAAAAAAATGTTTAATTACAGGGCAAAATGCTGAACGTTGAAGAGACAAGGCAACAACTGGCATCGCATATTGACCCAGCCAAGTGGAACGTGTCGAGTACGGTTAACTAACCGAAAAAGCAATGAAGCTACCAAGCAACTTGGCAACCGTGTTGCAAACCCTTTGACTTACCCTTACAGTCAGACAGATGGAAGACTGTTGTTTGGGGTGATGGCAAATGTCATTAGCAATTCGTACTACATGTGTCGTTTCGAATATTTAGGAATTTCACATACACTCTATAAGTGGGAGAGAGAGTAGAAAAGGGCGACTTAGAACTACTCATATATTGTCGACCTTTGCTGTTGACTTCTCGCCACTTTGGCCAAATTAAATCTGAAATGCTAATAAGATGGGCACGGCTTGTATTTTGCGCTTGAACAACTTTTCCAATTGAATTCCGTGTTCCGTCTCTTCATTATTCTTCTAAGCATCTCTCATTTTGTGATTACAGCTGTATACAAGTTTTGGGTTAATTTGAGTTTGAAAACTACCTGGTATGTTGAAACGTCTGATGTTAAAAAAATACTTGGTGTTTGTAAAGACGGATATGGTTTTCCCTTGTATTGCACTAATGACGCTCAAAAGAAGTAAACATCAAAGATGATCTCAAATTTTTTGCTTGATTAAACTGGGGCAAGCGTCGATCAAAATTATGTGTGTCTCATTAGGGCAGCCATAGATAGTTATGTATATAGATTGCCATCTATAAATAGGTTTGTAATTTATGAGAAAGTTTAAAAGTAACAAATTTATCTTTTACACTTTTTATATTTAAGCATTTTTATAATCTTAACTTTAAAAGATATATGTACATTAAATGTTGAAGCATTGATAAATTGGTATTAGAAAAAAAAATGAAAAAAAAATATATTTTTCCGCAACAATTTTAAAAATGAAAAAAAAAAATCTTTCATGTTTGCATAAATTTGTAGCCACTGTAAATTCACAATATTACACCATCAATGTAACATATTATAACTAGCTGACATTCATTTAGAGCGTGCTTAGGACCTGTCCTGCAATAGCTACAAAAACAACGTTGACTAGTACAGCTTTAGAGTAAAACACTTTAGTAATTGATAGCTTATATTCTTAGCCAAAGCGCTCATTCAAACATTGGAGTCAAAGTCAAAGTCAGTCTGTGTTTGGGCGTTGACACAGAAGCAGTAGTAAGAGCCGGAGGCGGAACAGGTACAGAAACAGGAGTGGGAGCAGGAGCAGGAGCAAGAGCTCAGGATAAAGAGGGCTTCTGGGGTGATGTAGGGTGGTCTAAAGCCCGGCTAACTGTATCACGATTATGCACAAAAGCTGCTCTGTCAAGCTAAACGTGAAACATCACAGAGATGAAACAAATGTATAATGGGATGGCACAGGATGTATATGTATGTATACATAAGTTCACAGGTAGAAAGGATCTTTTCTTTTATTTTTTCTTTTTATTTTTTGCTTTCGCTTCGCTTCGTTACCTTTCTCTTTTTCAATCTCTATTTCATTCGGAATCTTGTTGGGAATGTCATATGTCTGTACGTCACTGTCCAAAGGCCAGTAAAAGGACCAGCAAAAAATGCTCCCTCTATGCAGCTTTGACATAATTAAACGCATTTCAAAGATGAAGATGTCCTGCCAGCTGTCCTTTGTGGAGTACACTGTGAAAAAAACAGTAGTATAATTTGGTTTGAATGAATACAATTCTTAAATTAAATACTTGATTCAATTCCATTTTTTGTTAGAAATCAAGTTAGAAATGTGTGTTTTTCAAATCGAAATACATACTTGATGTGTTCTCTCTGTGTACGAGAATATTCCTGTCCCTGCTGTGTCATGGCTTTGGGTATAAATATATATGGCTAAGGTGTGGTAATGGCGCCTATGCCAACGCCTTCCCATTGATGAAGAAGCTGATTATGCTGGCCGATGATGAAGATGAAGTGCTCTTGGTTTACACAATATTACGTATACGCAGGGGCTGCAGTTTAAAAAGATTTGTGCGGCATCTCAGGCATTTAAAGCATTTTATTTGTGAGTTATTTAGTTCGCTACGAACGGCAATTCAGTTGATGGCATTTTCAAGTGGAAGTTGTTTTTCTTGTTGTTGTTGTTATTGCTTTTATTTCGAGGTTTTATGATGCCATTTTTCTTGTTGAAGGTGCAAACATTTTTCGCTATAAGTAAGTGTGTGCTTGGATTGCTCATCTTATTGTTGTTGTTGCTATATTAATAAATTATGCAGACAGTGAGCTGTCTGGAAGCGTTTCTGATGTTTGATTATGTGTCGCTTGACACTGGACATTGGCACATTACGTATAGGACTCGCACACATGTTTAGACCAGCTCCTGCCTGAACTATTGTTGCTATCATCGTATGTTGTTTGTTGTTCTCGGTTGTTTTTGGTGTTTATCAACATGACCAAAATGTGTATGTTGCTCGTGGCGAAAGCGAGGCGTTGATATATTCCTAGTTTGCTGTAGTTTTCTCGCCAGCGGGCGATGTTGATAACTCTGATGACGTTGATGAAAAAGTTTTGATTGATGTGGTTGCAAAAACTTTATGCTGTCATTAGGCACAACCAAATCAAGCATAGTGATGAAGAGAGAATACAATAGACAGAGAGAGACAGAGAAAGGGTTTGTTTGGCAACAACATATACCAAACACAAAGTGCTAGACTTTTTTTTATGTATGTATATATGTATGGAAGAAAGGTCTCAAGTTGTTGGCATAACAAATGACAGTCGGCAAAGTTGTTTACGCCACTCGAGCGACTAAAAGTTTTGTTTATTAATTAATTGAAGGCTCGTGTGCGTGTTCTACTCCTTCCACATACAAGTGTATTTTGTAGGGTTGCCAACCTGCAAATAGGCGTGGAAAGAGCACGAATGTCAAGGTAATTAACTTGATTAAAGTTAAATGCCTGCCTTAATAATTCAGTAATAAACAAAAATAGTTTTTTGTTCTTAAACAGTTATGGCCAAGCTAAAAAATAAATCTAAATTTACCAAATATTTATTTTTAGTCACCTGGCAACCCTAAGTTCCGCATGACGTTACCAAGTACTTAGTTGCTATTTTTTCTATTTTCCCTCTTTTTTTTGGCTGCTTTGGTAGCAAGTTTTGTCCTACCTGTGGCATTGTTGTAACGTTCTCTCAGCGAGGCCATTTATTACAACGTGTTTTCCTAGCTGCAACTAACAATGCCACACGGTTTTCTTGTTGCGCTTTGCTTTTTTCTCTCTTCCTCTGCCTCTCGTCTTCCTCCTTCATCGTTGTGCACTTGCAAACTTTTCTCGTTATTTTTGCACATTCGTTTGCTTTTTATGGGCTCTGCTACACTAATTACCTTGTTTTTCGGAGAATTAACTTTTCGATTACTGTTGCAACACTCGGCAGTAAGCAACAGTAGCAACAACAAGAACTACAAGCACTACAACTACAAGAAGTTCAAAGGCAAAACTCACAAGTGGTGTTTGGAAAAGTTTTGAGCTATCGATATGAAATGGGGAGAAATTGCAGTTCCCAACAAAATTATTTGCTGCTGAGTGTGCTTAAATGAACTTCTGACAACATTTCGAAAAAATTATGAAAATATGCTAAAAGCAAAACACATTTACAGCAACTGTAATAGGCAGTTTGTACCACACAGGCTTTAAAAGTTGCCAACTACTGCAAAATGTACGGGAAGTTGGTCTCCTTCGGGAGAAATGCTCAGATACTGAAGGTAAACTATTACGGTCTCTAGTTTGCAATTTATAACGCTTTCCTCCCTGTCTGTTGACACAGTGTGGGGTTCAGTGATTAACAATTCAAAGTCTGTTGATGCCATAATTTTTGGGTGAGCTGGCACTGATTGGGTCAGTAAGCTAGTTAGCCAGATTGCCAGTTAATTTCCTTTAGGAAACTTGGTTTGAACTTGTGAAAAAAAAAAACGAAGAATTTAAAAGATAATTTAATTACAATGCTTAGTGTTTGAGCTAGGTTTCTATCCGTATTGAGAAATAATTCAAATTTCGAAACTGAGAATTACTAAATGTAACGAAAAAGAAAGTTTATATGTCAAATCATTATGCTCAAATGCTTGGTAAATTAATATTTAACTAATTAACAAGTTTACGATTTATCTTGATTGTACTGTATTATATTTTCGTACTAATTAAAGACGTTTATTCAAGAGAGAAATATTGGAAACAATTTGAAGATGACTTTCTTCCTTTTGTTTCTCTTAAACATATTAATAAATGTTTTATTTAACTAATGAAATTATTTCGATATTATTTTATTTACAGAAACCGTTTTCAATTGTAACTCTGAATTGCTCAAAAGGTGAATACATTTTAATTGATGAAGTACTCTACATTTTAACTGATTAATCTAATTAAGATAAAAGTATTTAAAATAGACTTAAATGTGAATATAAAGATCTTAAACTCAAAGCTGTGAAAAGTTTTCTGCCTTCTTTCGGATATTTCAATAAGTTGTTAGCTATGAGGTTTTTGTGTGCTTTTTTTGCTTTGTTTTGTTTTGTCCATTAACTATTCCGTAGTTAGTGCAAACATTTCTGCATTTTGCAAATGTAATTACAATTCATTTTTCTTCAAGTTCTTGGCTGTCTGGGCAAGAAGGAGCATCCATTATCCGTGGCTGTCCATAACATTTTGTTGCACAGTCGTTGCTAATCTTGGCCGACAAGTTGGCCTTCCCTGCTCTGTTCCCCCCCGTTTCGCCTTGGCCCCTGCTTTTGTCTTTGCCTTGGTGTATGTCTTCGTTTCAGTCTTTGCGTTTTTCTCTTTTGGTGACTGTTTAAATGTCAGTTAAAATCCCATAAATTCTCCTTAAATGACTTCTGTCTGCCGCAATTTTGTAGCCGTTTCTTGGCAGCAGCAGCAGCAACGTTGACCCGAAGAAACCGTTAAGGAGTCTATGGAGAAAGGCGTAAGGAGACGAAGCCAAAGAAAGAATTACAGTATTTGGAGCTAAAGCTGTAGATGGAGCTAAGGCTGAATTAACTATTAGGGGAAATCACAAAATCCTTTGTCGTAAATAAAATTTCATTTTTCTTCTTGCCGGAACAGATAAGAATATTTCCTGTTGTCCCGTTGCCAAGAGTCACACAGCCACTATCCACTTCTGATTGTGTGACGCAACGATAGCCATTGGTTGCAACGTTGCAGGCAATGAATGCAGTGTGAATGTGCAACATTCATATAAACAGGACACAGCCAGTGGGCGCAGGACAATGCAATGCCAGAAAATGGTTGCCAGCTTCACTGAAAGAGCTGCCAAATGACGCAAGTTCGCACAACTTGTGCAATTGGTTCAATAAACTCATTAAATGCACCCAACTTTTTGCTCTTGTTTTCCTTTTCTTTCTTTCTCGCAAACTTTGCAAAAAGGGTCCGCACAAAAATGGCGGTCATTCGGTCGCCTTTCCTCATTTTCTCAACTTGTCGCATTATCCATTTTATTGTTCTCGACGTTGCAGCACATTATGCGTACTTGTTTTTCGTTACAAATTCTTTTCGACGCAAGTTTCTTAACTTATTTATAAACTTTGAAATATTGACTTGTTGTTAAGCAAATCACTTAAAGATTTTCAATTGACTTTAAAACATTTTTATTAATACTGATAATTGTATTCATATTTAAGAATATATTTATATATTTATTCTCAATAATATTTATTACATTTCTTAGTATTATTAGAGTATTAAGTCGTCCTCATTGCGGTAGTAAATTGCCTGTTTTATTTTATTTGGTCGCATAAATATCTGGCCATAAAAGCCATTTAACTTATTTGCCTCAGTTGGGCCTTGTCGCTGTGCCATTTCCAAGCCGCGACAAACAATAAATTTTGTGAGAATTTGGCCACATATTAATTTGTGGCTCAACGGCATAACCCTAACCGCACCTTCTTCTCGTAGACTCAAAGCCACATTCAGAGCCAGACTAACACCTTGCCCTGGCAGTGAGCTAACCGCAGAATTCATCGTTGTGGACTACCCCAAGAGGCATGCAAGGAAAAACCGCTGCATTGCATTCCTCAAATTGCAGAAGGCAAACTAAGAGTAAGAGCTGTTCAGCATGAATAGGACGAAGTATGAAGTATGAGTATCTGTGGTTTTTATATACTTATACTTATGTGTATATGTATATGGACTAGCAAAAACGTGCAGCAAAATTGTCAATTTATTTTTTATGCCTTCTTGAAATTTACTGCGATTTTCGTTTTGCAACCGAGCAACAACAACAACAACGACAGCTGGCATACCACAAACAGTGGGAAGAAGAGTAGGAACAGGCAGCAGAGGCAACAGCAGCTTGTGCTGCTTCCGAGGATGCCAATTTGTCAGCTGGCAGTTTTTGGTGCCATTGCAAAAATTCTTTATGAAAACTTTGTTTACGACAATCAACTCATGCTGGAAGCCTGTAGCTGCAGCCTGAAGTCTGTTCCCTCTTTTCCCTCTGTTCCTTCGTTTTCGGTTACCCGTGTATTGAGTTGACAATATTTTTAATAGAAACTCTCAACTCTCGACGCCCAAAAAGTTTTCTCTTCGCAAATTTGCAGCCAGTGCAGCCATTGTGTCCCTGTCTGGCCATATCACAGCAGAGACCTGGGCCGCCTCAGGGCTGAGGGCTCTGTCTCTCTGTTTGTGTTTCAATTTGTTCGCCTTTTATGGAATTATGCACTTTTGTCAGCTTGCTGCAGTTTTCACAACTTGGCCGAAAAATTGCAAATGCAATCGACTTTAACTCGAAGAAGCAAAAGAAGAAATAACAGCACAAAAGATTGCTTGTTTCTCTTTTGCCAGTTCAATTCTGTCTAACAAATATTGTGATTTATTTTAAAGTAAACTAAAAAATATTTTATTATATAACAATTTTGGTTTCGAGTATTTTATTTAAATAATTTAAATTTCTTATTTAATATCTTGGCAAAAAATATAAAAGCAAGCAAAATATATAACCAAAGACTGATTTAATAACAAATTGGTTAATTTTAAACATTTTATCTATTTGGCTCGTTCGTTTTAACCTATATGTTAACCTATATAAATTGTTTTATTTTGGAAATTTTACGCATTTGATTATTCGAATTTTAAGTATTTAGTATTGATAAATTAGTATAAATGCATAATTAATATTTATACTGAGCTACTTTAATTTGTTAAGCTGCTTTAATCAAGTTAAGCACTCGTATTTGAATCTAAACTGTATTTATTGCAATTTTTAATACAGTTTCTGTCTCTGTAGAGACAATTACAATTTCTAATACTAAATTAAATGTGCTTTTCGCTACCATTAGGTGTACATTTTATTTAATTTTATTTCATAGTTTTTATATGCTGCTTTCGTTTGCATATTGTCATTGCTCAGTAGGCTATCAATTTGTGCGTTTAAGCCCGGTTAAGCTTATGCCTGGCATTATCCTGCGCGTTCTGTGCAATGCAATAAAAGTCGAATACGCGCACTTTGCAATTACAATTTTACTTTCCGTTGTCTTTGCTCGTTATTTGTATTTGCCTCTCATTAAAACTGTCAATTGTTTCTCTTTTGGCATTTACAACCTGCTTAACTACCATTGTGAGTGGTGAGTGCAGCATTTATATAGTTTATTCTTATATGTACTTACATCTCTGCCCGTACTTTCTCGGCAACAAATCCCTTAAGTGCACTGAGCGACATTAAGGAAAACTCACATCTTAGTGGTTTCAGATTAAAGTTCTCTCTCTTGCCCTTTCTCTTTCTCTTTCTCTCTACTGCATTTGGGCAACAATAAAACTTGCCCAGTTTTTCTCCTTCACTTTCTTTGCTCCTTTTGACAATTTGTCGCCGCGCTCCATGCACCACTTTTATGACACGCCCCCTCTGGTGCTGAGGCGACTACGGCCAGCACCTATTGTGTGAAAAACGAGGGGGAATCTAAAGGGTGTGTTATAAAGCACAGATGATATATGCTCCAAGGGGTGATCATCGTATGGTTGCCTGTTGTTTGGTTTGGTTCGGTTCGGTTCGGCTGAGCCTGGATATCGGGTAGGTTGTTTTGTGGGTTGCCTACTTTGTCTAAATGCCCTACGGTAACTCAGAATTGCAATATGCTGTTTGCCTCGCTACGGTTTGTCTACCCAAAAGGGGCAACAGGCGATACTTGAAGGCAAGAAATGATAAATGAATAAAGAGGCAGAGCAAAGAGTGTTCTGGCTTATTTGAAATTGGATTGAAACGTTGAATATTAAGATAAAAATCTAAATTAAATTTATGCTAGAAAGTTAATGCTGAGGAACCGAATTGAATATAATTTTTTTTTATTTTATTTTTTTAAGTTTAGTATACGTTTTTGCCACTCAATTTAGTTAGAGTTAGAGAAAATTCGAGTTGTAGACGTTCGAGCTTTGGAAGTTCGACTGTATACAAATTAAAGAAAAAAGTCAACACAACAATAGGTTAAAACAAAGCATTAAAAAACAGGCTTCATTTTTTTTAACTGGTTTCTTTTCCGGATTATACAATAAGTTCATTTATATTTTCTATTATCTATTATTATCAATATCTAATATCTTTCTAAGTACATTGTTTGTTGGCTATTATCACAATATGATTAAACAAGAATCCTGTGTCATAAGTAACTGAATTCAGTGAACTTTGAAGTATTACACTAAACGCCTCATATAAGCTCATCGACCTAAGCTAGGCTATAAGCATATACAGTTAGCTTAGACCTTTGGCTTTTATTTTCCGCCGCTGGCAGACACTTTATAGTTGTAGTTGGGCAGCAGCTTTTCTGCCTGAGTTGTGGCAACAATCTGGCAACACAGTCGTCTCGCCACTGTCAAGTTCATCGCACCAAGTTGCGGCCACACAACTCGGGCAGCTTTTCAGCTTCCTTCTGGGCATAACCGAGGCAAAGCTGCTGAAGTGCCCATAAAAGTCATTAGACTTAAAGTTTAGTACGTCAAAGTGGCAGATGACTTGAGGTTAACCTGAAGTACTTTAAAACATGCCACTGCAGCTTCTGTTTCTCAATGGCTGCAACAGTCGCAATTTGCTGCAACATTCAGTCATTTTATTTGGCCCGCACTTTGTGGCCGAATGTACAAAAAAATTGCGTCAGCAGCGACTGCAGCAAGGACACGTTCGAGAAGGCGCACATATGAGCAACTCAATAAATCAATATTTGAGTGCCTGTCGGGGGTTAAGGCACCCAATGCAATTGTCTATAAAAAGGGAGCTCTACCACAGTCAAGTTGGCTACTCTGGGTCTGGTTTGTTCTGGCCCGGCTTTTGCGAATGCCTCTTTTGGAGCGGCGTTTAAGAAAATGACAGATAAATTTGCTTTTAAGAGCGCTTTAAGCACCGCAAAAAAAACACCCTGCAAATTATAAACATGCACGGTGTATATGTACGGTGGATTGTCTATTATTAAAAAACCTCTATTACGAAATCTACAGATGGTTGCATTTAAAGCACATTAGAAAGAAATCTTTGTATTTTATTTAGTAAAAGTAAATTAGTTCAAAATATAATACTATTGATAAAAAGATATGTCTGTGTTACTTAAGAGATTTCATTTCTTGGACATATTTTCGGAGTCACAAAAATAGTTTAGCAGAATTTAACAAAAATTTCAATTCAAAAATAAAATTAGTTAAATTTATTAATTTTGAGTTGACTGATTCTGAGCTTAAAGAGATTTGTAGAGCATGTCAATTTAACAAAACTTTGTTTAAAATGTAGAGTGAGTTTTGAAGAGTAGTCTTTGAGAAAGAACTGTCTTCTTAGAACTCTTATTTTTGAACTATCCGCAAATGAAATAATCCATTTATAAATATAATAAAGAATTTATTCATATAATTTTATCAGGGATGAATAAATAATTTGATCGGTTTTGATGTTCTAGTTGAGGTTTCGGAAAACCAACTACTACTAGTAGGACTAGCTTACAGCCACTTTTAGCAGGGTATCCCCACCCCACACCCAATACACACACCCACACGTACATAGACGTATTGTGCTTTGATTGTGTCGCAATCGAAAGCGGCTACAATAAGAACAACGAAGAGGATAGGAAAAAGGGCGTCGACAGCGGCGCAACACCCTCCTCCTCACTCCCCAAATAAAGAAAAACAAACACTCGGCTACAAAAAAGAGAGAGAAAAAACGAAGAAGAAAAAAAATAAATCCGGAAAAGGACGTTACGCACGCATCAGTTGACAACCCACTTTGTGGGAAAGGAGCAGCTTGAGCTGCGTGAGAGGGGAGAATCGGGGTATGGGGGTATACATAGGGATAGGGGTGCATCGGATTTTAGTGCGGATATTTGCAACTCTCTTCCGCCCATCATAAAATATTTCAATATATTGAAACAGATTTTTGGCTGGCAACTCCGCGGCATGTGTCATTATTTTGTGTATTTGCTTTTTGTGTGTCAACTGCCAACTACCAAATGCCAAAAAGGCACAGGAAAAATATATTTAAAGGCTTACAATCGGTTCCCCTATCTCAATCATTGGCAGGACAATCCCACATTCAATTGGCTGTCGCCTACTTTCTGTGTAAATTGAATCAAAATCAAAATAAATAAAATCAAAAACAAAAGTGCTCAAAAGAAAATGGCTGCAACAGCCAAAAAAGTCGAATATTTAATGCTAATGCCACGCCTCCACGCGGCAAGTGTTTTTTTATGGCGCCCACAAGCATGCTACATATTTCTCTACAAACACACACACAGTCACATGCTCATACTCAACCACACTTACATTTGCATTAAATTTCAATTCAAATATGGTATTTTTTTTAACATGATTACTTTTGTTGGGCCTGCGCCGTCGTGTGCATTTATAACTAAATCCCAGAATAAGCAGTTTAAATCTGACGGCATTGGCCCCAGCCACGCCCCCTCAAATGATGCCCCAATAACATATACGACCATATGTTGAATGCCGCCAAATCCGTCGTAATTTGAATAGAATTTGCACAACAAATAAAATTTAAGCGCTCATCGCATGTGGCATGCTCGCGATTTACTTGAATCCTCTTAATGGCATCACTTTATGCCCTTTGAAATGGCAGAGTCTTCGTATTCCTTCGAAGTGCACGACAGCACATTAACAGCTGAGTCTGCGAAATGGCGAAATGCTACGACAATAATACTTAATTTTTTCAATATTTCGCTTCAAGATGTTCTTGGCATATTTTTTAGTTTTTGTATGTAATCTTCCAGTTCAAGTTTGGTTCAATTAAAGTTAAAACTAATGTTAAGAGTAGTATGTTTAATTATATACTACTGTGGGCAAAAAGTATCGGGAATTTTAAATTTAAAAAATTTTGGGATTCCAATTGGAGCAAATGTTTGTACTTTTAGGTTTGGCACTACTATCATTAACATCTGTGCAAAATTATACGTTAAAATATTCATTAGTGTTTAAGCTACGATTAGTTTGGTACGACGCCAAATGTGCATTTGGCGATTTTGGTGCCAAAAAACGGTCAATTTCATCGAAAAAAGCCCCGCGTAGAAGTGAGTGAAACAATGTTTTCTGACTACCAGGACAAGATAAAACGCATTATTACGGGCGATGAGACTTGGATCTACGCTTACGACATGGAAATTACCGATCAATCGAGCGAATATCGGCTAAAGGTGAGCCGAGACCGAAAAAATCGCGTCAAATTTGCTCAAAAATCAAGGTCATGTTGACAGTTTATTTGGATTATCGTGTTGTAGTTCATTATAAATTCCTTCCGACCGACCAAACTGTCAACAAGGAATATTGTTTGAGAGATTTGCGTCGTTTGCGCGAAGCTATGCGTAAAAAGACGCCAGAACTATGGGCTGACAACTCATGGTTCTTGCAACACGATAATGCGCCCTCTCATACTGCCCCTGTTCTTCGTGACCATTTTGCCAAAAACTCGACCAAAATTTTCCCACAGCTACCTTTTTCGCCTGATTTATCTTCGTGTGACCTCTGGCTATTTTCTAAGCTCAAAAGACCACTCCGAGGACACCGTTTCGAGTCGATTGAGGAGATTCAACCAAAATCGCCAATTGCACTTTTGGCGTCGTACAAAACTAATCGTAGCTTAAACACTAATGAATATTTTAACGTATAATTTTGCACAGATGTTAGTGATAGTAGTGCCAACCTAAAAGTACAAACATTTGTTCCAATTGGAATCCCAAAATTTTTTAAATTTAAAATTCCCGATACTTTTTGCCCACAGTAGTAAGCTCGTTCGAATTTTAATAAAATTATTTGTATCCATTATTTGGATTTGATTACTTAATTCAGTTTTTTACTTACATAAGTTCAGTAAATTTATAATTATTTTTTATTTTATTTGAAGTGCTTACAAATATAATTTAAATAATATTATTATTTATGCTTAGAATAAATTTTAATTTAATTAATTTTTAAAGTCTCTTATACAATATTTAATATTTTATTTAATATTCGCGTACGTCATAAGCAACTTTTGCAATTAAGTACAGATTAAATAAAAATTAAATACAAATTTAACTATTAATTTATTAGGCTTAAAATTAGTAAAATTAGCACTTGATTTGAACATTGTCTTCATGTAACATTTTTCATTGGCTATAACAATCAGGCCTGTTCCGAATTTCACTTTCGATAAGATTTGTCGGAATTAAATTTCTTTAAGCTGCTCTTATACCATTTCGGCTATATTCCGCGAATTGATATCACTTTGAGTTGATGAGTTTAAGTCCGATAAAGCGGACAAGGATCATATTCAACCACTAAGTCTAAATTCAAAGTGAATAAATGCATATTACTTAATGCTTAAAAGTAAAAAGTGAAAACCGGAACAGGCCTGAATATCTCTTCTAAGATCATCATAAAAAGGTTGAAAAAATCAAGCAATATAATTAAATTTAATAATGATTGAATGAATTCAAAGTGGTTTTTGGTTGCTTTAGGCCAAGTGTATTTTATTATCGACCGAGCTGCAATTCCAATTAAATGCATGTTGTTGCAGTTGTTTGTTTGTTGCAGTTATTGATACACTGGCATTTCCCACTCACAGTAAAAACAGATATAATTAAGGTTGTTGCTTGTTTTTTTGTACTTGTTACTTGTTCGTTTATTTGTTTGTTTGATTACGTTACCTTGTCGAAGAAGAAGAAGACGGACAATACAATCAGAATATTCTGAATCATATACAACATTCGTAGGTGTGGGCGATATTCTTGCAGTGATTCGATAAGTGAATTTTCTACCGTCCAGTTGCAAGCACCGTGTACACATTTTCCTTTTATACATAAGTATTTAGTATGTATACATAATATATATGTGTATATGTATTACATATGTAAACAGTAAAATACTTGTGCCACAAGTGCTTACTGAAATCACTTCCAGGCTGCTACTCCTTGCTGCATGCCACATCCTTTTACTTCCGCTATGGCGCTTGCTGTCTCCACAACTCCCCCATCTTCCAGCCACCATCTCGCTTCCCTAAGGAGTCTCTGCACTTTGGTGACTTTGTCCTCCTCATCATCATCGTCGTCGTCGTCGTCGTCTTTCTCTTTCTTTGTCGTTAGTTGTTGTTATTGTTTGTTAATATGTGCCATAGTTCCACTCATTGTTGTTGTTGTCGTTGGTGCCACTTGTTTTGTTGGCTATTTCACTCACGTAATAACGATAATAGCCCTTATTTCTTTCATTTCTTTATATATTTTGTGAGCCAGTACAGCACTCTTCTCTCCGTCCTCCCAAATCAGCTCAAGTCTCAGTCTTCATCTATCAGCTTTTAGCTCTTAGAAGATACACAGTACTCGTTGTAAGTAGTTTCTACATGAGTCGTCGTCGTCGGTTGTCTTTTGCTTTCGTCTTGTACTCAGTGTGTATATGCTGTAATTCTTGTACTCTCATAATATATATATTTTTTTTTGCTATTTTCTATTTTACTTTTGTGTCATCAAATGCGCTTAACTGATTCTATATATAAAAACCAGAAGAATGAAGAAATTGCAAGCAAGCGAATTAGGCAAAAAGCACACACAAAATAACAGTCAAATCAAAAGTCATGAACGTTGACAAAATGGGGGGGAAAACAAATGTTTGGTAATGTTTGATAAGTCTAATTACCATAATAATGATGATGACAATGATTGTGTCTATCTCAGAGTTCAGTATTAAGCTTGTTTTCGACTTATTCATATGCTTATCATGGTCATTATTCTTTGTTTTGTGGTTCTGCGTGTTTGGTTATCACGTATCATAAATAATCTACGTGTTTCTTTTCACTTTCCCAAAGACAACACAACATATAAAAAGATATCAATATGACCTGATTCAATCTTAATACTCACGCGTAGGTCTTATTTTTGTTTTTTACTTATCACAGTTGACCTAGAAGGTAACTGACTTTGCTGTGTTTGGGGGTGAATTCCATAAGTCTACTTGGGAACTTGGAACAAGTTTATAGATATTCAAAGCTAAAAACATATGAAGGCAGACTTGTATATTTTTTTTCTCAATAAAGTTTGCCTAAGAAATTTAAAAAACAACAGTTTACTTATTCATACTTTATATTTCGAAGTTAAGCTAAAAATATAAAGTTTGTTTTGTTTCACAAAAAACTACTTTATCGATATTCTAAACAGATTTAAACTAAGCTCTGATTCATCGACGTTGAAATAATAATGTTGCGCTCGAAATATGTTAAGTTATGTCTCAATCATATTTTCCTTCATCTCACATTATCTGTCCCTCTATCTTTCGTATATATTTTCCTAATGTTATTGTAAGTACTTTTGTTGATATATTTTCATCCAACTCATCCACATATTCAGAATATTTTCATATTTATCTGTGTTGTCATTTCCTTTAATTTTTTGTTGTTTTCTTCTTCTTATTACGTATTGTCGCATTGTGTTCTTATCATTTCCGTTTCCTGCTGATTTGCAACTACATTGTGACTTATTACAATAATTTGAAAAGGCCTGCATAGGTATGCAGAGGGTGTTATAATTTGTTTATGAATGGAATAACGCATTAATGGAGGCGTGGCAATGCCCGTTATTTACATACTTTAGATTCTTAATCATGACGACTAGCTGGGAGAATATCTCCATCTGTTTGTATGCAACTAGACCTCTTGATTTTCAGCCTCAATAAAACTTGTTACTACAAGAATATTAAGTATTCAGCGTGCCTAAAATACCCCTTCTTTATTGTTTTCATACCAATTAGTATAATGGGGCAAATTAATTAAAATGCGAACAGTTTGTTTTAATTTTAGAAATAATTTTTGTGTGCAAGTCAATGGATTTATTGCTGTTATCTGTCCGTTACAGACAAGTTAAACTGTATCTAATGCTGTGGCTTGCGGACACGTTTGCCTGAGATGTTTGCACTGCCATTTAAGTCGCATTAGAGACCCATTTAATCTTAAGCTTTTGCCATGTTATTCTTGCCATTTGTGTAATGATGTTTGGCACTCGACGTTCAATAAATTTGCCAGGTGTAGAGCAGCAATTGAGCAGCTCAGCATCTTAACAGTCAGACAGATAGACAGGCAGACAATGTCTTAGGTTCAATAATTATGTGGGTGGTATTTGGGGCACGTTCACGTACAACTGAAATGAACAGGCCAACAAACAAGTGCATTAGAAGATACTCGTGCTCGTTCTCGCTTCATCTTGTTGTATATTGTACTACGAGTATACGCCCGATATAATCGTGCAACTGTACAGGCGTTTCAATGTGGCAAGTACGATGGCGTACAGTCATCATCAGTCATGCGTGCGCAAATATTTTAAGTGCTTCCTGGAACGTGCCTCACTGGCTGCCAGATACGCAGATACTGCCGCACAAATACACTGCCTCACAAATACACTGCCACACTGCCTCACAGACACACAGTGTCATGCCACCGATGATTGACAGGATATCGCAACGCGATTCGATTTGCAACATCAGGTGCGTGCCGTAGGGCTTGAAATGTGTGTAAAGTTACGAGTATTTCCATGATTTAGTTTCCTTGCAACTGCCACATTATAATAGTCAGCATCACTCAATTGGGCTTAGTTTATACTAAGTCTGACCCAGGGCCACGTTTATAAATAGGAGTCGATACTAAATATATAAATTGTCACTATTTTGTAGCTTGCATTGCATAATGAAAAGTATTCAAATAATGAGACTTTTGTATTTGAAAAGGAACTTTTATGAATATGACAAACTCATCAAAGTTTTGTAAAGCTGTGAAAATAAATTAAAAGTCAATTGAACTAAAATCAACTTTTTTAATATTTCCACATATCTATTTGAATTTGACATATGTCAACAAACCAAAAATGTGCATATGAAAATATACGTAAATTTTTCCGATCGTGAAAAGTTTATTTTGCTAACATTTTCACCCGATTTCCCCCTTCTGTGTTAAGTGTCTTAAAAATATACATTTAATTTATTTGTTTTACGCAAATATTTGTTGGCATTTTAGTTCTTCACGTTTGTTTGTTTCTAATTTCAAATAATTTAATTTATTTAATTGATGTAATATGTTGAAAATGGGTTCGATTGAAGTATGTATTTAGTTAAAGAGTATCTTACGGATGTTTGATGCTGTTGTTGTTGTTGCTGTTGTTGCTTGCTAACTATTGTTAGTGGTCTGGCAACGCCATATACAATTACTCCCACACACATACACTAGCACAGTACACTTAATCCCCTCATGTGAATGTGCATTAGCCATCCAATACATTAGGTCAACCACACGACAAAAGTCCAAAATCAGACACCTCTCCCTCTCTCTCTCTCTCTCTGTCTATCTCTGTCCCTTTCTCTTGACAATAGTTAAGCTTATTGTTGTTTGTACTGTCACTGTGCTGCACTCTGTTGTTGCTGATAATGGTAGTACGATTTAAGCCAAATGATAACTGCAGTCGCTGTTTGACTCGCCCGACAACTTAAACAAAGCTCGGAAAATCTCGAAAGGGAAAACTTTTGCTTGTGCGAGAACAAGAAGCGCATAAAAAGTTTGGCTTCGTTTGTAGGCGTAGCTGAAGAATAAGAAGAAGAGCTTAACTTTATATATTACGCTGCATTAGAGACCGCTACAAACAAACATTTAAGCCCCATTCAATGCTTGACGTGTTAATAAAGATTAATGAAAAAAATAAATAAAAAGCCTAAAGGAATTATATATTGACTAATAGATCAATTCCAACGAGAAAATATGTGCAGAATTTCACAGAACGCTATAAACAAAAAATATGTTGCCAGCGCCTTATATTAATTTATTTTAAAATATCACTAAAATATTTACAAACAAGATTATGTATATTTAAAAATATTTGTGTTTAGTCGAAAGTATCTTAAAAAAATAATAAATATATAAATACAAAATAAATGTTTTTCTTTTAACTAGTTTATAAACAGTAAAATTCAATACACATTGTTTTTAAATTATAATAATCTTAATATTAGGCTCAAGAGATTCTGTCATTTACAATTTAATTTCTAGTAAAATAAGTGTGTGTGCCTAAGGGTTAAGCCTTGTTCGTGTTTTTTGTCAAAGTAAATACACCCAATACATTACGGTGATTTATTTTAAACGTTTTGTACAGTTTCTTAGCCTGAGTAAATCAGCTCTGCCCAGCAGGGGATAGCTGGCATATTGTCAAGTACATGAAATATTTGAAAACATTTGCTGTATTTGACAAGCAGTCAAACTTAAGCGGCCACTTGTCAAGTGACATTTCTCCCAGGAGCGACAACTACCCGCAGGCTCCCCAGTTGCAAGTCGGTCCCAGTTCGCAGTCCAGGTCCCAGTCCCGGTCTCCCAATAGCTGTTACCATTCCATTAAGCTTAACAGAGCAAAGAAACATGAAATAAAAAAATATAAAAAAAAGGAATTCGCAAGAAATTTCATTTCCTGGCGCTCAACTGGCAACAGGACACTTCCCCCTCTACTTATTTGAAGCGAAAATGGAGCGAACTCAAACCGTGCCACTTCAGGCCAGGCCAGAACAACTCGAGTCACTCATTTGGCCTTAACATAAAACCAATTTAAACTTCTTCTGCTCGGGGTAGAAGCTCAACAATCGACATGCGGCGCCCCAACTGTTTAACGTCCCTTCAATATGCACAGAGAGACAACAAACTTCCTACCTCTTCTTCCCCCTTCATCTCTTCTTCTCAACCGACTAAAAGATAAAAAAAAATGTTAAAAAATACCAACAATTTTAATTTCATTTTGGCGCAGTATTTTAAAGTTGACTTTCGGCTTACCCACCTGACTGTCTGACTGACTGTCCGTCTGTCTGTCTGTTTGCCTGTTGATGCTTCTTGCCAGGCTTCACTGTGGGTGGCTACAATTTAATGCGCGTGGGAAAGACAACAATGTGGCTGTGATAAAAACTTGATAATACTTAGCGCGAGCTGCTTTTTGGCTTTGCTTAAGCCTCGGGAAAAGCAACTTTTCCGATGCGGCACGTAGTGTTCATAATTATGTGGATTTTCGAAATTAAGCAAGCGAATGCTAGACAACTTTGGTATGATAACGATTAACACTGGCTCGACGGACGGAGATTTATGCAGTGCCTGAGCCTGAGCCTGAGCAACAACAGGTGCTGTGAACGGGTCTTCAAATCCCATTCTTCCTCCACTCTATTCTTCTAGAGCCAAAAGATGGAGGCCTCTAGGCTGAGTCAAATGCAAGGTGCAATTTAAATTCCAAATTTGTTAAACTGTCACAAACGCTGTGAATGCGAAATGAGCACAAGGCTCACAACATGCGAAGCATAATTATATGAGTACAGCAAAGAAAGAGAGACAGAGAGAGAGGATAAAGAAAAGCTGTGGGATGTGGGTGGGAAAATCAGCTGGAGTTGGCTGCAGGTGGCACAGGCCAAGCCAAGGAAATTGCTTCAAACTGGCTTGCCGGAGCTAAACAAACAAGCGGCGTTGAATTACGATGCCGCACGCACGTGGTTGCCACAGATGAAGACGAAGATGGAAATGGAGAAGGGAAAGGGAATTGGGAAGGGGAATAGGTATGGGCATGGGATGGGGATGGGGTATGTGCAGCGAGGTAGCTATGGAGAGAGGTATAGTTTTAGCTTTAGGTTCAGGTTTAGGTTGGAGCGTGTGCCCCACATGAGTAATAGTAATGATGTTGCCTCCCACTCAAGATGTGTGTCGCTGCCACCAGGCTTATGAATAAATTAAGAAAAGGCCGCCTCGAAAACGGGGCCACTGGGAGGAAGAGGAGGAAGAGGCGTTGCTAAGTGGGAAGCAGAGAACGAAGGCGTCGCGAGAATAAAACAAACGATGCAAATAAAAAAGGGCAATTTGAATGCGAGTCATGGTTTTTGAAGCGATATGTAGAAATCTGCAAATATCCTGTAAACAAGTTGATTTTTACAAAAAAATAATCATCTTTATATTATAACTTACTGCAAGAGATATAACTGATTAAAATAGATAATAAGACAATGTTGAAAGAAACTAAATTAAGAACTTTAAAAAATAAGCAACCAAAATTAGTAAGTTATAAATTATTATTTTTGTTTTATTATAATTCTCAAGTGGTGCTTTCAAACACAATTTTAACAAAAATTGAAGGTGCATTTATCGATATAAATTATCAATTAATAAACAAAAACAGTATTTTCATTATATTCTAAATTCTGTTTATGATCAAAATACCTTATTGCAATATGCTGAATCTAGATACTCATGGCAGTGAAAAGATGGTGGGAGTAGGTAGATGTTGCGACAAGACAAGACGGCAACTGAAGATAATGCCGTTTAAATAGAATCTGGTGACTGTTGGAAGGCAGCCTCGGGCCTCGGGTCTCGGGCCGAACAAACTGCAGGACATAAAGAAAATGTCAGCACTGACACGCGCAGCAAAGCAATGTGAATGATGAAAGGGAAGGGGAGAATGGGGGCAGCTATGCAACCATGTTAAAGGTGGAGTGGAGGCGCGTAGCATGGATAAGGAATTGGTGTAGAGCTGTATAGCTCACACAGGTGATTTACATAGCATATTTAAGTGGAGCACTTTGTGAACTCGCACACGACACGATATCATCATCATGGCCCATAACGAATGTTGCACAAAATAAAAGTAAGAATAAATGCTAAAAAAAAAAGCGAAAGAGAAATTGCCAGACAACGTTCAGTTGCAAAGCATGGCAAGAAATAAGGAAATAAGCTAGGCAAGAGCAAGAACATAAAGAACATATTTTTGACTAAGATGTATTACAAGCGACAGCATAAGGAGTTTGACATTTTTATTATGTTGCCGCCAGCGACACAAAGAGGAAGAGAGACAGAGAAAGGAGAGAAAGTAATGGAAAGAAAGAAGGAAGGAAGGGAGCGAGCGACTTGCAACATTCAAGTTCCATCAGTTGGATTATCGCTTGTAGCTTGCCCCAAAAAGTATGCAACAAAATAGAGCACAAAATGAATTTGCGACTAGAGGAGTTTCTGATGCGCACATAATTCAATTATTATTGCCCGCAGACCCCACAGAAGTGATTTGGCTGGCAACAGAAGGGAAGAAGTACAATTTATTTTAAATAAATATGATTTATTATGTTTGGCATGGCTGAAACGCAGCCCCGAATACCGAAGACCAAAGGGGGCAATCACCATGAAGGATTACGAAACATGAACGCCAAGTTTACACAGCACTCAGCGGCGTCGATGCGCAATGGAAACTTGAGGTTGCCCCTCCAACCAACCGACGACCTGTGACCCCAACTCCTACATAAAGCAAATTTGACTTAAGGTACACTTTACGTTTTATGATGATGACTTACGGGGTTGGAGTAAAGTTACCCAAAAAAAAAGGAAGGAAAATGAAAATATCATAAAGGAAAGCTGCCATCGAAGGGCTTAAATCTCAGGGAAAATCCATCAACAGGTTTGAGTATTGACATAAATGAAATGGAAAATACACACATACTCAAACCATGTAATATTACAATGTGATTGAAATTTGATGATTTTGATGGATTGGATACAGTATTTATCTTGACTAAATGAAGTTTAAGTGCTTAAGCCTTAGGTCGATAATAGGAGCAAGATGTTGCAAATATCAGCTTACAATTTAAAATACTTACATACATGAAATGTGTGCGGCAAGAACATTAAATTATTCAGCAACAATATTACGTGATTGCGTTACCACAAACATGAAAGCCAAAATGCAATCTCATGTGCCAGCACATGTCTGTTAAATTCAAAGAAATCTCCATAGATAATTCCAGATGGACACGTGTCGTCTACGCATTTGACTACATAATTCAAATGATCATAAATTACGTAGCACCAGTTGTAATCAACTGTCCATTAGGCAGTATCAAGGAGTTATTCATGTCAGCAGATAATACCATTTAGCACGGCATAAATGTTGAGTCAGCAGAACAATAACAAGAACAACAAAAACAAAAACAGCAAAAGTAACATGCTACTAAATGTTGCAGTCACAGCAACAACCAGTTGAATATGAATTTAATTCATTTCCATATAAATGTTGTAGAGTATATCAACTATGTGTTGCTGCCTGTAACTATCGGAAGATATCAATTAGATAATTAAGGCTAATGCTAATGCTAATGATAATGCTAATGCTAATGCTAATGCTAATGCTAATGCTAATGCTAATGCTAATGCTAATGCTAATGCTAATGCTAATGCTAATGCTAATGCTAATGCTAATGCTAATGCTAATGCTAATGCTAATGCTAATGCTAATGCTAATGCTAATGCTAATGCTAATGCTAATGCTAATGCTAATGCTAATGCTAATGCTAATGCTAATGCTAATGCTAATGCTAATGCTAATGCTAATGCTAATGCTAATGCTAATGCTGATGCTAATGCTAATGCTAATGCTAATTCTAATTCTAATTCTAATGATCATTAACTAAATAATTAACAATGACAATCAATGACAAATATCTGAAAAGAGCATCACTAGGTTGGGCAAACTTTTTCACAAAATGCTACCCATTTAACTTGTTGGATCAGTGCTAATACGAAAGCCCAAGCCCAAAAGGCCAAACAACCTTAAAACGTTCGGTTTATGGTCAGGCGACGGTCGAGTAAATAGGATATTTATGGACCACAGCAGCCTGTGGACAAGTGGGTGGGCTGACCAACCCAGCCAGCATGGTCTGAGAAAATAAATACAAGCACACACACACACTCACAAAATCATATAGAAAATGCGGGCAACTGTAGCATTCTAGTCGGGATTTTATGCATAACTAATTGGCTTGACTGTCTGTGTCCAGAGTTTGGAGCTCGACCTGGATCTGGTTATGTTCCCTCTGAGTAATTTCTGTGAGATTATAAGCAGCAGGGAATGCGAGAGCACAGTCATGCCCGATGCTGATGCTGCTAATGCTGCTGCTCCTGCTTCTGTTTCTGCCCGATATGTAAAATGATTCCGTAGGGTTTTGGGACCCGCATGTCCAAAGGGCTCCGGTCGTGCGTGCCGGACGCATTAAAAATTGCTGGCTCCTTTAAGCGGATGACTCTGCCAGGATTCAGCTCCAACTCCAACACAAAGTCCGGACTTCGACTTAAGTTAAAGTGCACAATTTGGCACAATGTTGCTGTTTGTTGTTGCTGATTGTTGTTTACTGTTTGCTGTTTGTTGTTGTTGCCTGTCATCAACGTCGTTATATTGTTATGGCCATTGTTGTCGACGCGTTTGTCGTCAGGCCGTCGCTTATTCCCCTTCCTCCCTTCCTTCCTTCCTGCCGTCCTGTTGTTTCTGTGTTGTCAGCTAATTGAATTTTCAGCATGAAATTTAATTTATCTTTGTTGTTTGTTTGCGCAACAAATTGCCAAAAAAAAAAAAAAAGAAGATGCAAATTCAAAAGTGAAAACAAGTTAACAGCAATTTTTTATTTTTCTCTTCTTACGTATTTTATATTTTGTAATTTGGCTTAGTTTGTTTATACATTTTATCACGGGACATAAATAAACATGAACCTTATCATTTGCTTTCCTTTACAGTTAACAAAATGAAGTGGACACTGACGCTGTTGATAATCTGCCTGACATCGGAGTTAGTCAGCTGTAAGTTTTATCTCTCTCGCATATATCTTTTATTTCCCAGTGCGAAACTAATGTTGACTTTTTTGCAGCTGAAACGAATTTGCCGCCTGTTTTCACACAGACCCTAAATAATATTGTGTTGTACGAGAATGTACCCGTAGGTACAGTGGTCTTTCAACTCGAGGGCTACGATCCAGAAGGCAGCAATGTTACCTTCAGTTCAATTGGATCGGATCACTTTAGCGTGGACGCATTTTCGGGCAATATAACGCTGGTCAAGCCCTTGGATCGCGAGGAAACAGATAGTTTGACATTCTTGGTTTCGATCAGGGATCGCGTGGATTCAGTTGGCGAATCCGAGCAGGATAATGTTGTGCAGCAGCCCATTACATTCATCATACTCGATGAGAACGATAATCCCCCAGAGTTCCAAGACGTAAGTTACGAAATCTATCTGCAAATTCATCCATTTCATTTTGCTTTCTCTCTAGACTCCATATGAGGCTGATGTCAATGAGGATGCAGCTGTGGGCACAACGATTTTCGATAAAATACTGGTCAAGGATAGGGATACCATCGGTGACAGTCTGGATCTCAAATGTCTGCCACAACAGCAAAGTCCGGAAGCATGCAGCAAGTAAGATCATACCAAGAACCAATCTAGATGACTAAAAATGAAATAAAAATTAAAATAATCCAGCCCTTGAACCCAAAATATAAATAAAAGCTATCATAAATTTCTTACTTTCATATTTTTTACTATCTATCATTTTTTTTAATTTATAAAAAATTTAACGCAGTGGAAATAGATAATATCATTATTTTAAGTAAGATTCTTTCAAAAACTAAGAATTAATAACTTTTTGTGGCTTAAAAAGAATTCTAAATACACTTTACAGAATGACATACAAATTAATAAAACAACAATTATAATAAAAATATTATTTCATGTTAGATTCCTTAAATAGTTGGGAATATTTTTAAAAATTAATTTTATATGTGCTTAAAAGATCAACATTTTTTTTTAAAAATTAGGCAATTAAATTGGAAACTTGTGTTAAATTTTGTAAAATCATTGCAGATTCCGGCTGAAGCTACTGACCCGCGAGGCGACCGTTCTGACAGCCGCCGTGGTGCTGAACGAGACGCTCAACTACAACCAACGCATGATTTACCACTTCCAAATCGAGGCCACCGATGGCGTTCACAAGACACAGACTACTTTCGAGGCGCGTGTCAAGGATGTGCAGGATAAGCCGCCAGTTTTCCAGGGCTCACTCTCGACCATCATCGACGAGGACAGTCCCATCAACACGCTGGTTCTCACGGTTCATGCTCGTGACGGCGACACGGGTGAACCTCGGAAGATTGTCTACGATCTGCTCAGCAGTAAGTGAACCAAATTGTAACTGAGTTAATTTTCTTTGACTTCCTTACTGACTCCTTTTCAGATCCCAATGATTACTTCCTGCTGGACTCGCACAGCGGTGAACTGCGTACGGCTAAGCCCTTGGATCGCGAGGCGTTGACAGATACCACGGGTCTCATTCCGTTGCTGATACGCGCCCGCGAGCTGGTGAATGGTGTGCCCAGCGATGATCCGTTGACCAGTGCAACGGCCAGGGCTACGGTGACCATCCGTGATGTGAACGATTCACCCCCGACATTCAATAAGAAGGAGTACGAAGTGGCGCTGCTGGAGAATACGCCAGAGGGAACGCCCCTGGCTCTGGATATGAGTGTGAGCGATGCGGATGTGGGCATCAACTCAAAGTTTGCACTCCGCTTGGAGGATGTCTCGGGAGTGTTTGATGTGGAGCCCAAATTGGTCACTGGCTACTCGCAGGTCAACATACGCGTGGCCAACGGCACCTTGGACTATGAGAATCCCAATCAGCGAAAGTTCATTGTCCTGCTGGTGGCCGAGGAAACGGACACTAATCCCAAGCTATCGTCAACGGCCACCATAACCGTCAGCGTCCTCGATGCCAACGACAATAAGCCCACGTTTGAGCAGGAGAGCTACTCGGCCACCATCTCGGAGGCAGCGTTACCTGGTCAGTATATCACAACGATTACCGCCAAGGATGTGGACTCGGGCAGCTTCGGAGATGCCGGCATACGTTACAGTCTCTCCGGCACCGGGGCCGAGCTCTTCCATGTCAACGACCATACTGGCGTCATTACCCTGGCCGAGTGTCAGCCTCAACCTCAACCTCAGTCGCAGAGCAACAGGCGCCAGCGACGTGACCTCCATGAGAACGACAGCGATGCGAGCGATGCTCACGCACTCGAGATGCTCGCCATGCATCCAAATCAAGCCAACTACGAGCTGCGAGAGATTAATACGGAGCCCACCGTGCAATATACGTTAATCGGGCAAGCTCCTCAACAACCTGAGGTAGCTGCGCCATCTCCATCAGCATCTCCATCTCCCTCGCCATCACCATTACCATCCACTGCTAATGACGACAAAGCCGCCGGCAGCAAGGCGATGGGCACGTGTCTTGACTATGAAACGGAGACCACGTACTTCTTGTCATACAAGGTGAGTGTGGTGAGACACACGTACATATTTATTAACTTCAGCAGAGTCCCTCCACTAGGTCAAGCGATTGCCCGCAATCTTTGCACTTGGTCAAATATCATTAACAGTTAGTTGAAAGTGTCTAATTGGAAACAGGGATTAAAACCGAAACGAATATCGTTTTGTTTTTTGAAAAAATATAATTATATTAATAATAATAATTAAAACGGCATTACTTTCTTAATGTTTCATTCAACCATTTATTTCACACATTCTTCAGTTTGATGTGGTTTAGTTAAATTTTAACAATTTTATTATTTCATTTAACAAATTTATTTTGTTTGCGCTTATTCAGTGCTATGAAAAATTCTATCATGAATATCACCAAAAAAAAAACAAAATTAAACATAAGAAAATTTAAATCAAAAATCAAAATTAAAAATGAAAAATATTTATTTTTTTATGCATGAAAAACCGAAATAAACCCTTATAAATGAAACGGTTACTAAACGGTTATTTCGGTTTCGGTCAACTGTAAATTTTTTTTCGATTACGGCTTCAGTTACGGTTTTAAATTTCAATCGGTTTTTACCGGTTAAAGGCTAAGGTTTCGGTTAGGTTTTTAATCCCTGATTGGAAACCTTTGTGGCTCATGAAATATCATCATCATAATAATTCATCATGAGTCAAATATCCCTCAAGTTCATTTTAATCACTTATTAATTAGGATACCACATTTCAACAGACAGTAACAAATATAAGAACGTAGAGTATCTGAGAATCGTTTTCTTTGCACTTCATTTATTTTTTTATTCAACTCAATCTATTTCTTTTTCGTTTCTTTTGCCGCAGGCCACCGATGACAATGGGCGAGGTCAGACCTCTGTGGTCGCCCTGCGCATCTCAGTGAGTGACGCGAATGATTCCCCTCCCGTGTGCGAGAGTCCATTGTACCGCGCCAGCGTGGACGAGGGCGCCTTGGTGTTCGATTCGCCGCTGGTGGTGAAGGCACGGGATGCGGATACGATGTCTAGCATTAGCTATCGCATTATAGGCTCGCCACAGATCGAAAGTATCTTTGACATCGACAGGCAGAGCGGACAGATCAGCATAAGGCCCAATGCGAGCCTGGATGTGACGAATCTAAAGAGTGAACAGCTAATCTTTGTGGTGGAGGCCAACGATGGTCTCTTTACCGCCAATTGTGGCGTGAACATTACTGTGCGGGATGTGAACAATCATGTGCCCAGTTTTCTGCAGCAGAACTACAGTGCCGTCGTCGAGGAGAACTCGGAGATTGGCACGAGTGTGGAGAAGTTGCAGGCCACCGATTTGGATACGGGCAAGAATGCCGAGCTGCGATATCGCATTCAGCAGGGCAGCTTCGATGACTTTGGGATCGATGAGCGGACCGGGGAAGTCTTTGTGTCCCGCAAACTCGACTACGACAGACGGAACACGTACCAGTTGCAGGTGCAGGCAGCTGATCTGGGCACGCCCAGCTTGACGGGGACGGCGACGTTGACCATCAATGTGCAGAACAGCAACGACAAGGATCCCTATTTTGTTCCGGCCACACAGCATGCTGAGGTGCGGGCGGATGCACCAACCGGACATTTGGTCTACACTCTGATCGCCCTCGATCCCGATGTGGCGACACATAATGCTCTGGAGTTTGCCGCCACCGATGACATCACGGCCATTGACAAGGAGGGCAAGGAGCTGCCGCACAGCGAACAGTTTAAGGAATACTTTGCCATCACACGGAATGGCCGAGTCCTGGTCAATCGACAGCTCGATCGCAATCTGTTTGCGGTGATGCGACTCAATGTGCTGGTGACGGACAGCACGGCCCCCAATGTGCAGCAGGGACGTGGTCTGCTCATCATACAGATCATCGATGTCAATAAAATACCACCGGTAGGAGACACATTCATTCACATTCACATTTTCATTCACTTTCAATTTACTTGCACACTCTACTCGTATACTTATTAATTTCCCAATGATAATGATCGAAAACGATGTTGGCCAATTTCGAACTCTTCACTGAAATCGCTATCCAGACGAGCTCCAGGTTCCGTGTAGTCAGTGTGTGTGGTCAGCTGATGATGCTTCTCGGCGTAGATATTGCTATAGAAGAGATTGGTTAAATTTGAAAAAAATAAAGCTTATCAGACTAAGATTCTTACAGTGCCGAGACACAGCAGGTAGTCTTGATAATCATTTTGACGAGGAATACGACAAAGACAGCAAAGCTATCGGGATGCAGATACTTGAGGCAGGCATAGCCCAGCACAATCTCGTAAATGTTCAAAGCAACATTGTCAAAGATCTGCACAATAATCGAGGGCATCAACAGCTCAGGCTGCGAGTTGGTCAGAATTGGATAGCTAAAACAGAGACAGAATTCAGAGAGAGATTCCTAAGTCTGATACCTTTCTCAAATCCCATCCAAGTTCACTTACATGGCAACAATATTCGAGGCGAGACCCATGAAGCACATCAGAAATCGCATTAGCAGCAATCCCGAGATGAGGAATATAAATAGTTGTGGTATCCAAATCTCCTGCTTGGATGTGTTGACCACCGCTTTGACCTCTCGCAGATCCGAGTGCAAACGATGTACATTCAATGCAGTTGCCTTATACAATATGGCAATGATGTTGATGAAGAGAATCTTCAACTTGTCATACGAAGTCCTGTCAGGCATCTTCTCAATTAATCAGCATCAACACTCAATGTCTCTAATAAATATGTTATATCTGAATCAATTTTCATGATTTCTTATAATAATTTTGACGATTAGTACTAAGTATGCCAAAAGTTGGGAAACTTTAACTAGGAATATACACAATGGAATTAAAATGTTAAATGTTATTGAACTGGAGTCAGAAAAATCCAATATTAATGAGCTATATGTTTCTTAATTGTTGCAATTTCTTTTTTTGAATTCTCTAATTTTGGCTTCTTATTTTATTTTATTTTATTTTAGGCTCTTTAAAATGTATTCTATGATTTTTTATACCCCTTTTGGTCTTTGTATTTATAATTTCCATAACCATCGCATTCTGTTTCTCTCTTTCATGTTTTTCTATAGAGATTTAATGCACCCTGGAGCCCAGAACAGCCCGTGATTAAACTGCAAATGGTCGAGGAGCAAGCGGTGGGCACAGTTCTGACCACATTGCAGGCCAGTGATGAGGACTCCAGCATTGGCGAGTTCAACATTACGGCCAATGATTACTTTGCCATCAATCCCACAACGGGAGTCATTTACACCACAGCTCGGCTGGACTATGAGGCTGTCAAGGAGGTCAAGTTCATGGTCACGGTCAGTGATACGGGAGTGCCTGCTCTGACGGCCACGGCGGATGTTATTGTCGACATTATCAATCTGAATGACAATGAGCCGCACTTCACCCAGTCGGAGTATTACTTCAACATCACGGAGAACTCACCGCGTGGCACGGTAGCTGGCAAGGTTGAGGCCCACGATGGCGATGTGGGCGCCTTCGGGGAGCTGACGTACACGCTGATTGGCGAGAACAACAAGTACTTTAGCATCGATGCCTACACGGGCAACGTGATGGTTGCCAATGCATCCATTTTGGATCGGGAGCAGCTGAAGGAGCTGACACTTTCGGTTGTGGCTCAGGACAAGGCACCTGCCACCGTTCAAAAGTCCGCCACGGCAACGGTAAGTAGTTTATTCAGAAATATTACTACAAATCCTAAAAGTGCAAAATCAAACAGTAAACCTAATTAAATAATCAAATGTTAAAAGCGACAAAAACTGAATCCAGTTGTCGATACATCTTTAAATGATAACGGTTTATTGTGTTTCCCAACAAAATAATGAGAAGAAAACGTTGTTATAAATTCAGAAAGCACGCATATAACTATAGTATACTAAGTAGAAGATCAGACCAATTTTAAGCTATCATAACTTTGCCAAAACTGAGCAGATTCTCGAACGGAATGTCATTTTGATCATGGTTTTGTCTCTTTATTCATCTGCACTCAAATTTATAAATTAAGGATCTTGATTACTTCATTTACTACCATGTAAACTTTTCTCGGCAGATCCACATTAACATTCTGGACGTGAATGACAATGCTCCAGTGTTCACGCGCTCCACGTACAACTCGACGGTGTCGGAGAACGCGGCTTATCAGCCGCCGGCTGCACTGCTCCAGGTGCAGGCCATTGATTTGGATGAAGGTCTGTTTGGAGATGTGCGGTATATAATTATCGCTGGCAATGAGATGGCGCTGTTCAAGCTGGACGCACAGTCGGGCATCATCTATCCGGCGCAGAGTTTGGCCGGCAAACATGGCGTATACGAGCTGTTGATCTCGGCACGGGATACACAGGGATCAGGGACAATGGAGAGCACGGCCAAGGCCATAATCACAGTGCTGCGAGTTAATCGCCATCGTCCAGAGTTTGTGATTCCGGCTCTGTCGAATGCAACCATTGAAATTCCCGGCGATATTGTGCAGCCGGACTATTTGCTGCTCACGGTGAAGGCGTTGGACAATGACACCGATGACAGTGGCAGGATCAGCTATCACCTCCAGCTCAACAATCTGAACGTGCAGGAGACAGCCGAGTTCAAGATCGATGAGTACACCGGCGAACTGCGGGCTAGGCAACAGCTCAATCGCAAGAATCGTGCCAAGTAAGTGAAATTACTAAAAAAAATTGAAACATAGAGCGGGAAAAATTCAACTAAGTTTTCATAACGATAGATAATAGAGAATCTTGTTGTATAGTAGGACTCACTAAATTAATAAAGCATTAGAGTCGGAAAAATTTATAAACTAGAGCACTTCAACAGCATCAACAACAACTACGCTATTAGAGTCTACCTAAGCTGGGAGCAGCCTCTGCTCCCGGAGCCACTGCGTGCCCACCGCTGCTTTAGAATATGATCGTAAATCGGAAGATATTTTTAGATACCATTTAATATAGGATATGTTACGATACCTTCGGGAATCGAACATTAAAATAGAAAAACTTGGGAACATACAAAAGTTCGAAACAGATCTATATATATTTCTTCGGCTCAAAACAAAAGTTGGCATCTGTATTTTTGTCTTCAAGAATTTATACACGATCTGAGCAGATCAGACTAAAGACTTAATATATTTCATTTGCAGCTTTGATATCATTTTGGTGGCGCGAGATGCGGGCAATCCGCCATTTGAGTCACTGCGTCTGCTCACGGTGAGCATTGTGGATGCGAACGAGAATCGTCCGGAGTTCCCAGATGCCGCCAATCCCTACAAGGTGTCGATCAATGAGAACAGCGGTCGGGATGTCAAGGTGGGACATATTCAGGCTGCCTCCCGCAGCAAGCACAATCGTGACATCTACTACTACATGCTCCTGGGCAACGAGGACGGCGCCTTCTACGTGGACAAGCTGACGGGTGACATCTACACCAACAAGAGTCTGGATCGTGAACAGACTGATGCTTATACCCTGTACATCCTGGCCAGCATCAAGGCGGATTTGCACATCTCGGAAGAGGAGCGCGCCTCGTTCTCCATCAAGACGTTGAGTCGGGACAACACTGTGGCCAAGGTGGCCATCACCGTGCTGGACGTGAATGACAATCCCCCAGTGTTTGAGAAATCCATTTATTATGCCGGAGTCAATGCCAATGCCAAAATGAATGCGGCCATTACGCTGGTCAATGCCACAGATGCGGATCAGGGCAAGAATGCCAAGATCGAGTACATGATTGTTGCCTCCAATCTGTACAAGTTCGGTGCCAGCAAATCGACGGGTTCCATTGTGCCAAGTCCGTTTGCCATATCGCAGGATGGTCGCATCACGGCCAACACAATTATGGCCGAATACAATCAGGATCGCTTCGAACTGGAGATTGTTGCCCGTGAACTGGAGCAGCCTCAGCGCTCGGCCAACACCAAAGTGAATGTGAGTTGACAGTAGGAATAATATACAGGGTGACCAGAAAAATCGGAGACAAACTTGTTTATTATAATTTTACTAATAGAAAGACATTTAGCAAAACAACAATTAATAACGATAACATGTCTCCGATTCTTCTGGTCACCCTGTAATTTCATAATTTGAGCAATACCTGTTAAATAATGATTGGTAATCACAATCATTAGTAATTAGATTATTTTTGTTTAAAAGTCGAACTAATGATTAAACTACAATTATTTTCGGTTTTGCCCAATTATTTAATGATTACGATTACAAAAAATCAGGAATAATCTAAAACTATTACGATTATTAAAAAATAATCGGAAAATATCAAAAATAATCAAAAATAATATTTTTGAGTATTCATCCGAATCTGAAATAATCAGAAAAAAAATTAAAAATAATTCGAATACTCAAAAAGATTATTTTTGATTATTTCTGATTATTTTTGAATAATTGTAATAATTTTAGATTATTTCTGATTTTTTGTAATCGTAATCATTACAACAACAGTGATTTAAGTATATAGTCACTACGATTATTTCCAAAAATAATCTTATTGATTAGTAACTCCAATCGAAATTTAACAGGTATGATTTGAGCTAATGATATTTGCTTTCCAGATCTGGGTCTTCGATGGCACTCAGTTGGTCAGAGTGATTCTCTCCCGGCCACCGGAGGAAGTCTACCAGGAGCAGGAGGAGATTATAGCTGAGCTGCGCAACGCGACACAGCATCGCATCATTGTGGACGAGATACGCTTTCATTTGGACTCAATTGGACGCATTCGCATGGATTGGTGTGATCTATATTTCCATGCTGTCGATCCGCAGACTCATCAAATTGCGCCTGTCGATGAGATCCTCAAGGATATCGACCGGAACTATGATTATCTCAAGGTATTTTCCTATTTTATCGAGGAACTTCACCATTTCTAACTTGTATTCCTTTTGATTGCAGGATTACTATGCTGGCTTTGCCATTGAGAACGTTGTTCCCGCGTACATTGCCATTGTCCAGGATGAGTTTGATCTGGCCGTTGCGGGTTTGGTTGCCCTGGTCATTGTGCTCTTTGTGGGCGTCATTAGCTTCATTGTGCTCTGCTGCTGCCTGAAGCATTGGAATCTCTCTGTGCCCGTCGAGACGCGACGCAAGGAGGCGCTGATTAAAAAGCAAATCATTGAGGATTTGAACACAACCGAAAATCCTTTATGGATAGAGCAGTAAGTGGTTTCTCACATTCCCATAAACTGAATTTGCCCAATTGCAATTTACATTTTACAGAAAACTCAAGTTATACGAAGAGCAGGAGCTCACCATGCAAGTATTTTCGGAGCCCGATCACATATCGAACTCGGATGCGCCCGGACACTTGGATCATCGCAGCTCACTGGAGCAGGTGCATCACGGCCAGTCGGTGGACAATACCTATGCCACCATTCAACCGCGCAATAATCAGAATCGCCTCACCGCCGGCTCTGGCAGCAATGGAGGCGGTGGTGGCTCCATCTCCATGCGCAGCGGTGGCGCGGGCAGCGCCGGTGGCCTTGGCGGTGCTGGCCTCCTGTTGACCCGCATCGACCCGCATGCCAACGATTTTGCGGATTATGCAACGCTACGCAACAATCGTGCACCATCTGTAAGTCTTGCAGTTCTTAGCGATTTAAAGTTAACATAAATTAAATGCATTGTTTTTTACAGATGTACGAGTTCACGGGATCCACATTTCAGGCACCGATACGAGATGGTGACGACGCCGTGGCCGAGCTTATTTAAACAATATAACAGCTAACAGCTAACCTGTAAATTATATAGTAGCTATACATAGATATGTATCTACAAATATCTAGAGAGAACCCCTTTAGACGTGCTTAGGTTTAGTTCAATTGATCTGATCTTCTGCATTTCCTGAGTTGCTGTTACGCAAAATACATACAAATAGATACAAATATATACAGATAAATATACATAAAGTAGTAGTAGTATCTTGTATGCCAACGAAAAGATAAAAAACTCAAATAATTAACGAAAATAATATGCATATATAGTATATCAGCAACAATAACTATGAATATTGTGTGAACAGACAGCTACAAAAGCCCCATAGTGGAATTTCTCCCGCATAAATAATGACAATAATATACTTGTATATCTATATATATACATGCAAATATACGAATATATTACCGATGTCTAGTTTAATATCTAAGCGTTACTAACTAAAAATATAAATAACATATATATATATATATATTAATGTATGTATAACAATTATTGGTTTAACGACGCGATATTAGTTTAAATGACACTCATTCTATATTATTAAGTTGCACTAGAACAAAAGACTAAATTATTTGCTCTTCCAATTATTGTATTACTTTAGCTTTTGGTCTTGAAACTGTTAGTCCTAAGTTGATAGTTTATAGTTTAATTAGCCACTCTTGCTCATACATCCATAAGTTTATAAGTTTAGTTCAATACAAAGCGGAAATGTGCAACAAAAACAATTTGCATCATTTTAAGAACAGAGTCATAACTCATTGGTTTGCATTTACACTATACATACGATAAATATAAATAAATGATCTAATAAAAACAAAGTGTTGCCTGGTTACCAATATTTGCACGAATTTCCACATATGCACCTGTTGCTATTTGTTGACTTTCGGAAAACAGTTTTCCTCGTTGCCAGCCGACAAAAGCCAACCCTCTTTGGGCTTTTCTCGACAAAGGCATTTCACACGGGCTTTCACATCAACACAAATTGCTGAACACGTCAGACGGCGTATACACAAAAATAGTTTCGATATAGTACAATTTTAAATAAATAGATAGAGCAACAAAATCAACAAAATGGATGATGTGGAGATTGCCAGTGTGGGCCAGTTTCAGACGCTGGTGCGCTACAATAATCCAGTGCTGGTGGTAAAGCATCCGGATAAGAAGGGCGCACCACTCACAGAGCTGGAAATGAAACGTCCTCAAACCGCTGGCGCTCTATTAGATACCAAGAAGGAGACTGAGGAGATATTGAACTCAATACTGCCGCCACGTTGCTGGGAGGAGGACGGTCAGTTGTGGCAACAATCAGTGTCAAGCACTCCGGCCACTCGCCAGGATGTCATCAATTTGCAGGAAATGCTGGACACTCGCTTGCAGCAGACACAGGCCCGTGAAACTGGCATCTGTCCTGTACGCCGTGAACTCTATTCCCAGTGCTTTGGTGAGCTCCGACTGCAGTTGATATTCATTTAGACTCTAACGAGCGTTTGTACTTGCAGATGAGATTATACGCCAGGTGACAATAAATTGTTCGGAGCGCGGTTTGCTGCTACTGCGCATCCGTGACGAAATTGCCATGTCCATGGAGGCTTACGAAACTCTGTACTGCAGCTCGGTGGCATTTGGTATGCGTAAGGCCTTGCAGGCACACGAGGAGAAGGAAATGCTGCGTGATCGCGTCAAGACTTTGGAACAGGACAAAGAGGCACTTGAGGAAATCATTTCCGACATGAAGATGAAGCAGGAACAAGCCGAACGTCGCAATGCCGAACTGCGCGCCTCAGAGGAAAAGAAGTTCACCGAGGAGATTACCTTCCTGAAGAAGACCAATGCACAGCTCAAAGCCCAGCTGGAGGGAATTACAGCGCCAAAGAAATAGACCACGTTACTCTTGTGTGTGTGTGTTTTGCGTTTGTCACGTTTAATGATTTGTTAGAGCTTATTACAATTAAATTTACGGAACAGCTAAGACTCTTCTACAATCGCTTCTTCCTTAGCTGCCTCCTCAGAGGACGTCTCTGCCACTGCTGCGGACTCTGGCTCCTGTTGCTCCATTTCGGCCTCATCCACATTAATCTCGTTAAGTATGGGTGTCGGCTGGAAGGCTTCTGTCGTTTTCTTAGCTTTTTCTTTCGCCGCACGCTTCTGTGGTGGCTCCTCGTTGATCTCCTTTACACTTGAAGCTGCTGCGTCCTCCTCATCATTGTCGTCATCGTCTTCAGTTGGCAATTGCTTGCGCATTGTGCGAAGTTCTTCCTCTGTGGGCAGCGTGTCCTTAAGCTTTTCCATTTTACTCATGTACAGCTTGTAGACAAAGTCTGCCATTTCGGACATGTTTTCCACGGTCTTGGTGCCGTCATCGCTGACCGGGTCGGAGGTCAGCCTCTCAGTGGGATATCCATCCGATGTTACAAGGCGCAGCTTCAATGGCCGTTGCATTAGCTGGAAGCAGGAAAGGAGGTTTTAAAACTCAATACTCTCCCTTTAAGATTTCGTCTTACTTACCAATTTGAATGTCTGCTGCAGCTCCAAGCAGTTCTTGAACAACGAGACGCGCCCAAAGATGTAGAGCCCAAGACGTGCTCGACTCATGGCCACAACCAAACGGCGAACATCGCGTAGATGACCCACAGCCTTGGTCCGCACCAGGGAGATGAGTATGTAATCATTCTGCTGGCCCTGATACTTGTCCACGGTGGTAATCTTGTGCGGCCAACCAATGAGCGGATTATTGCCGCAGCGTGCATTGATAACATCGCGTATTAGATGCTTCTGGCCATTGTATGTGGTCAGTATGGATATCTTGGCAGCAGGATAGCCCAGCAGCCGCATATACATATACATGGCGACAATATACTCTGCCTCGGCGAGGTTCTATTCAAGCAATCAGATTAGCTGAATGCAATAGCTGCAATCTTTAGTTTGCTTACCTGATAGAAAAATGGATTGGGTTCGCTTTCGCCCACGCCCTTGAAGTCCTCCACATTGACCAGCTGATAGTCGTAGGCCAAGCCCGCGTTTGCCCTTTTGTATTCGTCATGCTCGAAGATGTGCTGCAAGTCGGCCAGTTTCTTATAGCGCCACTTGTACAAGGAACATATGCTGGAACGAGCACGTCCCTGGCCATCCAGATCAACAGTGGGCACACCGAGGCGCACCAGACGCGTGAACAGACTCTGCTCCATATTCGAGTACTTCTGGAAGGCCATGTTCTTGATGACGGGCGGCAGCTGATGGTGATCGCCAATCATGATCCAGCGCTTCAGCCGATTCAGCCCGTCCAGTGGATTCTGCAGCAGCAGCGGAATAAAGGTCTCAATCTCCAAGATCTGTGCCGATTCCTCCATCAGTATGTTGTCATAGCGAAAGCCGAGATTAACCAGCTCCTTGCGCTTGAGCGCAGCATGTGTGCAGGTCATGGCAATGATCTTTGCCTCCTTCACCAACAAATATTTGGACCGATCCAGGCCCGTGCGCAGCAGCTCAAACGCCCGGAATTCCTCGAGCTCTGTAAATATGTCTGAGATATAACGAAAGTTGGACTCGGCGATGTCCATGAGTCCGTCAAAGCTTGTTGCCCTGAAGAGTGGCTGCGGTGCATCGGCAAAGAATTTGCCAAAGGGAAACTCCGACTCAAACAGTTGGGAAAGCTTCTCCATATCCGATTCCTCACGGTGTGCCTCCATCTGGCTTTGGAACTTCTCCCAGCGCGCCATCACGTTGTACAGATAGAAGTAACCAGCCGTCTCGCAAGTGTACGCATTGTCTCCGCTCACACCGACCGCCTCCTGCAGTCGTTGCACCTGACTCAGCAGATCCATGCGCTTGGCCAGCACATAGTTGACGCGACCATAGCGACTGTAGTCCTTCTCCGTTTCCAGCGCCTCCTCGCCATGGCCCAAACGCAGCAGATGCCGTTCATCAATGTCCAGTGCCATAATCTTCTCGAACAGCTGATTTAGCGCTTGATTGGAGTGCGTCACAATCAGCGTACGCTGATTGGGCTGATTGTGGTAGATGTTGGAAATGATCTGCACGGCTACGTCCGTTTTGCCCGTACCCGGTGGGCCCACAACCAGAGTGAGGCCAGGCTGCATTCCGGCTCTGATGGCCTCAATCTGCGTGGGCGTAAAGCGGATGCAATTTCTGCAACCAGATTTACATTGAGTTATAAATTAAATTTAATAGTAGGATGCTTACTGCTTGGGCTTGTCGCTGGGATAGGGACCCCTCGCTTCGTATTTGTACGGTTGCACAGTAATGGATTTAGTGACCACTCGTTGTTCCGCCTCCTCCTCCTCTGCATCGCTGTCCCGCTGCTCGGGCACATCCTCAAAGATGAGACGATAGGGCGGCTCCCTGCCCCCCTCTGCTGCCGTCTCACACTTCAGCTCATAGTCTGGGAAACTGGCCTGCAGGTGGTCATAGTCCAGGAAGGTGTCATTGAACTCCAAAGTGCGCTCTTGATTGGGCATGTTGCTGTAATGAGCCGCAGCTGGATCGCCGTAGCCGAGGAGGATGTCGTGCAGCCATGGGGGCACCACGCACTCCGTGTTCATCAGATGGCGGATGGTCTCCAGCACAGCCTTGAAGTTGTTCTCCTTGGGCTTGCGACGCATCAATATGTTGAAACTTTCGTAGACATCGTCAGAGCCCTGCAATACAAAGAAGTTTATTAATTTGTAGGATCATTTCAAGCATGGAATATTGACACTTACGTCCTGCAAGTCGTCCATGTCCAGGCGATACTGATTGGAGTCCAGCCAGACGCGATAGTTGCGCTGCTCACCCGGCAGTTGCGGACGCGGCTCTGGTCCGTCCTCGATGACGCGTCCATTGGCGTCCAGCATGCCCTCCACCTCGCAGCCACGCACGCTGACCAATCCCACTTGGGGTATGAAGGGCTCCCTGGGATTGTACTTGGTGCCGTAGGGTTGGGTGGGCCGGACTGTGATCAGAAAACAGACGTCATGCTTGCGCAGATTCTCCCACTCATCCTTAATCTCGCGACGCACTGAGAGCGTTACACCGACGTCGGCGCGCACTCGAGATGGCTTCTTCTCGCCCAGGTGCGGCTTGGCCACCTCGACAACGGCAAAGCTGGCGATGGGCAGGGCCATGCGGGCCCATCCGCCGAAGACAACGTCGCCATCCTCGGACTGCCAGGGCAGCATGCGGCTGACCGCATCCTCAATGTCCTGACGAATCTCGTAGGTGGACTCCAGTCGAAACAGATTGAAGTTGCGCAGCAGATAATCGTGCAGCGTGAGGAACTGCAAATTGAGCTTGGGCAGAGCCAGGCAAGTGTCGCCTGTGTAGTACTCCGATGGCACCACATTCTCGTCCCAAATGATCTGTTCCGTGGGATACAGAGGCATCTCGTTCAGTGCCTCCAGCTGGGAGCATCGCTTCTCGTGTCGCGTTATCAGCAATTCCCGCAGAAACTCCTCATCCAAGCGATGCCACTGGAACGGCTCCACAGCCTCGTCGGGCACCAAATTGAGAAATGATGCAATTTGTTTCAGTCCATCCGCATCCAAGGAGCCAAAATGCTTCTCCAACGACACCCGGTTGTCCACAGTTGCCACATTGGACAACGCAAAGACGCGCAGGGAGGAGAACTTGGCAAACATCGCCCGCTGTAGCGAGGTTATCTTCTTATAGTGCAGCTGGGTCATATCGTGGTCCGTTAGAGAGTTTCCAGTCACATCATTGATCTCGAATCGCGTGTAGAACTTGAGCATATCCAACAACTAAAATAAAAACATAGGTAATAAGATTCGTGGAATTAAACACTATGAATTCTAAGATAACTAATGAAATTCTAAACTTACATATATAAAATCTACTTACACCAAAGATTCAGGGAATTCAAGAATTTAAGAGCCTAGATTTGAGCTATCACAAAATAAAATAGCTGGCAGATGCTCTCCCATTATATTAGATACATACCGTAATGGATTTTAAATAGAACATTATTTCCTATTGAAATCTTTTTTATTAATCTGAATCACTTGATTTTATCTTGAATCAATTAAAATTCTTTGAATACTCGTACTCAACATTACTCCCGTTTTTCATTATATACAACTTTGCAAAGATAATTCTGTAATTAAAGTTTTTTAATTTACTTATAAAAATAAATGAATAAGTATTATTTCTTATTAATATCTAATTTGTTAATCTAAATAACTTGTTTTTTTTTCTTGAATCAATTAAAATTCTTTTTATACTCGTAGTCCACACTTCTCGCATTTTTATTTATATAGAGCATCTGCAAAGTTAAATCTGTGATTAATTTTTAATTTACTTAAATAAATAAATGAATAAAAATTAAAGCTAACTGAAACTGAGCTGAACCGCTCCTGTGCTGTTCCCCATATGGGTGCATTGATTGGAACATACATTTTTTTACTACCACTCTACCTGTCTACACAATTCTACAAAACCCACACAGAGACATGAAGCGCTGCTCTCTTTGGGAGTGCAATACAGGCAGCCATGTCAGTTATGAGCCGGTCTGCGAGAGCCGCTTTAGGACAATACGTCATCGTTTTGGTCAAGACGGGAAGACATAAATGTAAGTCTACAAACTTGTCAACCTTAACTTGGCATTGGGAGACTGCGAGAGCGCTAATTAAAGAGAGCCTAAAAAAAGTGGTTTGTCCAAAGTCAACGAATGTCCTTATTGGGCAGAAGGAGTTGGAATTAGAGCGACGCGAATCAAAATCCATTTGTGTAACTCTATATGTCCAGGAATGAAGGGGAATTCATTTCTTCTTAGGGCTTAGAATGTTGTAGAAATGAATTGCTCATGAAATCTGTAATATGACCTTAGCATTTAATGGAATGCTGAGATTTGCTGAATAATGGAAATAATGTATGCATATGTGTGATATGACAAGGGCTTCCCGGAGGTGAGGAGGTGGGCATTGGGGGATTGCTCCTGCTCCAAAGTGCTGACAAGTGGCGGATACTGAAAGACAAGGCACGCGTTTTGAATTGCTGCGAGGGGTTGCTGCAGTTGCAGTTTCCAAGATAGACTGCTTTTGGAGTCTTATCACATCATCACACATCATCGTCAGACGAAACAACAAACAACGAACTGCACACAAACATACACACACATTCATATAAACAGGGAAGCAAACTCACACACACACACACACAGAGACACGAGGGATTGCCGGTTCTTTGAGTTGCTTCCAATTGATAATTTCCGTCGTCGTTTAATTTAAACAACAACAAAAAACACTGTTCACGTGTGCGTGTGTGAGTGAGAGAGAGAGAACGGAAGAGAGAATGAATTTCAAAGCCCTGCTTCAACTTTTTTTATGTTTGGTGGTTGCTGCTGCTGCTTCTAGAGACCGAGAGTGGAAAAGGTAACGAATGTGGAACTCTACACAAAGTCCAATGCCAATGCTATTGCTGTCCCTGTTGTTGTTGCTATTGTTGTTGTCGTTCTCTGCTTCAGTCTGTGTTAGTGACTAGAAGTTAAGAGCGCGAGAGCGCGAGTCACAGTCAGAGTTAGAGTGATGTGAGATGAGAGTGCGAGAGCAAGAGCGAGAGAGAGAGAGACCGCGTCTCGTTCGCCTGCTCGATTTCTCAGTCAGTTGCTGGTCTCCGTAGCAGTTCGTTGTCTTTTGGAATTTTTGCGCTAACCGCATAAAATACAAACAAATATCTTTTCGAGCGAATAAGAAATTTAATATTGTGTGTATAAAAAATATAAAAAATAAATACATGGTGTAAAACTATCTACAAAAGAGAGATATTAAAAACGAAGCACGGAAACTGCAGCTTGTCTCTGTCGATGACTTAGTTTGTTGTCATGCAAGTCATGATCTTGGCTCGAAACCGGCATCAGTCACAGCCTTGATGACGCATTCGATTACGAGCCCGATTACGATTACGAGTTCGAGTATTTGTATCTGTATCTGTATCTGTAGCTACATTCGTGCGAGATGCCTATAAAAATGCTTGGCGCGCAAATTTGGCCAGAGCTGGCTAAAGGCAGCTGCCTTTTGCTGGCGCTGTTGGCCACGCTGCGAGCCGTCGAGATTGCAGCGCATGTGGCCGACAGCAACAGCATGGTGACTACTGTGCCGATGGCCAACAATGATCCCAATGTGGTGCTGGTGAATAAGTGCTGTGAGAAGTTCGAGATACACGTGAATAATTCATGCCAGCAGGTCAATGAAACGGGTAAGAACGCACACAAAAACCAGGCTAAAACACAGGTCGTTGTCAATGGCAACACCACGCGCAATTAGCAGGAAAACTCGGCTTCTGCCGGCTTGGCCATTCAACTTTATGGATTTTCGGGCACTTGGCATGCAACATATGTGTGTGGCATGCAACAAACACTTAATGCCCCATTTGCTGGCAATCAATGGGGGATTGGAGGGGGAACCCCTTAAAAACAAACAGAACTATCAAAACTTATGATTTATGCTCGAGTCTGTGAGGGAATGCAGCTCCACTTCAAGGGGCGTTCGGTAACAGCTGGCCAAATATCTTAGAAATTGGTAACAAAGCGTCAAATTCGAATTGTTGATGCATGAAATCAATTGGAGTTCGATTAAGTAAACTTCACATATAAAATATTTGTTTAGTTATTAGTATCAATTACCCCAATGACTGAGATAATTTAATCAATTTCTTATTCGAATTTAGAGGATAGATACTCGATCTTAAATTGAGATCATCATGAACTGAATGTGTGTCTGGATTATGCATTGTTCAGCACGTTCTGGCCATGGACACCATGGATATTTATAGACTCTCGAGTGCTTTATGATTTGCTTTGTTCAGTTGTGTCCATTGTTCGATTCTCTCTCTCTTTCCTCGCGTCTGCCAATTGAAATGATCTGTTGCTAATGCATTGTTCCATCTTTCTGTATACACATATGCATATAGATTATTTTGAGCCCATGTTCACCAGCTATGGCGGGGATCAGAACAGACCCGTGGCACATTTCAAGTTCGTCATTGGAGTTCCCAATTGCGGCTCTAAGCAGATGTGGCACGTTTTGGACTACTCTGGCGTAAGTAACCCGACTTGACCCATTCATTTTTCATGTATTCATGAGTTGATCTTGCAGAGCTATGATAAGCTGGTGCTCCTGGAAGATGGTAAGCTGAGACACTATACAAATGCCGAGGATGAAAACGATGAAAGACGCGGCGTGCAAACCGATTACGATGAAGATCTAGAGGAGGCGAACAAACCGCGCTATTATGACTATGAGCAGGGACAGTACTGCCTCGATAAGGTAACTCTATCATCTAAATAATGTTATTCAAATCATCCTATTAATTTCCTTTTGCAGGCCATTTCTCCGGAGCACAAGTACAGTCTTTTTGCCCACATCTGTTTGGCCAAAAAGGAGAACAATTGGAACGATTCAAATTTTCTGTTGCGTAAAATTCTGAATCCCATATTCCATGGAATATCGTTGATTATTTTGCTGATCATAGCCATCATTTACTTCATATTGCCCACGCTCAGGTGAGAATCGTTTCATCATAATGAAACGATGGTCAAGTCAAGTTATTCATTCCGGTTTCTGTTCAATTCGATTTCCTTTAGCAGAGATCTTGTTGGAAACATAGTGACCACAATTGCCATGTGTCTGATGGTCAGCCAGGCAGCGGATCTGGTCTGCATATTCACGGACTTTACGAACCACGTCAGCTTCATTGTGGCAGACATTATACTGTGCTTCAGCTTGCTGGCGGCCTTCTTCTGGCTGAACAGCTTCGGGTACTACATCTGGAAGACGTTTCGGTCGAGGAATGTGTTTCTGCGGGTGACGGATGGAAGGAAGTATTGTTACTACTCGGCCTATGCCTGGGGCTGCACAGCAACGATGGCCGGACTCGCGGTCTTCGCACACTTTTTCCTCGATGCGGACTCGTACAAGAAGGAGAATATGCGGGGCGAGCAGCAGACAATTGGCTGGCTGGGCATCTGTATATTCTTTGCGCCGATCGCGTGCACCATCATCATCAACATCTTCTTCTATGTGACCACACGGAAGCTGATCAATCGCCGCACAGTCTACGGACGAATTGCGCACAAGCTGAAGGCCAAGTGAGTGAAGGAGTGTGTTTCTTATACAGAGTTCGATTCATTTTCATTTGATTTACTTTGCAGCTTCATCATGTTCTCGCTGATGCTGCTGGTCATGTCATTTGCCTGGCTATTTCTCACCATGTCCTGGCTAGCTCTGGACGGACTGCTCTATGCCCACATCATAGTGAATGCGTTTCAGGCGCCGCTGCTGCTGTACATCTGCGTGCTGCGACAGCGTCATGTTACCTTCCTGCTAAAGAAGTCCTGCTGCTACAACGAGCCGCCGTCGGCTAGCGATTGGGGCGATGAGATGCACTACATGAATGGCAACGACTACTAAGACTTCCGTCCACCTTCAACTCGATCTGAGCTAAATCCAAGTTATAGTGGAGCAAATGAGACGTAATCTATCGACTAGTTGTAAGATCTACTCGTAGCTAGGCTAAGTGTTTTATGTAGTTTAACAATGTTAAACATTGAGATTTGTACTTAACATGTAACTAATTTATGAAAGCAACCAATTAAACAAGCAAAGTCTGACACATACCTGACCAAACAGCTTGCCCTCCTCCCGCTGCACCAGCGGACTCATCAACGCCCGCACAATCAGATGACAATCGTCGAGAACTGTGTTGAAGAAGCGGCGCGTCGGCAACAGTGCCTCCAGATCAATGATGAACTCGAGAAAGCGTTCGCAATAGTGCACCACATTGCTATTGAGTTCCCCTTCGGCGGGAATGCGCTCCAATATCCGTAGAAAATCAATTATTAGGTTCTGCATAAAGTGACGTTCCCACATTACATCGGGCTTGGGACTATCTTTCTCCTTTTTCTGCAGACGCTTCCAGTACTTGCGCCACTCGGGCACATCTCGCAGCTCCTGTTCGCGGCGACCTATCGAAAGATAAAACAAAGCTGTAACTTGACCGAGCTAGTTGAACAGAAGCAATAAGTACTTACGCGGCTGTAGGCAGTGCCACATGGAGAGGGAGACCAGCCGCTTGGCCTGTTCGCGACACAGCTCGATTTCCATGCTGTTGAAGCAGTGATTCAGGAACATAAGCAGTGCTGTTCGTTCGCGCAGCGTGCTCTTGTTCTCGTTTGTTCCCTGGGCGGGCAAACACGACTCCAACACGTGACGAAAGAACGCTGGATACTGATCCGGCAATTGCTGGAACACATTCCAGACCTCGACACGTTCGCGGAACTTCTCGTTGGCCATTATCACGATGGACATGACGTGGGCATGTGTCGCCTTCTCTCGTCGGTAGTTGGGCCACAGATATTGCTCCAGATATTGGCTGAACTCCAGCATGTTGATGCGACGGGCACTGGCTTTCCCGCTCGTCATCTCATCTGCGTAGATGCGCTCGATGATGTCCGCATTGTAGGGCAAGTGATCGGACTTGGACTCCGGTGACCAGTACTTCGAAGCCAGCTGCATAATTCATTATATTGCAATTAGTTTATTTAAACGTTTATCGAATGCTTTGGGGGAACACGCACCTGCCAAATAACATCAGAGCTGAACTGGTCCAAAGTGAGTGCTCCGGTCTTCTCCTTGGGCTTCTTGCTGACCTCTTTGGGCGTCTGCGCTTGCGTTTGACTTCTGCGTTTCATTTTGACGCTCGGAAATTGTAAGAACTAAAATTAATTAATAAAAACACCAAAACAAACGCCGGCTGCAATCGCGGCCAGTGTGACCGTGGAGAATAATATCAATTAATCGAACAATTTTTGCACTCCTGGCATATCGATAGTTAACGTTTTTATGGTATTTAAAAAATAAACAATCGCCCATTTCGCAAATGCGAAGGGGTGGTGGTAGATAATGTAGATAATATAAAAATAACAGTTAGCTGAAAATTAATATCAAGCAGGTTTAGTTACATTGCATGCCCGCGCAAACAATCTAAAAATGTTTGAGAGCCATGTTACAGTTTGAGAGTACAGTTTGAATATGTAGTTCAGTTTGTGAATAAGTTCATTCGCTTGTATGCATATCATATTTGATTAAATATCAAGAATTTTATTCCTGGTTCAATGTACTATAAATTATGTAAATAATTAAAGATGTTCAATCTTATTTTTACAATTGCTATAGTGTAAAAATGTTTTAATAATATTATATTAAAATAACCAACTGTTCGGAGAGCTGAACATGTTCATTTGATAATTTGATTTACCCGTTCATTTGAACTTATTCTGAACGAAACGACACAGCTCTATTCTCTGAGAAAAAGAAAAACATCGAAAAAGAAACAAAAAATGTGCCAAATTCAAAGAAGGCGCCGAATGTTAATTAACATTGCACTAACCTGTGCTGCCACAGGAGTGCCACTAATATGTTAAAAAGAGCTCTGTTGCTTAACAGTGCTCTGTTGCTCGACAGCGGAACTGGAGCGAAATTTCAACTGCGCGCTAAAATTTGAAATGGAAAAACGTGAAATTTTCAAAAATAAATTTAAAAAAATTGAGAAAGAATTTAAAAAAAACAAAAACACCCAAAATTAGGTAAAATAATTAACTTTATTTAGAAATTGGTTTTGGTGGCAAAATCGAGAAAAAAGCCCAAAAACATTGAGAAATAACAGGAAATTTGAGAAACGAAAAATGTCAATAAATCGAGAAAAATTCTGTATGTCTCTGACACAAATTTCAAAGCTCTAGCTCAAAAAACACGTTTTCGGCCGAAAAAATCAATGTCCAGAAATTGACATTAATGCACCCCTTTTTTGTTCACGTTGGTATCAGGCGCGCAGAAAAACGCCAACATAGCAAGTAGCCAGGCATCGGTATATAACACAATAAGTCTTTTGGACGAATCCCACGACTTTTCAAATATTGGCGCACATTTCTTCTTCTTCTCTCACTTGCAAAACCCTGTCATTGTCAGAAAATTGCAAACAGACGAGAGAGAGATGGCGCTTTGCTCAGTAGGTCCAAATTGAAATTGTTCACTAAATAACGACACCTTGCGGCAGTTTTGTGCAAAAACTCACGCCAAAAGCTAGTCGCACCACTCACTCCAGTGTGTTGCAAAGCGTGCTATCTCGCTCCCGCTAAACGCAAAAAGTTTTTCTGTTAACACTTGCTATGTTTTCTGCGCGCCTGGTAGCGCCGGACAAAAAAAAGTGTGGTTTCAATGTCATTTTTTGGACATTGATTTTTTCGGCCAAAAAATTCAACTTTGAGCTAGAGCTTTGAAAAAAATATCAGAAATTTTGTTGAATTTTTCTCGAATTTCGTACGTTTTTTGTTTCTCAAGTTTTTTGTTATTTCTCAATTTTTTTTTGGTTTTTTCTCAACTTTGCCAACTTTAAAATAAACTTAATTATTTTACCTAATTTTGGATTTTGTTGTGTTTTTGAAAATAAATTCTCAGCTTTTTTAAATTGAATTTTTGAAAATTTCATTTCAAATTTCGCGCAATTCGCGCCAAAAAAAATGTTAAGTTCGCTCCAGTTTTTCTGTTAAGAGTTTTTCTGTTAAGCAATTTTTCTGTTAAGCAGTTTTTTCTGTTAACGTTTTGCGTTTGGTGTTTAGCCGCCAGGGGGCTACCTTGTGCAATGTGAGAAGGAGGAGGAGTTTTCGTTTCCCCTTTTCTTTCGTGTTTTAAGTTCCGAGCGGGAACAGCGCCGTTATATATAATAATTAATGATATTGGATTGCCGGAGAATTTATTCTGGATCCCAGGCGCGCAGAAAAACGCCAACATAGCAAGTAGATTACACGAAAAACGTTTTGCGTTTAGCGGGAGCGAGAGAGCGCGCTTTACAGCACATTGCAATGCATTGGTGTGACTGGTGCGGCTATCTTGGTGTATGTCATGTATATTTTCTGTCATTTTCCCTCTTTCCATCTTCTTTCGTCATGTATATTTTCTGTCATTCCTTCGTTTTCCCTCTTCTTTCGTGTTTCAGTTTAGTAGAAAAAGTGCGAGTGACGTGCGCGGACCGAGCGGACAGCGCGGACGAGAAAAACAAGCAAAAGACGTAATTCTGAACTGATGAAAAAAGGAGCCAAATCGAAAAAATAAGTGCGCCATTGCGCCAACAGTACAAAACAGAGCCAGTTTTGGCTCAAAAACGCCAATTGTGGCAACCGTGTCTGAGAGAGCCAAACAAAACGCCGACAACATGGCTCACTCGATGCCGCCAGAAAACTTAAATGTGAGTATTTACGCTTTTTAAACGACATTTGTGAGGTATAATGGTGAGATATATTAACTTCTTTGCCAGAGCCATATCCTGGCAGTGCTCGGCTTACCGCTGCTAGACAGACTACTGCAATTGGAGATATTATTCGAGCGCTGCACCGTGCGGCAGATTCAAGAAATTTACCCGCTCATCGTTCACTCCATATTCGGAATCAATGGAAATGTGCTTGGATGGGGTCTGCGGACGACGACGATGGAAAACGCGCCGCATTATTTCAACAGGCTGCAGCACTTCTTTGGTGTCAACGGCGTGTGGATGCATGTCTGCCACAGGCTGCTGAGCGAGACCACAAAGTTTGATATTGATATCAATTTGTTGCCGGTGAGTTGCAACCACTTGTTGTGCCCATCGAATGTTCTTATCTGTTCGCAATTCTACTTTGCAGCGTAAATTTATTGGCATGCTGCAAGCGGGTCCAATGTTCTATGCGGATCTGATCAACATTGATCCGCTGAAGCATCAAGTGAGCACGCTGTCCCTCAACACATTTGACTTTTACATATTCCACTTTGTGCTGTACGCGCTGCAACCACTGCACACGATTAACCCCATTGCCATGCAGATCCACAACGAGCGGAGCAAGACAATATATCAGTTGCTGGCGGCCGAGTACCTCGACAACTTTCTGCCCCAGTTTCCGGACGCAACCATCGAGCCGGCGAACTTTTGTGGCAGCGTCAAGGCGCCGCAGCAGATACCCGCCCAGTCGTTGCAGCCACAGCGTCAGCTGCGCTACCTCAAGTTGCCAAGCTCATATCGGAATGGCAACGGCCAGGGAGGCGTGGTCAGCAACAGTGGCAACACGTCGCCACAGTCCGCAGACGGCAGTGGAGCTGGTGGACGCGCCTATACCTGGCGATCCGAGTCCGTGTTGTACTTCTTTGTGGACATCTGGCTGCGGTACGACATCGAGTCGGAGCATCATCTGCCCAGTAGCGATTTTGTGCGAGGCGTGCGTACGCTCATCAAGCAAATCCATTTCTTCGCCAATGCAGCGCGTTTGGATCACAGCTCGATGTGTGCTCTGAGGAAGGCGTCGCTCACCATGGCCAAAGCCCGCATCTATGCGTTCCTCTGCAGTCTGATCGATCGCTGGCCACTGGACAGCTCCCTGAGCGTTGTGCTTGAGCTTTGGCTTAGCTATATACAGCCCTGGCGATACACGTTGGCATCCAACAATAACAGAACGTAAACTGACTGCATTTCATTAACTATTTTGTATAACTAATTTGTTTACTTGATCTGCAGTATGGGCATTTACTATGAGCCACCTATAGCAAACTCGTTTGACGGCTTCATCATTGACAATCTGATAGTCTACACACACATCTTTATGCAGCTGTTGCCTCGATTTGAGCGCCTGGACTACTCCGTCTACCGCAATGCATATATGCTGCACCGACTGGCCAAGACGTTTGCCCAGCAGGATTTGTTCGATCGTCTGCAGCGTTTTGAGCGTCTGCACTCGGGCAATGCCTATGGCTTTGATTCGCCGCAGCGGCAGGTGAACATGATGAAGTATGTAAAGTAAAGTTTGCCTATTCGTATAAAACATGTAATGTCAAATACTCTTTGCACATTGCAGCAAGTCTCATAACAGCTCGTACAATGCTCAATGGAATCCCCTGATCAGCTCCAACATACCCAAGCTATTCAGTGAGCCAATGCACTCGCAGATTCAGAGCTTCCTCTATGTCATCAGCATGGCCCGCAATTCCGTGCTGTCGGACATAAGTGCGCTGCGAAGGGAAATCTCGGAACGTCAACGCTCGGAGGGATACATGAAGAACCTATTTAAAAAGCTGTTTGGCGAGTCCACGCAAGATGAATTGACGCTGCGGGAACTCAGTCGAATTCCAGAAGTGCTGCGTCAGTGCATAGATGCATTCTGTCGAATATTTGCTGTACGTTTCTGCCGCTCCATGTCTCCTCCAATTAGCCATATTTATTTAACTATTGTTTTTCCATAGGTGGATGCGGGAAGCTTGTCTATGCATGAGACGCTCCCTGTGGAGCCCAGTCCGCCGGCGTCTCCGTCCGGGCAAAACTTTAGCTTTTTCAATTCGAACGATTGCTTGGACACTTCCAAATTGACGCCGCATCAGATGTCGCTGAATGCCTCAAACATGCAACCCACAGTTGATCCCGCACTGCTGCCAGTACAATCGAATGAGATCAGGCCCCTGATTAGACTATTGCACCTCATATCCGAGCTGATTAACAATAATGTGAGTCTCTAAATACTTAGGGTATATTTAATCTATATCTATTGAATCCCCATTTAGTATGGCAGCCGAATAGAAGCATTCTACGCCAGACCGGACTTTTTTGGCAAACTCTCACGTCAGCTGCTAAACGGACCCATGACGGAGAAATGGTTTGAGAACTGCGACGGTAATGTGGACATATACGAGAAGCAGTTGCCGGCAAGGCTCAGTCTGCGTCCATTGGGCTCAATTCCCGCACTTTTTATGATGACACTGGCACTGATCTTTGGATATTTGTGGTGTGGAGTGGCCCCCGTTGGACTGATAATCTTGTGTTTGCTGTTTCTGACTTACTACATGCTCATGGCGGCACTATCCTAAGCAGTTAAATATTTATTTATACAACAATAACAATTAAATGGACAATTATGGACACTTGCAAATCGTTGTATGTCTCTCGTAATATCTTTTCAAATATCTTATCACCTGTAATAAAGAATGAGTGTCATAAATCATCGCTAAGTAACTTTACACTAGCAATATAAATGGAAAGGTCTTCCGGATTGAGTTGCAACAACAACGTTTATGAATTCCATGTGCCCAAAAATAAAAGCGTTGGAAAGGACATGAATAAGGTGGAAAAAATGTACCCCTAATCGGACAGTTGATAAGATTTGCCAAGTCTACTATTGAGGAGGGCATAGAAGATTCGCGCTGTCAGATTATTATTTGAAATTAGATTATACAGTGCGAGTAAATTGCATTATTAACTAGTACAATTGTAGATTTTACACACTGAAGATAAGATTAGTCGGGGCGGGCAATTGTTTGAAAATGAGAGAGCATTCGATTCGCAGCGCGTTAACCGATCGGAGGTGGATGCGGACAACGCTGCTCCAAAGTATTCTTTTTTGTATTAATAATGGACAGCAGCAAGAAACCGGAACGAAAGAATCCGTGTCAGCAAGCGAACTTCCTGTCCTACTTCATATTTGGCTGGGCTGTGCCCTTTCTGTTTCATGGATCGCGCAGGGGATTGACAGCAGATGACATAACCGAGTGCCTCCAAGCGGATCAGTCGGAGCAGCTGGGCAATCGTCTGGAAAAGTGACTGGATTCCCATTAAATGAATTATCCTAACTTGTGATTGCTTTCTAGGGAATGGGACAAGGAGCTGGAGAGTGCGAGGAGTAAGTCTCGGAAGCCACATCTACGTCACGCGCTGCTCCGTTGCTTCTGGAGCCCCTTTATCATCAATGGGGCGCTATGCTTCATATACATTGCCCTCAAGTAAAGTGAAATCTTATCAAGTGCAGTTTGATTTATATATTACTGAAGATAACATACTTATCTTCCCCAGAATGCTTATAGCCGCTATTTTGGCTCAGCTGTTGCTCCAGCTGCGACATGTGGATTCGTCAGTTGCCGGCGGCACATCCACAGCCAACATCCAAAACATTACAAGTAAGTAGCATCCTCTCCATATTTGGTTATGATTTTTTTTATTTTGTTAGATTGTTTTCGCTTAACATTTTAAAGAGATAAATATTGTAAATTCTTGAAAAGAACTTGGTAAACACTTTGTCAAATTTATCCACTCGATTAGTTAATTTATTTATTTAATTATTCAGTTATATTTATTTATAGTACTACTTTAATTATTATTGTTTATATTATTGTATTTGTATTGTTGTTAAGTAGACTACAAAATAGTCATTTAGTTGATTTGATTTAGTTTAATTTTTAAATATTTTGTGTTTGTTTTCGTTATTAAAAACTGTTTGTTTAAATGCATACACAGAAAAAAACCGGTACTCCGGGATAAAAACGCGGTGTCAGAAGCTCGTTATGCCCGGATTTTCTTAAGCCAAGTACAAAAATACTTGATTTAAGTACGATTTTCTGCAAATATTTTTTTTTTTATCGGGACTCTATAAGACTTTTTTTTATTTAAATCAAATGTCTTAGCCATTTTTGACCATTTTAATGCTGAGTGTTTGCCATTTTATCCGCATATTTTGTAAATTTAACAAAAATCTTCTGAATGCATACTTAAACCAGCGGGAAAGGCTAAGTCTCGACTTTAGGATACCCGTTACTTATTTAATAAATTTAAAATATTTTTTATTGCATGCTTTTAGGCACTTACGTTGCCTGAAACTTAAATCAGCCATTACCACATTGCAAGTCCTTTGCGTTACGCAAGAGGTTTGGTCCTTATTTTATTTATACTAAATCTGTGTTGGTTATGTTGCTAATTTGTATGCACGGATTCCACACTTATCAAATAAAAAAAATTTCGTTATTGTAAAAAAAAAAAAAAAGCCATTACCACCTTTCTATTTGTCCGATCTTGTTGCGTTAAAGTAGGATGATAGCTTTAATTAATAGATAACGTTAATTACCAAAAAATACGCAATCGGGGGTGCCACAGAAATCGCTTTCGCTTGAGTTTCATTTAAATTTCATACAAATTTAAGTAAAATTCAAGCGAAACCGATTTTTGAATATTCTTAAAACGGTGCGATTTGCGAAGACGGGAAGGGGCGTGGCAAAAATTTGAAACAAACCTGATCTGCGTGGGGTTTAAAGAAGTCTGTGTGGCAAATTTAGTTGCTCTAGCTCTTAGTCTCTGAGATCTAGGCCCTCACACAGACGGACGGACAGACGGACATGGCTATATCGACTCGGCTGTTGATGCTGATCAACAATATATATATATACTTTAAAGGGTCGGAGATGCTTCCTTCTTCCTGTTACATACATTGCAACGGAAACAATATCCCCTTTTACTTATTTTTTAAGAAATGATACAAAAATATATGCTACAATCAAGAATTATAAACTTGAATTTTGTTCTGTGCAGGTATTGGGATCTATGCATGCAACAATTGTTTTGTTTCTCGTTGAAAATCTTTCGATCCGATCAGTCTATATTATTTCACCCATTATTCCTGCAGGCAATTCCTCCTCCGAGCAAGTCACCAACAGCAGCGGCACTTGGAATGAGCTTGAAAAGTCGGCGAAATATGTTTGGAACGATGCATACTATCTGGGTGGGATGTTGGTGGGAATCAACTTCGTGGCCTGCTTCCTGTGGCACCACCTGTATCTGCGCCAGCGCATGATGGGAGCTCGGATGAGGATCGCCTGCTGCTCGCTGGTCTATCGCAAGACGCTTAGGCTGTCAATGAAGTCGGTGGGATCCACTCCGCCCGGACATCTGATCAATCTGATCTCGAACGATGTCAGTCGGCTGGATTATGCTCTGGTTTTCACGCACTACATCTGGATACTGCCCATCCATGCGGTGATCACCTGCTACATCATCTGGCAACAGATTGGTATCCCAGCTCTGGTCGGAGTCCTGGGACTCCTGCTGAAAACGGTGCCCGTCCAGACGGCTTTGAGCAAACTGACCTCCGTGCTGCGTCGAAAGATCGCCGAGCGCACCGATGTCCGAGTGGGAATCATGAATGAGCTGATGCAGGGCATCCAGGTCATCAAGATGTACGCCTGGGAGAACTCCTTCGAGGCCGTTGTGGCCGATGCCAGGCACAGTGAGATCCAACAGCTTCGGTATGCCAACTACCTCTATGGATTCCAGCGCACCACCCGCTTCTTCATCCAGCGCACCACGCTGTTCATCACCCTGGCAGCAGCCGCGCTGCTTGGCCAGAGCATCACCGCCGACTTCGTCTTCTCCGTCGTCATATACTACAATATCCTGCAGCTTGTGGCCGCTGTTTATTATCCCCTCGCCGTCAACTTGGCTGCCGAGGCGTTGGTTTCCCTCCGTCGCGTTCAGGCCTTTCTCCTGCAGGAGGATCGGGCCAAGAGAGTGGACAGCCTTAAGCCAGGAAAGCCGCAGGAGAGTGCCGATGAACGAGCCATTATCCTGAAGGATGTCACGGCCAGTTGGGAGAAGGAGAAGCCTCAGCAGACGTTGCAGCACTTGAATCTGAAGATTATGAGGGGACAGCTCTGCGCCATCATTGGTCCCGTTGGATCCGGAAAGAGTTCGTTCCTCCAGCTGCTGCTGGGCGAACTTCCCCTTGTTGATGGCCGAGTTATCATGCAGGACGAGCTCTCCTATGCGGCGCAGGAGCCTTGGCTCTTCGCCGGCACCGTGCGGAATAACATCCTCTTTGGCGAGCTGTACGATCATCAGAGATACCAGGAGGTCACCCGGGCCTGTGCCCTCGCCACGGACTTTCAGCAGTTGAGCAATGGCGATAAAACTGTTTTGGGAGATCGTGGAGCATCCCTCTCCGGGGGTCAACGGGCCCGCATCAGCCTGGCTAGGGCAGTCTATAAACCTGCTTCCATTTACCTGCTGGATGATCCCCTAAGTGCGGTAGATGCTCATGTCGGTCGACATCTCTTTGACGAGGTAATCGGACCACGTGGTCGTCTGGCAAAACAGAAGGCGACCCGGGTTCTGGTTACGCACCAGGTGCACTTTCTCTCTGAGGCCGATTGGATTGTGATTGTGGATCATGGTCGAGTCCTGATGCAGGGCACATACCAAGAGATCATCAGTAGCGACCTGGACTTTGCCAAATTGCTGGATTGTCCCGTTGAAGTCGCAGCTGTTGAGGATGATAAGCCATCAAAGCCGCTGGCTCCGCTCTGCGAAGCTGAAGATCTCGACGATGAGGAAGATGTTGATATAGACTCCCAAAGTCTGCAGCCATTGCGAAAGCCGAGCACCGTGTCTCAAGACAACAACAAGACGGTGAGTATCCCGAATCCTTGATTATAATAGCTAGCTCCAATTTTTAATATTCATAAATTTTTTCCACAGCTTAACGATCAGCCGAAAGTTGGTCCAACGGACAACAGCTCCGCAGAGACTCAGGCAACGGGAGGAATCTCCTCCCGAGTGTGGTACGAGTACTTCAGCGCGGGCAGCACCTTCCTCAGCTTCAGCTTCATGGTGTGCATCATGCTGCTGTCCCAGGTTGTTTGCAGCAGCTCCGACTACTTTGCCAACTTCTGGACACAGCAGGAGCACCTGCGATTCCAGGGAGAACCGACCAGATTCAGCACCTACCAGTGCATGTACATTTTCGGTGGTCTCATCGTTGGGGTCGTGATCATGACCACCTTCCGCGGATTCCTCTTCCTCAGGACATGCATGAACGCCTCCAAAGTGTTGCACGATCGAATGTTCAACTGTATTTTGCACGCGAGCATGAGATTCTTTCACAACAACAACTCGGGAAGGATTCTGAATCGATTCTCTAAGGACATCGGCACCATGGACGAATGGTTGCCCAGGAATATGCTGGAGTTTGTACAACATGGTCTGGTCATAGCTGGCATATTGGCTGTGATTCTAGTGGTCAATCCCGTGCTCTTTCCCGCCGTCGTTGTTGTGGCCATCATCGATCTGCTTGTGCTGAAACTGTACATGCGACCCTCGCAGGATCTCAAGCGCATGGAGGGCATTTGCCGCAGTCCCGTCTACTCGCATTTGACCTCCACTTTGACAGGCATATCGATCATTCGTTCGCGCCAGATGCAGCACGTGGCGGCCAAGGAGTTCGATCTGCTCCAGGATGTGCACAGCAGCGTCTGGCAGCTGGCGGAGGCCACAAACACGGCGCTCGGCCTCTGGGTGGACGCCATCAACTGCCTCTTCCTCACGGCAGTCACATTCAGCTTCATCGTCTCCAGCGAGGGTAAGTCCTTAGCTCCTCATTCTTTGATAATGATGATAACCCAAATTGATTCCAGTTACCTACAGCGGCAATGTTGGCCTGGCCATCTCGCAGGCCATCCTGCTCACCGGCATGGTGCAGTATTGCGTCCGTCAGGTGGCCGAATCTCTGCAGCAAATGACCAGCGTGGAACGTGTTCTGGAGTACACGGAACTGGAGCAAGAGTCCGACGCCTGTGACAGCAAGGAATTCCCCCAAAATTGGCCACCACATGGCAAGCTGGAATTCCGTGACATGAGTGTGCGCTATGATCCCAATGGATCCGCCGTCCTTAAGCATCTAAACTTGACCATTGAAGCAGGGTGGAAGGTGGGCATTGTGGGTCGCACAGGAGCAGGCAAATCCTCGCTGATTGGCGCCCTCTTTCGTCTGGCATACATTGAGGGAGGCATTTACATTGATGGCATTGAGACGGGCAGCATCTCGCTGGAAACGCTTCGCACCCGCATCTCCATCATTCCGCAGGATCCTGTGCTCTTCTCGGCCACCATTCGATATAACCTGGATCCCTTCGAGCGCTACAGCGACGCAGAGTTGTGGCGATCTCTCGAGGATGTCGAACTTCGATCGGCCATTCCTGGTCTGGACTACATGGTGACAGAGCGAGGCAGCAACTTCAGTGTGGGACAGCGACAGCTTCTCTGCCTGGCACGAGCAATTCTGCGCAACAACAAGGTCCTGGTACTGGACGAGGCCACAGCCAATGTGGATCTACTGTAAGTATTACTTTGTGAAGGTGCGATCCATATTCAAATTATCCTTTACTTCCAGAACTGATTTCCTCATTCAGCGCACAATTCGTGAAAAGTTCCATCATTGCACAGTGCTCACTGTAGCTCACAGATTGCACACCGTCATGGACTCGGATCGAATCATTGTCATGGATGCCGGTCATGCAGTCGAGTTCGATATACCCCATTTGCTGCTAAGGCAATCCCAGAGTATACTCCGAAACATGGTCGAGGCGACAGGCGGGGAGTCGGATGCACTGAAGAAGGTGGCCAGCGACTCCTTCGAGCGGATGCAGCAGCCTCGGGAGCACCGGAAGACAGATGAGAAGCAGTTGCTCAGGTTGCTGGAACGCAGCACTGGGATTCTCATAGAGAAACATTCTCGATCGTCACAATCTTAACTTAAAGAAGATAATCTTCTCTTTTTTTTTTGTTTTTTTTTGCAATTTTTTTGAAACTTTTTTTTTGTTTTTTTTCCTAGGTGTGGTAAATGTACTTTTAATAAACTAAACTAATAACTATTAATGGGTTTACAGTTGCTAAGTAGGACTAATTGGGATTACGGTTTTACGGACTTTTCACATCATTAAAAATGGAAAAAGTGGAGTAAGACCTTATTTTTTGTAGTGTACGGAGGCAATCACTTTCCACTAAGCGGCTATGATGACAGGTTGGTAAATTAGAGAGTTTCCGCCGATTTGAGGGTTAGAGCCAATCGCAGTGTTTGATCCGGCACGGTGACCATGCGGAGCACACAGTCCACGGGTTTCTCATTGAGGCACTGCAGCCAGAACTGGGTGGCACATTTACCGAGCAGGGAGTGGAGCTGCTTGAGGGCCACGCGGCGTCCGATGCAGGAACGCTGGCCAATGGCGAAGGGCAGACTGCCATGGGCCTGATGCACTTGCTCCGACTCGCCGAGAAACCAACGCTCGGGCCAAACCCTCAGTGGTTGCTCAAAATGTGATGGATCACGGCCAGATGTGTACAGCGAGATCAGCACCAAGGTCTGAAAGCAGCGAAAGAAATACGTTAACCAGCTGCGGAATTCGCGGTGGGTAAAACTAACATTCTTCTCGATACGATGGCCTCCAATTTGTGCATCTTGTGGCAGGTAGCGTCCAATGAAAGGTGCAACTGGATAGAGGCGGAGCGTTTCCTTGATCAGACCATGCAGCAGCTGCGACTCGGACGCGGCTCGCTCCTGCGAGATGCGTTGCTGGAGCACAGGATCCTGGGACAGAACAAACAAGGCCCACTGACTACTGAAGGCGGTCTGTAAGGGATTAATAGACGAGGGCAGCTAGGGAGTTAGTGACGTATTAACAGTTAATCAGTTGTTCGCTGCCGACCGTGTCACCTGCTGCTATGACCAGATCCAGGAATATGCGCCTGATCATCTCGCTGGGCACCGCAGCCGCCTGTAGCCTGTGATAGAGTGCCTCCTCCCGGTCTGGTTCCTCCTCCTGTTGCGATTTGATGCAGAGCTCTATGATTGCCGCGCCCTGTTGCAGCACCTCGCTGACATTCTCCTCGAAATCACGCCAAATCCGAAGGCCCAGCAACTGCGCCAATTTTGGCGGAAAGCTCATCAGTCTGGAGCTATGCTCGAAGACCTTGTGAACGATCTGCGTAAACTGATCGAGAGCGGACTGCATCTTGGGACAGGCCAATGCACTAGACCCAAACATGATGCCACAGAGTACTGAAAGATTACAAATCGAATCAAATTTGCAACGTAAAAAAAAATGTGTGACACTCTAAAGTATATAATTTGATCTTAAGTACAAAGTGTCTAATCAACTGTCCTAAGTATAAAAGTGTTTAAAGGCAAAGACTAAGAGAATGATTCTCTAAAGTAAATAAATTTATTCTTTATAAGCATCAACGACCAAGTTGTTATAAAAATATCCGTCGGTCTGTCTGCAGCGACAGAGCTAGAGTCACCGGAATTGTTATGTATCATAAGCAGACTAAGATTGTTTAAGAATATAGTCAAGCCTTCTTTTGCCTCGAATATAAAAAATATTTTAAAACGATTTACGACGACCTTAAGTTTTTGATTGTGTGTGTAAGAATTTTAAATAGACTAAGTGCAGGGTCTCTCATAGTCGAGCGGTCTCGACTGTTGCCTGTTCTACAAGTTTGTACAGTATTTCTGTAGTATTTTGTCATACATACCTTCGATAGACCAACGATACAATTGTTGCTCCAATTCGGGCAGTTCATAGTGCTTTCCATTTGTTTGCGCCTCTGCTGCCTCCGCCCGCCATTTGTCCACCAAGTGTCGCGTACAGCTCTCAATATGGACGTCCATCCAATTCAAATTACCATTGAGCAGCAGCCGATTAAGTATACGCCTATTGTGCAGCCACTCAGCGCCCTCCCTGCCGCATTTATAAGTTATGGATAAGAATTGAGAATTGAGAAGTGAGAATTGATTTGCAATTCATTTCATGCGCCACTTACATAAAGAAGAGTCCACGTTGGCAGGCATGTCGCTTGTTGTAGAACGTCCAGGCATCCGGCAGCGGATGCTGCGGATAGTGACCCTCTTGGAGAAAGATGCTGCGCATCAGATTGGCCGATGACACAAACACTGCATCCTGTGTGCCGCCCAAGCGTTCACGAAAGATGCCGCCATACTGCCGATGTCGGGCATCCACATATTTATGCAATCTGTTAAAGAACTTGCCCAAGTCAGCTGCATTTTCGATCACCATCATCACCATCTAACTCACTGTGGTGCTCCGCCGGCAGCAATCAAGTCGAAGAGTGTGCCTACGAGTGGTAATCCCTTGACGTGAGGTATGGGCACATATTTGGGCACAATCTGCAAACTGTGGTACGGATAGTTGCCATTCATTCGGCACTCGGCCTTAAACTGCGACATGACGCGCAACAGCAGCGTCTTCAGCAGCTGCAGCGCCCAGCGCAGCAGGTGCCTCTTCATCTCCAGTTGAAACGAGAATACCGATATGGGAGGGACACTTGGCAGGAGGCAAGGCACACGATTACCTTCCGAAACCCGACAAGGGCAAGGCCAGCACAGAACTGATTCGACATGCTGCCCGGCTTGTGCCTTATAACCGACACCGACACCGACTACGAGTCTCAAAAGAAAAAAAAAAAAAAAATAAAATACGAAGAGCGAAAAGCGAAGAGGCCGACTCTGAGCACGATAAGATCGTGGCTACCTTGGTCGCAATGCTTGGCAAAATGTAGCGACTACCTGCCCTTAGTATCTGGCAGATACAGATACATTGCCGACAATTCAACTCAATATCTGCCGTCCCTCATTCCAGTGTGCCTTAATGATATGCGCAAAATCCAATAAACGAACGAGCAAACGAAAGTAGACGCTGAGTGGACTGAAAATACCTTCTTCGATTCGGATATATATTGCTGGCCATGCAAATTCGTTTTCGGGAACGATATCACCAGACCTCAACTCATAACACGGTTACTCCTCCAACCTCTATAGACATACATATAAAAATACACATAAATATGTCACGTTCTTCCAAATGTAATGTTTTGGTTCCGCATTAATATACAATTACAACTGATGTAATTAAATTATCTGTGGGATAAATTACTCATATTTGGGTTATTTTTAGTCACCTATTTTTTAAATTCAGTATTCTTAAAAACAGCAATATAGAACTCAGTTCAATTAAGTGAGACAATTTAGTTACTACAGAAATAAAAACAAGTTACGGCAATTTGAGTTTATGTAATTGCGTTTTAAGGCTCAATATTTATTTGGGCCAAAAAATAAATTACATAATATTTAAAATATAAATATATTTGAAGTATGTATTTCAGAATTAGCTCAACTTTAACCCTTCAAAGAATATTACATTTTTTAGAAACTTGTACTAGATATTGTTGCTTTTATAAATTTAATTCTAATATAAATAATTAAAAGTGAAGAAAGAAAATCAGATTACTCCCAAATGTGACTTTCAAATGCTATTCAAACAATCATATTCAATACTATTATAAAAAAGTTAAAACGATTTTAAATTAAAAAAAATAAAAAACCTAAAAACTGTATTAACGGCTTATCAATTTTGTATAGTCAACAATTTTCATGTTGGCATGTGTGCTCTCAGTTGCCGCTCAACCGATAAGAGACAGCTGAGTGAGTGAGGCGTTTGTTTGGCAAACCAAATAATTCACTCTCTCTCCCACTGGGGGCACCGAAGAGACTCAGTTTGTCAGTCAAATATTGCGTTCCATTCAGTTTCAATTTCTGTTTCTGTTTCAGTTGTATTTGAGCTGTGCGCCGAGACGGTGTCTGAATCGGCGTTGCGGGCTCGATAAGATTTTTCGCGCTTGTGGATATATCGAAACGGTTGGTGTATTTTACGCACGTGTTACAACATCGAAAGCTTCAAGTGGTTCACACTAAAAAGCAACAATAAAGAATTAATCAATTAATAAGCAATTACAATGGTGCTGTGGAATGGCTCAACTTTGTGATAAAAATAAAACAATTAATTTGATTTCCACTTCATATGTAAAACAAAAAGAAATAATTTATTGACTATAAGCACATGTGCAGACAATTATATGCACACAAATTTATATGTATGTTAGTTGCCTTGGTGTGCAGCAATTTGCCTGTAGCTTTACGTCATTAATGTCTGATAATTTATTTTTCTGCCATTTGCATTGTAAAACATAAAGGTTTCCCATAAGTTTTTGATTGTGATATTTTTAAGCCAACAACAACCCCCGAACCGTGCCGTTGAATTGCCTCGCACCGATTGAGGTGTCCGCTTCGCTCCGCTCCGCCAACCCCCTTGGCCGACTCGCAACCACTTTGCTTGCCGGTTTGTTAGTCATTATCATTTCACCTAAGTATTATCATTTCTACCATCTGTCGTAAATAAACATATACAATGATTTGCCGACTCGAAGATTAATATTTTATGACATTTTTGCCTATTTATTAGAAATATCAGGTCGACAATCTGTGTGTTTTGCGAATTTTTTGAGCAAGTTAAAAAATAGATTTTTGTGGAACAACTGTTGCTTGTTGTTGTATGAATGAATCGAGAGAGAGAGAGAGAGAGAGAGAGAGAGAGAGAGAGAGAGAGAAAAATTCCAAGAGAGTACGTGGTGAATTCACTACCCGCTGACGTGGTGAATAAGCATTTGCTTTTAAGCGGTTTTTACGATGTTTAAAATTGTATTCTACGTTTTGGTGTCTTCTAAAAGCTTCGGAAATTTATAAAGCTGAACTGTATGGAAATTCATTTCAAATAAACTCTCAGTTTATTCTTAAATAAACTATGTAATAGCGGGCCCAGTAAGTTTTTACATACATTTTATTCTAGCCGTGAAATACTGAGTTCTTATATCTAAGTTTGGCTTAACTATTGAATGTTAATTAATTGATTTGTTTTTAAGACAATCCCAATTTATAAAATTGGTGTTATTTTTGTTCTTATCGATGAATTCAACGAATCATGGGGAACTTTCTCCTCCCTTTAGCTCCTCAGAATTGACTGAAATAAAGGGATCGCAATCTTAATGAAATGATTAAAGACTTCTCAATTAAATGTAATGGTCTGTTAAAGTGCTTGGTTACGAAATGTCGCAATAACAGTAAACATTTCATCGTCCCACACTCTCGGACTTATCAGCATTTATTGATACAGAAGGGTCGGAATATTGATCTTGATTCCTGGATAGATTGTTCAATTGAATGTGTTGGAGCCTAGGAAAAAGCGTTATGTGATTGTGTTATAACACAGTCTGATCGTCATCTAGCAAATCATAAGCCCCGTCAGGCCTGGTAATCTTGAAAGTAACATCTTTCAATGTAAAGTTTTACTTGCAAATGGGGATATAGAGCAAATGTCTCCCAAAAGTATAAGAACATTTAAGTATTAATAAAAAAAACATTCAAATGTTCTATCAGGTCGCCTTATCACACATGCTGTGAGTGCTCTGGATGAACGGCAATTAATAAAAATTATGATTATTGTCATAAAAAATGTGAAATTGTCAACGTCTTAAATCAAATTTGATTTACACTTAGGTGTCTGCATCTTATCAATTACAGACATTAGCCGAACAAATAAACAATAAAGTGAACGACCGATACGCACTTAAAAAAATATAAAAATAAAAATACATATACATATATCTACTATGTGCATAGACCTCTTCAGTCAGAGAAAGATAATGTAGCACAAAGTTCATATTTCATAGTATCTTATTTATCAGCTAAATTCACTTTTATCTGAGCAACAATTATTTGCTTTATTCCTGATTCTTAACTGAAATTCATGAAACTTGGGGTAGAAACTCTATTTGTAACCTGAGAAAAGTGAAAAACAATTGCGCAAATAAATTGGTAACATGATCTGTGTTTTGTGACAGAGAAGCAATTGCTTTTTATTTTTATTTAAGTCTGGATTTTGCAGAATGCACTAGTCTCCCGCCATATGGAACGATCAGTTTTCAATGCTGAGTCATAAAACAGTCTATACAAACTCTGAGTTATGTACTTCTGTATGTAGGCCTTTACAAAATCAGAATCTTTAATGGCAAAGCTTTTTTTAAATAATAATTCATATACGCGTATTAAATTTAATATCGTTCGTCACATAATTGAATATGAGAAACTTTGGGGCATGGAAATGCTTTCGTTGTCGATCTATTTTAGCAAATGCACATGGTATATATAAAATATACAATTCAAGGGAAACTCGTGAGAGAAGACGAGAGGAAGCGTGTGAATGCCAGATGCAAAGAACGAGAGCTTAAGCGAAATTACAATCACAGCTCCCAACGCTCTCAAGAACGCAAGTAACGTGAAATTGTCAGCCATCCAGCTCTTACCGGGCTCTGTGAAGATTTTAGTCACTAGTTGGGACAAAAACTTACATATAAGAAGTTTATTTCTTATTCACCTTAATTTCATCCATGTGAAATTCCCTTACTTTAATTAAGATAACAATTAAAACACAATCCAGACTGAACTGATTACGAATTAGTTTGTGACTATCAGTATAGAATATTGCGTACAAGGTCGTCTCGTTTATTGGGGTAGTACGCCAAGATAAGGAAGTATGCGCGGAGAGTCACGATGTTGATATGTTTTACAGTCAGGCTTTGTTGCAGAATGTGCCAAGTCTGGCGTTCGTCGTTCGACAAGATTAGTTTTCCTTATCAACTGATGAATTTATTTAATCATTGTGTATTTGACAGTAAGTAACAGTGCTCCCATGACAAAATGGATAGTAGTGCAAAGCCGGATCGAAAGAATCCCCGACAAAGGGCGAACATCTTGTCGCAATTGATATTTGCGTGGGCGGTACCATTGTTGTATCGTGGATCACGGAAAGGACTAAATACAGATGACTTAACTGAGTGCCTAAAGGAAGATCATTCGGAGCAGCTAGGCGATCGATTGGAAGAGTAAGAGACTGTCAATCATTTCATACTTTTAGTTACAAATCTTAACTCTCTTGCAGTGAATGGTACAAGGAGCTAGAACGCTCCGATCGCAAGTCTCGGAAGCCTCGTCTTCGAAATGCTTTGTTTCGATGCTTTCTGTGGCCAACGATCGTCAATGGAATCATGTGCTTCGTCTATATAGTGATCAAGTGAGTGAATTCTTAAAGAATATATGTTTCAAGCTCGACTGAGGCTACGCTTTTTCTTATAGAACTTTGATTCCTGCCGTACTTGCACAGTTGTTACTTCAATTCCAGAATTCAGCTTCCCCTGCTGTGGGAACTAATTTTACCGAAGCACTTAACCGCACTGTAAGATCTGTGACTTCCTTTGGACCACCTTCTGGTGATGGTAAGAAGAGTCTTCCTTTTCTATCTACATATCTATAATTCTCTGCTTCGACAGTCAATTCGCCCAATGCACTGGATACCAATGATCCCCTTAAGGAGCACATAAGGACTGTTGATTCTGCATCGGGCTCCAATTTAACAGAACTGAATGTATTCGAAGAGGCCACTTCATACGTCTGGAACGATCTTTATAGTCTTGGAACGGTGCTGGTTGGCTCAACGCTGGCTTGCTGCTTTCTGATACATCACCTGGACCTGAGGCAACGCATGATAGGAGCTCGAATGCGAATAGCTTGCTGTTCTTTGATCTACAGAAAAACCCTCCGACTATCCATGAAGGCGGCGGGTCAAACACCAGCAGGATACCTCATCAATCTGCTTTCCAATGATGTAAATCGCCTCGATTATGGCTTTATTTTTATGCATTGGATATGGATAATGCCAATTCAAGCGGTGTTAACTTGTTATCTCATTTGGTTGCGCATTGGAATCCCCGCCCTAGTTGGTGTCATCGGATTGCTGCTGAAAACCGTCCCCCTCCAGTCGGCATTGAGTAAACTGACCTCGGTGCTTCGGATGCGGATTGCAGAGCGAACGGATGCTCGAGTGGGAATCATGAATGAGCTGGTGCAGGGCATTCAGGTGATCAAGATGTACGCCTGGGAGAAACCCTTCCAGGCGGTCGTCGCGGAAGCCAGACGATGCGAGATCCAACAGATTCGCTACGCTTCCTACCTGCGTGGATTCTACCTCAGCACAATGGTTTTCACGGAGCGTTCCACTTTGTACATAACTCTCGCTGCAGCAGCTTTAATGGGACAGAAAATTACGGCAGACTTTGTATTTTCCGCAGCCAGTTACTACAATATCCTCCAGTTAGTAGCCGCCATTTGGTATCCGCTTGCAGTAACCTTCGGAGCCGAGGCTTTAGTATCTCTGCGTCGAATCCAGGCCTATCTTCAGATGGAAGGTCGAGATGAGAAAGTTCATGGGCTGACGCACAAGCGGGACCAAAATGGTGGAGATCCACGAGCCATTGTCCTCAAGGATATCAATGCCAGCTGGGATTTGGAGAAACCACAACGCACCCTTCAGAGTTTCAATCTGCAGATCGAAAAGGGACAGCTCTGTGCAGTCATTGGCCCAGTTGGAGCTGGCAAGAGTTCCTTGTTCCAGTTGCTGCTCGGAGAGCTTCCCATTGTCGACGGCGGTGTGATTATGCAAGGAGAACTTTCCTACGCCTCGCAGGAGCCTTGGCTCTTCACTGGCACCGTACGGAATAATATTCTTTTCGGTGAGCAGTACGATCGTAAAAGATACCAGGAGGTAACCCGATGCTGTGCTCTCAGCACGGACTTCCAGCAGCTGAGCAACGGCGACAAAACAATTGTAGGAGAGCGTGGAGCATCCCTCTCCGGGGGCCAACGGGCTCGCATCAGCCTGGCTAGGGCTGTCTATAAACCTGCATCCATTTACCTTCTGGATGATCCTCTAAGCGCGGTAGATGCTCATGTCGGTCGACATCTCTTTGACGAGGTCATTGGACCACGTGGTCGTCTGGCACAACAGAAGGCGACCCGGGTTCTGGTGACGCACCAAGTGCACTTTCTGTCTGAGGCCGATTGGATTGTGATTGTGGATCAAGGTCGCATTCTGAAGCAAGGAACGTATCAGGACCTGATTAACAGTGAACTAGACTTTGCCAAATTGCTAGAGCGTCCCAAGGAGTCGGAATTAACAAAAAGTGTAGGAAGCTCATCATCCAATACTACACTCAGTGCCCACGATGAGTCAGAGGAAGATGACATTCCCTACATCGATGGCGTTCAGGATGGTTATCAACCATTGCGGAAGCACAGCAACTCCATCCATGGCAGCAAATCGGTGAGTTTATCATTGGGTAACCAGACCATTTTCCAACTGAAGCTTTTACTCCTGTCCACAGCTCAACAGCACTGATCAGGCAGACGATGAAGATGAAGAGGAACTAGCCGAAGCACAGGCATCGGGAGGTGTCGCAGGACGCGTGTGGTACGAGTATTTCCGAGCAGGTAGCACCTTCCTCAGCTTCAGCTTCATGGTGTGCATCATGTTGCTGTCCCAGGTTGTATGCAGCAGTTCCGATTACTTTGCCAATATTTGGACGCAGCAAGAAGATTTAAGATCCCAGGAAGAGCCCACCAGCTTCACCACCTTCGAGTGCATGTACATCTATGGAGGTCTCATTATCGCCGTCGTGGTTATGACAACATTCAGAGGATTTCTGTTCTTCAAGACGTGCATGCATGCCTCGAAGGTGTTGCACGATCGAATGTTCAGCAGTATTCTCCATGCCACAATGCGGTTCTTCGACACGAACCCCTCGGGTCGCATTCTTAACCGGTTCTCCAAGGATATGGGGGCCATTGATGAGCTGTTGCCACGGGCCATGATGGACTTTATTCAGATTGCCCTTGTCATGTTCGGTATATTGATAGTAATCTCTGTGGTTAATCCCATTTTGATGGCGGCCATGCTGATTGTGGCTATCATCGATATGCTCATCCTTAAGCTCTATCTGCGTCCATCCCAAGATCTGAAGAGACTTGAGGGAATTTGTCGCAGTCCTGTCTTCTCGCACTTGAGTTCATCCTTGATGGGTCTATCGATTATACGCTCACGTCAGATGCAGGAGGTGGTGGCCAAGGAGTTTGATCTCCTTCAGGATGTGCACAGCAGCGTCTGGCAACTGATGATGTCGGCTAACACGGCATTGGGACTCTGGTTGGACTGTGTCAGTTGTGCCTTCCTGACAGCCGTTACTTTCAGCTTTATTATCACCAGCGAAAGTGAGTCTTAAATCTAAATTCCAGTTCTTATTTAAGTAACCTTTGCAATCCGTCCAGCTACATATAGCGGCAACGTTGGCTTAGCCATTTCACAGGCAATGATCCTCACCGGCATGGTTCAGTATGGCGTTCGCCAGGTGGCCGAGTCTCTGCAACAAATGACAAGCGTGGAGCGTGTTTTGCAGTACACGGAGTTGGAGCAGGAATCGTCCCAACCACTGGGTAAGGAGCCATCTCAACAGTGGCCAACTCTTGGTCAGGTTGAGCTGCGCGACATGAGCTGTCGCTATGATCCCAATGGATCCGCCGTCCTAAAGCATCTCAACTTGACCATTGAGGCAGGGTGGAAGGTGGGCATCGTGGGTCGAACAGGAGCAGGTAAGTCCTCGCTGATTGGAGCACTCTTTCGTCTGGCATACATTGAGGGAGGCATCTACATTGATGGCATCGAGACGGGCAGCATCTCGCTGGAAACGCTTCGCACCCGCATCTCCATCATTCCACAGGATCCTGTGCTCTTCTCGGCCACCATTCGCTATAACCTGGATCCCTTCGAGCGCTACAGCGACGCAGAGTTGTGGCGATCTCTCGAGGATGTCGAACTTCGATCGGCCATTCCTGGTCTGGACTACATGGTGACAGAGCGAGGCAGCAACTTCAGTGTGGGACAGCGACAGCTCCTCTGCCTGGCACGTGCAATCCTTCGCAACAACAAGGTCCTGGTACTGGACGAGGCCACAGCCAATGTGGATCCACAGTAAGTGGTTAATTAATTAATAATGCAATAGTTGATCACTAAAGTCTCAATTTACTCTGGTATTAATAGAACGGATTCCTTGATTCAACGCACGATTCGAGTCAAGTTCCGTCATTGCACAGTGCTCACTGTAGCTCATAGATTGCACACCGTCATGGATTCGGATCGTATTATTGTCATGGATGCTGGCAATGCGGTGGAATTCGATGTACCCCATTTGCTGTTGAAGAAATCTCATGGAGTACTGAGGCAGATGGTTGAAGCGACAGGGGGGGAGTCGGATGCACTTAAGAAGATGGCCAGCGATTCCTTCAAGCGAATGCAGCAGCAGAGGGAAGCGCAACGAGCTGACGAGGAGCAGGATTAGAAGCAATAAGTGGATCACTTGAATTCATCCAAAATTTAAAGACATGAGGGTTTTTTCTGATAGAGATACGCGACAAAAGTTTCAATGATGTAGTAGTCCTGGTGCTATCATATATTATCTCTGAGCTGTACCAAATGATATACTTATGTTTGTGTAAGTCTGTAAGCATGTACTTATGTTCGATTTTGTGTAGCTTAGTTAAGTGAATAGTGGTTTAACGGTGTCCAGTGTCACTTTTTCAGACAGGTTTATTACTTAATATCTATACATATACTGCCTTATATATAAGCTTTAAACATCAAATGCAATACATGCAATACAATCAAAAGGTTGAATGAAAATGTATCAAAATTTCCACAAATGTTTTTTTATGTTTAAACTTAAGTATTTATTATGTAACACAAATACCTACCGAGAACTCAAATAAAATACATAAACTAGTATATCCTAGCTATGTGGTTAGAAATGGAATTAAATGAGCTTCTCTTATTCGAAATTTTCTCATGTGCAACCTTTAATTGAGATTAAGGCAATTTTTCACTTTTCCGATTTCATGCATAATGCAGTAAGTTAGTATTATAAACATTATATTCATAAATCTATATATTATGTACATATACAATAATAACAGTTGCACTGTTAACTCAGTACTTGATACATTAGCTAGGAAAACTAATTGCATCAGTAACAATATTTTTTATTATCAATAAATAAATAAATATTTTAAAATAAAATTGATTTTATGTTGCTTTTAATGAGGATTATAATTTCTCCTTGCCCAGTCTGAGGCTAAAACTATTACACGCGTGCAATTGGACTAGCAGGTGGGGGATATTGGCACTACAAAGAACGGCTTACTATAATTTATGTGATGTCCCAACTAAACGGACAGCTTGTGTGTTTCTTTTGAAAATAAACCATAACAAAAGCCAACAAAATTTAATATTATTTACAGATTATCAGCATAGGGTGAATTGGGATAGTACGCAGAGATAAGAAAGTATATGCTGAGAGCCACGTTGATAATGGGTTTCACAGACCAGCTTTCTTGCAGATATGTACCCAACTCGGCGCATGTTTTTTATCAAGATTAGTGCTCTTCTGACAGTGGGTAACAGTGCTCTCATGTCAAAATGGATAGTAGCGCCAAACCGGAACGAAAAAATTTCCGACAAGGGGCAAATATCTTGTCCCAATTGTTATTTGCATGGGCGGTGCCATTATTGTATCGTGGGTCGCGACAAGGCCTGAATACAGATGATCTAACTGAGTGCCTAAAGGAGGATCATTCGCAGCCGCTGGGCGATCGATTGGAAGAGTAAGAGACTGTCAATCATCTCATACTTTTAGATACAAATCATAGCTCTCTTGCAGTGAGTGGCACAAAGAGCTGGAACGATCACATCGCAAGTCGCGGGAGCCTAGTCTGAGAAATGCATTGTTTCGATGCTTTCTATGGCCAACGATCGCCAATGGAATCATGTGCTTCGTCGTCATAGTGATCAGGTGAGTAAATCCATTATTATTATCTTTCAGGCTTAACTCAAACTAAACAACTTATTACAGAACCCTTATACCCGCGGTAATTGCTCAGTTGTTGCTTCAATTCCAGAGCTCGCCTTCCTCTGTTGCGGAGACTAACATTACCGACCTGCTTAACCGCACCGTAAAGTCCGTTACGAACTTTGCAGCACTTTCGGAAGATGGTAGGTACTTAAGGTTCTTAAAGAGCTAAATACGCAAAATTTTGTATTAAAAGTTGGTATGTAAGTATACAAAGATTGTTATATAATTTAGCCCCGACCCCATTAATCACCACAACAAGAAGAAGACTTATTATATTAGCAGATATGTTATATCTGCCTAATTCTCTGCTTTCATCATCAGGCAATTCATCCAATTCTTTGGATACCGATGATCTCCTTAAGAAGCACGTAAGGATTTCTGATTCTGTTTGGAATGATCCTCATAGTCTTGGAATGATATTGGTTGGTTCAACGATAGCTTGCTGCTTTCTGAGACATCACCTGGACCTGAGGCAAATCTTGATTGGAGCTCAAATGCGAATAGCTTGCTCCTCCCTAATCTACCGAAAGACCCTCCGACTATCCATGAAGGCAGCGGGCCAAACCTCCGCAGGATATCTTATCAACCTGCTTTCCAATGATGTAAATCGTCTAGATAATGGATTCTTTTACATGCACTGGATATGGATAATGCCTATCCATGCGGTGCTTACTTGTTATCTCATTTGGTTGAGCATTGGAATCCCCGCCCTAGTTGGTGTCATCGGATTGCTGCTGAAAACCGTCCCCCTCCAGTCGGCATTGAGTAAACTGACCTCGGTGCTTCGGATGCGGATTGCAGAGCGAACGGATGCTCGAGTGGGAATCATGAACGAGCTGGTGCAGGGCATTCAGGTGATCAAGATGTACGCCTGGGAGAAACCCTTCCAGGCGGTCGTCGCGGAAGCCAGACGATGCGAGATCCAACAGATTCGCTACGCTTCATACCTGCGGGGATTCTACCTCAGCACTAGAGTGTTCACGGACCGTTCCACTTTGTACATTACTCTCGCTGCGGCAGCTTTGATGGGACAGAAAATCACGGCAGATTTTGTATTTTCCGCCGCCAGTTACTACAATATCCTCCAGTTGGTGGTTGCTAATTGGTATCCCCTTGCAGTTACATTTGGGGCCGAGGCTTTAGTATCTCTGCGCCGAATCCAGGCATACCTGCAGATGGAACGTCGAGATGAGAAAGTTCATGGGCTGATACACAAGCGGGAACAGAATGCTGGAGATCCACGAGCCATTGTCCTCAAGGATATCAATGCCAGCTGGGATTTGGAGAACCCGCAACGCACCCTTCAGAGCTTCAATCTGCAGATCGAAAAGGGACAGCTCTGTGCAGTCATTGGCCCAGTTGGAGCTGGCAAGAGTTCCTTGTTCCAGTTGCTGCTCGGAGAGCTTCCCATTGTCGACGGCGGTGTGATTATGCAAGGAGAACTTTCCTACGCCTCGCAGGAGCCTTGGCTCTTCACTGGCACCGTACGGAATAACATTCTTTTCGGTGAGCAGTACGATCTTAAGAGATACCAGGAGGTAACCCGATGCTGTGCTCTCAGCACGGACTTCCAGCAGCTGAGCAACGGCGACAAAACAATTGTAGGAGAGCGTGGAGCATCCCTCTCCGGGGGCCAACGGGCTCGCATCAGCCTGGCTAGGGCTGTCTATAAACCGGCTTCCATTTACCTGCTGGATGATCCCCTAAGTGCGGTAGATGCTCATGTCGGTCGACATCTCTTTGACGAGGTCATTGGACCACGTGGTCGTCTGGCACAGCAGAAGGCGACCCGTGTCCTGGTTACGCACCAAGTCCACTTTCTGTCTGAGGCCGATTGGATTGTGATTGTGGATCAAGGCCGCATTCTGAGGCAAGGAACGTATCAGGACCTCATCAACAGTGAACTGGACTTTGCCAAGTTGCTAGAGCGTCCCAAGGAGTCGGAATTATCAAAAAGTGTAGGAAGCTCATCATCCAATACTACACTCAGTGCGCACGATGAGTCGGAGGAAGATGACATTCCCTTCATCGATGGCGTACAGGATGGTTATCAACCATTGCGGAAGCACAGCAACTCCATCCATGGCAGCAAATCGGTGAGTTTATCATTGGGTAACCAGACCATTTTCCAACTGAAGCTTTTACTCCTGTCCACAGCTTAACAGAACTGATCAGGCTATAGATGAAGACGAGGATAAACAAGCTGAGGCACAGGCATCGGGAGGTGTCTCAGGACGCGTGTGGTACGAGTATTTCCGAGCAGGTAGCACCTTCCTCAGCTTCAGCTTCATGATGTGCATCATGTTGCTGTCCCAGGTTGTTTGCAGCAGTTCCGACTACTTTGCCAATATCTGGACGCAGCAGGAACACTTAAGATCCCTGGAAGAGCCCACCAGCTTCACCACCTTCGAGTGCATGTACATCTATGGAGGTCTCATCATCGCCGTCGTGGTTATGACAACATTCAGAGGATTTCTGTTCTTTAAGACGTGCATGCATGCCTCGAAGGTGTTGCACGATCGAATGTTCAGCAGTATTCTCCATGCCACAATGCGGTTTTTCGATACGAACCCCTCGGGTCGCATTCTTAACCGGTTCTCCAAGGATATGGGGGCTATTGATGAGCTGTTGCCACGGGCCATGATGGACTTTATTCAAAATGCTTTGGTCATGTTTGGTATATTTATAGTCATCTCTATGGTTAATCCAGTTTTGATTGGTCCCATGCTGATTGTGGCTATCATCATATATCTCATCCTAAAGCTCTATCTGCGTCCTTCGCAGGATCTAAAGAGACTGGAGGGAATTTGTCGTAGTCCCGTCTTCTCGCACTTGAGCTCATCCTTGATGGGTCTATCGATTATACGCTCACGTCAGATGCAGGAGGTGGTGGCCAAGGAGTTTGATCTCCTTCAGGATGTGCACAGCAGCGTCTGGCAACTGATGATGTCGGCCAACACGGCATTGGGACTCTGGTTGGATTGTGTTACTTCCGCATTCTTAACGGCCGTCACTTTCAGCTTTATCATTCCCAGCGAAAGTAAGTCCCAGAATTAACCACAATTTTTATTTACGTAATGTTTTTAATCCTTTCCAGCTACATATAGCGGCAACGTTGGCTTAGCCATTTCACAGGCTATGATGCTATCAGGTATGATACAATTTGGGGTCCGACAAGTGGCCGAATCCCTGCAACAAATGACAAGCGTGGAGCGTGTTTTGCAGTACACGGAGTTGGAGCAGGAATCGTCCCATCCACTGGGTATGGAGCCATCTCAACAGTGGCCCACTCTTGGTCAGGTTGACCTGCGCGATATGAGCTGTCGCTATGATCCCAATGGATCCGCCGTCCTAAAGCATCTCAACTTGACCATTGAGGCAGGGTGGAAGGTGGGCATTGTGGGTCGCACAGGAGCAGGCAAGTCCTCGCTGATTGGAGCACTCTTTCGTCTGGCATACATTGCGGGAGGCATCTACATTGATGGCATCGAGACAGGCAGCATCTCGCTGGAAACGCTTCGCACCCGCATCTCCATCATTCCACAGGATCCTGTGCTCTTCTCGGCCAACATTCGCTATAACCTGGATCCCTTCGAGCGCTACAGCGAAGCAGAGTTGTGGCGATCTCTCGAAGAGGTGGAGCTACGATCGGCCATTCCTGGCCTGGACTTCATGGTGACAGAGCGAGGCAGCAACTTCAGTGTGGGACAGCGACAGCTCCTCTGCCTGGCACGTGCAATCCTTCGCAACAACAAGGTCCTGGTACTGGACGAGGCCACAGCCAATGTGGATCCACAGTAAGTGGTTAATTAATTAATAATGCAATGGTTGATCACTGAAGTCTCAATTTACTCTGGTATTTATAGAACGGATTCCTTGATTCAACGCACGATTCGAGTCAAGTTCCGTCATTGCACAGTGCTCACTGTAGCTCATAGATTGCACACCGTCATGGACTCGGATCGTATTATTGTCATGGATGCTGGCAATGCGGTGGAATTCGATGTACCCCATTTGCTGTTGAAGAAATCTCATGGAGTACTGAGGCAGATGGTTGAAGCGACTGGGGGGGAGTCGGATGCACTTAAGAAGATGGCCAGCGATTCCTTCAAGCGAATGCAGCAGCAGAGGGAAGCGCAAAGAGCTGACGAGGAGCAGGAGCAGTATTAGAAGTAATAATAATATCCGAAAATAAAACAACTGTAGGCTTTTCTGATATAGATACTCGACAAAAGTTTCAGCGATCTGGTATTCCTTATATGTATCACTGAACAAAAACTGTACCAAAATAAAATACTTATGAAAATAATTTATAAGTTTAGTCAATTTAAGAGTCAGTGATTTTCTCTCCCTAGGCCAAAATTTACACTTGCCAAGACGACCTAAGTCATACGCCATCAATACACTGTGGACGGCAGTCCGCACTAGTGACGAAAGCAGACCCCAAAAAATAAACAAAAAACAGAAATGTACTGGGCTGCAGGCTTCTTACGATATAGACAGATAGATTTAATATGGCGGATCAATTATTTCTATTGGTCGAATATTTTAATAAAAAATCGGACTATACAAACTTTAAGTAAAAACGTGTTTGTTGGCCTGCTAAAACTGCTTGCAACTCGTGTAGAGCTCTTTTTTATATGAATAAATGTAGAGAGCTATAATCTAATTTATCTTAGTGGAATGTATGTGATTATTTCCTTACTAAGATAACAACTTATTAAAATAAAAAGTCCAGACTATTAGATACAGATTTCCAAGAAGCAACATAGGGTTTATTGTGGTAGTACACAAAGATAAACAATCATATGCTAAAAGTCATGCAGATGTGTGCCCAATTTTTGATTTCCTTATTACCACGAGAGCTTGAGTTATCGTAGTGTGTATCAACCAGAGGTCTCAATTCGCACTACAAAAGAACGGTTTACTATAATTTATAAGATGTCTCAACCAAGCGGCCAGCTTGTGTTTCTTTTTAAAATAAACCATAACAAAAGCCAACAAAATTTAATATTATTTACAGATTATCAGCATAGGGTGAATTGGGATAGTACGCAGAGATAAGAAAGTATATGCTGCATGCTGATAATGGGCTTTATAGACCAGCTTTCTTGCAGAATTGTACCCGACTCGGCACATGTTGCGCGTCAGAATCAGTGTTCTTCTGACAATAGCTAACAGTGCTCTCATGTCAAAATGGATAGTAGCGCCAAACCGGAACGAAAGAATCTACGACAAGGAGCAAATATCTTGTCCCAATTAATATTTGCATGGGCGGTGCCATTATTGTATCGTGGATCGCGACAAGGTCTGAATACAGATGATCTAACTGAGTGTCTAAAGGAAGATCATTCGCAGCCGCTGGGCGATCGATTGGAAGAGTAAGAGACTGTCAATCATCTCATACTTTTAGATACAAATCATAGCTCTCTTGCAGTGAGTGGCACAAAGAGCTGGAACGATCACATCGCAAGTCGCGGGAGCCTAGTCTGAGAAATACATTGTTTCGATGCTTTCTATGGCCAACGATCATCAATGGAATCATGTGCTTCGTCTATATAGTGATTAAGTGAGTAAACCATTAAACACAAGATGGACTTAGTCAAAACAAATTTTTACAGAACCCTGATACCCGCGATACTTGCTCAGTTGTTACTTCAAATCCAGAACGCTCCTTTCCCTGCTGTGGAAACCAACTTAACCGAGATACTTAACAGCAATGTAAAGTCGGTGACTGCCTTTGAAGCACCTGATTTCGCATCGGGTTCCAATTTAACCAAATTGAATATCTTCGAAGAAGCTACTTTATATGTTTGGAATGATCTTAATAGTCTTGGGACGGCTCTGGTTGGCACAACGCTGGCTTGCGGCTTCCTCAAATATCACATGGAACTAAGTCAACGCTTGACAGGAGCTCGAATGCGGATAGCCTGCTGTTCCTTGATATACCGAAAGACAGTTCGACTGTCCATGAAGGCGGTGGGTCAAACCTCTGCAGGATACCTTATCAATCTGCTTTCCAACGATGTAACTCGTCTCGATTATGGCTTTATTTTTATGCATTGGATATGGATAATGCCGATTCATGCGGTGCTCACTTGCTATATAATTTGGTTGCGCATTGGAATCCCTGCCATAGCTGGTGTCGTCGGGTTGCTGCTACAAACCTTGCCCATACAGTCGGCATTGAGTAAACTGACCTCGGTGCTTCGGATGCGGATTGCAGAGAGAACGGATGCTCGAGTCGGAATCATGAACGAGCTAGTACATGGCATACAAGTCATCAAGATGTACGCCTGGGAGAAACCCTTCCAGGCGGTCGTCGCTGAAGCCAGACGAAATGAGGTCCAACAAATTCGCTACGCTTCGTACTTGAATGGATTATACAACAGCACAATAGATATCACGGACCGTTCGGCTCTGTTTATTACACTTGCCGCGGCAGCTTTGATGGGACAGAAAATTACGCCGGACTTTGTGTTTTCCACCGCAGGTTACTATATGACTCTCCAGATAGTGGCCGCCATTTAGTGTCCTCTTGCACTCTCCTTTGGAGCCCAGGCTTTGGTATCACTGCGTCGAATCCAGGCATATCTGCAGGTGGAAGGTCAAAATGAGAAAGTCCATGGGCTGACACACAAGCGGGAACAGGATGGTGGAGATTCACGAGCCATTGTCCTCAAGGATATCAATGCCAGCTGGGATTTGGAGAAACCACAACGCACCCTTCAGAGTTTCAATCTGCAGATCGAAAAGGGACAGCTCTGTGCAGTCATTGGCCCAGTTGGAGCTGGCAAGAGTTCCTTGTTCCAGTTGCTGCTCGGAGAGCTTCCCATTGTCGACGGCGGTGTGATTATGCAAGGAGAACTTTCCTACGCCTCGCAGGAGCCTTGGCTCTTCACTGGCACCGTACGGAATAACATTCTTTTCGGTGAGCAGTACGATCTTAAGAGATACCAGGAGGTAACCCGATGCTGTGCTCTCAGCACGGACTTCCAGCAGCTGAGCAACGGCGACAAAACATTTGTAGGAGAGCGTGGAGCATCCCTCTCCGGGGGCCAACGGACTCGGATCAGCCTCGCTAGGGCTGTCTATAAACCGGCTTCCATTTACCTGCTGGATGATCCCCTAAGTGCGGTAGATGCTCATGTCGGTCGACATCTCTTTGACGAGGTCATTGGACCACGTGGTCGTCTGGCACAGCAGAAGGCGACCCGTGTCCTGGTTACGCACCAAGTGCACTTTCTGTCTGAGGCCGATTGGATTGTGATTGTGGATCAAGGCCGCATTCTGAGGCAAGGAACGTATCAGGACCTCATCAACAGTGAACTGGACTTTGCCAAGTTGCTAGAGCGTCCCAAGGAGTCGGAATTATCAAAAAGTGTAGGAAGCTCATCATCCAATACTACACTCAGTGCGCACGATGAGTCGGAGGAAGATGACATTCCCTTCATCGATGGCGTACAGGATGGTTATCAACCATTGCGGAAGCACAGCAACTCCATCCATGGCAGCAAATCGGTGAGTTTATCATTGGGTAACCAGACCATTTTCCAACTGAAGCTTTTACTCCTGTCCACAGCTTAACAGAACTGATCAGGCGATAGATGAAGACGAGGATGAACAAGCTGAGGCACAGGCATCGGGAGGTGTCTCAGGACGCGTGTGGTACGAGTATTTCCGAGCAGGTAGCACCTTCCTCAGCTTCAGCTTCATGATGTGCATCATGTTGCTGTCCCAGGTTGTTTGCAGCAGTTCCGACTACTTTGCCAATATCTGGACGCAGCAGGAACACTTAAGATCCCAGGGTGAACCCACCAGTTTTACCACCTTCGAGTGCATGTACATCTATGGAGGTCTCATCATCGCCTTAGTGGTAGTTACAATATTAAGAGGATTTCTGTTCTTCAAGACGTGCATGCATGCCTCGAAGGTGTTGCACGATCGAATGTTCAGCAGTATTCTCCATGCCACAATGCGGTTCTTTGATACGAACCCCTCGGGTCGCATTCTTAATCGGTTCTCCAAGGATTTGGGAGCCATTGATGAACTGTTACCGCGGACCATGTTGGACGTAATAACTATTGCTTTAACATTGTTGGGAATTTTGATAGTAATCTCTGTGGTTAATCCCATTTTGATGGCGGCCATGCTGATTGTGGCTATCATCGATATGCTCATCCTTAAGCTCTATCTGCGTCCATCCCAAGATCTGAAGCGACTTGAGGGAATTTGTCGTAGTCCCGTCTTCTCGCACTTGAGCTCATCCTTGATGGGTCTATCGATTATACGCTCACGTCAGATGCAAGAGGTAGTGGCCAAGGAGTTCGACCTTCTCCAGGATGTGCACAGCAGCGTCTGGCAACTGATGATGGCGACCAGCACGGCTTTGGGACTCTGGTTAGATTGTGTCAGTTGTGCCTTCCTGACAGCCGTTACTTTCAGCTTTATTATCACCAGCGAAAGTGAGTCTTAAATCTAAATTCCAGTTCTTATTTAAGTAACCTTTGCAATCCTTCCAGCTACATATAGCGGCAACGTTGGCTTAGCCATTTCACAGGCTATGGTCATCACCGGCATGGTTCAGTATGGCGTTCGCCAGGTGGCCGAATCTCTCCAACAAATGACAAGCGTAGAGCGTGTTTTGCAGTACACGGAGTTGGAGCAGGAATCGTCCCAGCCACTGGGAAAGGAGCCATCTCAACAGTGGCCTACTCTCGGTCAGGTTGAGCTGCGCGACATGAGCTGTCGCTATGATCCCAATGGATCCGCCATCCTCAAGCATCTCAACTTGACCATTGAGGCAGGGTGGAAGGTGGGCATTGTGGGTCGCACAGGAGCAGGCAAATCCTCGCTGATTGGAGCCCTCTTTCGTCTGGCAAACATTGAGGGAGGCATCTATATTGATGGCATTGAAACTGGCAGCATCTCGCTGGAAATGCTTCGCACCCGCATCTCCATCATTCCACAAGATCCTGTGCTCTTCTCGGCCACCATTCGCTATAACCTGGATCCCTTCGAGCGCTACAGCGACGCAGAGTTGTGGCGATCTCTCGAAGAGGTGGAGCTACGATCGGCCATTCCTGGCCTGGACTTCATGGTGACAGAGCGAGGCAGCAACTTCAGTGTGGGACAGCGACAGCTCCTCTGCCTAGCACGTGCAATCCTTCGCAACAACAAGGTCCTGGTACTGGACGAGGCCACAGCCAATGTGGATCCACAGTAAGTGGTTAATTAATTAATAATGCAATGGTTGATCACTGAAGTCTCAATTTACTCTGGTATTTATAGAACGGATTCCTTGATTCAACGCACGATTCGAGTCAAGTTCCGTCATTGCACAGTGCTCACTGTAGCTCATAGATTGCACACCGTCATGGACTCGGATCGCATTATTGTCATGGATGCCGGCAATGCGGTGGAATTCGATGTACCCCATTTGCTGTTGAAGAAATCTCATGGTGTACTGAGGCAGATGGTTGAAGCGACAGGGGGGGAGTCGGATGCACTTAAGAAGATGGCCAGCGAATCATTCAAGCGAATGCAGCAGCAGAGGGAAGCGCAACGAGTTGACGAGGATCCGGAGAAAGATTAAAAGCAATAGGTACAACCCTTATAATTTTCGTTATCTCAAAATTAATGATTTCTGGACTTTTTCTCATAGTGTAAAAATTATAATATATATAAATCAGAGCTCCCGAAAATCGGTATATTTTTTTCATGGTGCTGGTTGAAATAACCTGTGAGCCACTTTATAAAGCTTCTTTGCAATTCATACTAATATTACCTACTACAAGCCTGCATTGCCACAAAACCTAAACACACTGTCTGCAGCCCTGGTTTTTTCTGCAACGCAAATAGAACATAAATACATACTGTTGTGTCGTACCTGTGGTATATATGTATGTACATTGCATGTACAGTGCTCCACAAATGTCTTCATACAGCATAAACTTGTAAAATTTGCGTATAATAAAGATGTTTTGATGCGGTTTTCTTATATTAATCTTTTATTTACTTAAATCCCGTTCTAATGATACCAAAATTTCTTTAACCCATTAAGTACCCATCGACAATTTTGAATTTGAAAAAAAAGTCAATTTTTCAAAATTTTTCCTCGATTTTTTCCAAAAAATTTTTTGATGCAGAAAAATTCTTCAAACAATTCTAAGAGTGACTGCAAAAAAATTTTTCAAAAATATTTTTGCTAGTATTTTTTATAATTTTTTAAAAATCCTAAAAATGACGATTTTAACCCCTTTTTCATACTTTTCTCACAAAAAGTGGCTTTTTTGCAGTTTTCAAAAAATTATAAAAAATACTAGCAAAAATATTTTTGAAAAATTTTTTTTGCAGTCACTCTTAGAATTGTTTGAAGAATTTTTCTGCATCAAAAAATTTTTTGGAAAAAATCGAGGAAAAATTTAGAAAAATTGACTTTTTTTCAAATTCAAAATTTTCGATGGGTACTAATGGGCTAAAGAAATTTTGGTATCATAAGAACGGGATTTAAGTGAATAAAAGATTAATATAAGAAAACCGCATCAAAACATCTTTATTATACGCAAATTTTACAAGTTTATGCTGTATGAAGACATTTGTGGAGCACTGTATAATAATCGGGCTCGAATGACCAAATTCGATCGTGTTCACAGGAATGTCAATTTCCAACGTTGTGTGTAAACGACCGTTGCATATTTCAATGCCTGGCTTGTCGTTCCACAAGCTCTCCGTTGAATTGAAACACACGTATTCAAATTAAAATATAAACTTTATTAGAGCGTGCATGCGCTCGTCTTTACAGCTTCTTCAATTCGTAATTTCATCACATACTTTTTTCGCGGTCTGACTGATTGTACCGTACATTCAGTGCTGCCAACTCAACCATAACTTAAAAATACCAAAACTCAAACCTGCCAACTTGGCTTACAATCTGTATCGATATTTATCGAGATAACTTTAAATTAAATATAAATCAAAAATTTAATATTACATATGTACGTATACCTTGTTGTTTGAACACTTAAGCGGGTTTTAGCGTTTAGTGATTCAGACATTCAGCAAGGGCAAAGAGTTATATATAATAGAAGATATTTGTGAGCTACTAAAGAACATAAATGAAGATCAAGGCATTCTTGTTGGATTTCTTTTATTAAAACAGTTCTTATAGTGTTACTTGACTTTCACTTTTCCCAAAGTATTAGCTAAAGTACAATCAGAAAAATCGCACAGTAAAATCTGTGCTTGAAATGTTAGATCGAAAAACTATTTGCAACATTGGTAAAATTTTTTATTACTAAAAATATACATAAATAATTGAAATTAAAATTGCGTTTGTCACGTTGCTTTATAAATAATGAGAGTATAATTTAATTGTCTAGTGAATTTCGAAAATCGAATCATTTTTTTCGGGATGCGCTCGTTGGCTTTCGATTTAACTTCGAATTGCGACCCGTTGATCCTCTGTCTGTGGACAAATTCTGCTGCTCGTACGGAATTGGTGGTGTGCCATCGGGATAGTGCACCGCTGAGATTCGACTGTCCATTGAGAACAGCTGCGAGTCGGAGCTGTGCAAGGAACCGCTCTTATCCTGTCCGGTAAGAAATGAGCCAACAGGCGTGGAGGTCTTCTGCCTGTCGTTGGTCGCATTTGTGCCATGTCCAAGGCCTGGAGTGTGCGGCGACTCCGATCGGGACAGAGAATCAATGACCGATCGCAAGAAGTGACTTTTCAAGGAATCATCTGTGCCCTCGGAGCCGCTCTCCACCCGCTGGGCACGATGTTTGAGCAGCTCCTTTGTAAGGAACTCGCGTAAATTGAGCGACCTCCCAATTTGACTGACTTCCTGTGGTGCTTCAACGGAAGCCCCGCCAGGACTCCTCGATTGCTGTTCCGGCTCCGATGATGAGCTGCTAACATTGCTGCTGGGTGGCGCCGCCTGACGCTGTCTCCGGCGCATGCTGATCGGTCGCTGCGTGCCTGGAGGTTGCTCGAAGTGGGAGCGCGACAAGGGTGCTATGCCACTCTCATTGGGTACATTTGTGCTGGCATTCGGTGGAATGCTCTCACGCCGCGTGCTACTGGCTACGTCCATCTCCAGAGGGTCGACAGGAGGATCACGCCGGAAAGAGGATTTCAGCAAGCGCCGCTGTCGGAGCTCCGCCTCGACATTGAATGAATCGCTGCTCTCCAGGCTGGCGCTGTCGATCAGGTCACGTTGATCGGGCGGCTCCCGTTCCAGCAGCTGCTGCAAGTACTCGCGACGGGTTGGAAATTCGCGTATGCTGACATTGTTGAGACGCATCTGTTCCATCAGGTCGCCTGCTGTCATCGATGGTTGCTCCGTTTGAGGCCGATCGATATGGACACGGGTTAAGGTTGCCGTACTTTCATATAGGTAGGCCGTGATGCTCGGAAATTGTCGATAATCCAAGCGTGGAATGTCCTGCTTAATGCACTGGATGAGCTCATGGAACTCGTGCTGCATTCGCAGACTTTGGTCGGGATTCATTTGGGACACATCCAGTTGCAGTTCCCGTGCATATTGCTCGAATGTGGGAAACGGTATTGGCGCCGATATCGATGGAGCAGTCACAATGTGCGACTGTGCTGGCGTGTCCACCTCCGTTATGGTGGACAGCTCGTGTGCCAGTTCCTCGGCCGCCAGCTGTGGACTATAACGACGTATTGTGGCCGGAGGAACCTTGCCACGACGATGTGTTCCTCCCTGGTTGGATGAACCCAGCGATGTGGGCTCAGCATCGGGCAACTCCTGCTGACCCATGGCTGTCATTGGACGCGACACTGAGATGCCACTGTCGAGACTAGCTCCCGTTGGCTTGTTCTTCTGCAGCGGCAATGCCTCCGAGTTCGATTGCGTGGCGTCGCTGCCCTCGGACAGCGTACGGACACCGCGCTCTTCCCGCTGCTGCTGCTGCATTCCCTGCATTGGCGGCAAATCGAAATACTCTGTGGAATGCCGATCTCCCTCGCTGGCCGAGGTCAGTGTAACCTCCACCAGTCGCTGCTTCTCCCCACGCACCTTATTAATGAGCTCAGTGAGATCCGAAATTCGCTGTATACATTTCTCCGTGAGCATCTCGTATTGTTGTATCTTACGTGTTGATGACTTCTCACTGGAACTTTCCGATTTATTCACTTGACTGCTGCTAATCACCTGCGTCTGCATGACCCTTGACGTGGTCGTTGCTTCACTCAGAGCAATCTGATTAGATATTTGATTCACCAGCGATCGTGCTGTGTGCTTTGTGCTTTGAGTGTCCGCAGCAATGGTAACTGAGCGTCTGGTTTGTCCTGGACTCTGACTGCCTCTCTGACTGATCGAGGCTCGTTCCGGTTCTCGCGGTGGCTGTTGAGGTTGTTGTTGTTGTTGGGGTTGCTGTCGCATTTCCTTTGGAGGTTGTTGCTGCTTCTGTTGCTGCTGCTGTTTCTTGTTGCTGGCGAAACGTTTCATCCAGATCTGATCGAAGATGCGTTCACTGCTCTCCATATCCAGCAGTTGCTGCTCCTTCTGTTGCTGCAGTTGTTGTTGTTGTTGCTCTTGTTCCTTTTGTTGAGTACTTAGTGTGGTCTCGAGTTCATTAATAAAACTACGATTGTCCTGGATGAAGGCCTGCACGCGCTCCACGCGTTGATTATCAATCAGCGTCTCGTCTTTTGTGGCGCCAGAGCTTCTATTCTGTGGTTGATTAATGATCGACTCGGTGGGCGTGGGCACTTCCGAGCTGCTAACGCCCAGTTGCTCAATGGATGTCTGCGACATGGCCAGTAAACGCTGCACATAGTGAGCAATTATCGGATGCAGTGGCTCGGGTTGAGCTTTTACCGCTGCGGAGGCAACGGCGTTAATATTTTCATAGTTTACAGGCGGTAAATCGCGATACGATGTGGAATTGGAATCTATGGAATTCTGTCGTTGATTCAGAGGATTCGGGCGTTTATTCAATTCCACTGCAGCCTGTTGTCTATCAGCTGAAGCTGCGCTTCCACTGGCTGATGAAGAGGTGGTTGGCCTGCTTGCCCCATCGGTGGGCTGTGTCTTACTTTGGGATTTGCCCTTGGGAATGTACTGCTTGACGGTGCCGTCGCTTGTCACCTTGATAATAATCTCGGAAGCATCGTCACCCTGCTTCTTGCGATCCTTTTGAACCTCCAGCTTTTGCTGCTTCTTATACAATTGACGCAATCGTTGCTCCAGAATCTCCTCCTTCTTTTGCAATTCCATCTCGCGCTCGTCTAGATTGCGAGCCATATCCGAATTGATATTTGCCCGTTCCTTGCGTATGGAATCAATTACCTTTTGAGCATTGTCTCCAGTCATTTCACCCGCCTTCAGTTCCGCCAACAATTGTGCACGTATCTTATCAATGCGTTGCAGTAAATTCTTCAATTTCGTCGACTTCTCCGACTTGGAGTGCATGCCCTTCAGCTCCGTGCGTAACTGTTTGCTCTGATCGTCCACATAGTCCAGCAACAAGGAACAGCAACTCGCACTGCTCACGGCATCGTCTGCCTTCGCCGCTGGCGGATCACCCACATTGATGGCGTGTGCCGCACTCGACTTAGTGTGTCCACACGTCTTCTTGGGCGAGTTGAGTCTCGATCTGCCCACCTCGGAGCAGGTGACAATTGCCGGACGCAGCAGCATCTGTTCCATGGCCTCGTTCATCTTTTGTTCCCGTCGCGACGCCATGTCGGCATATCGATGGCTGGCCACAAAGTTGGACTGCACAAAAAAGAAAACAATATTAATAGGAATTATATTTAATGCCGGGATGCAATTAACCCACGTCACTGGGAAGCAGCTGTGGTTGCTGCTGTGTCAGCGCTTCCAATTTCTCCGTTAGCTCGGCACAATCTCGACGCACTTGCTCACGCTGAAGCGCCTTCTGTCCGCGTAGCTCGGTGACTTTGCTGTGGAATTGATATTGCGATAAGACTAGTATATATTTAGGTTAATGATTTATGTGGCTTACCGCAATTTGTCCAGTTCCTGCTCCCGCAGCTGGCTGAGCTGCGTCTCAAGGCGAGCATGATCCATGGCATTCAGGTGTGTGTCATCCGGCAGATTCAGCTGGACAGCTTGGGCGGGCGCCTTGTAGTTGCGATAATACTTGTTATTGTGATCATAGAACTGAACGCGTCCAGTTGTATTCGTTTCGGCTCCCTGTCCCTGTTTCTGACGCACCACATAGGTGGTGGTGGTGGACACACTCGAGCGAGTGGCCGTGGTGCGAGGTGGAGCGACACTTGTGCTGCTGCTGGCAGCTGGAACGGGCCGTTGGGTCGCATAGGTGGATTGTGGTTGCGGATACTGCTGCATGGGTTGCATGGAATAGGCTGGAACGGAATAGGGCATCATGGGCTGAGCATAACCCTGTGCATACAAAGGATGTGGAGCATAAGGAGGAAGTGGGTGCATGGGCAGTTGCTGCATATGCGTCTGTTGCATAATCTGCTGGGGCATTTGCGGCAGTTGCATGGGCTGCTCTTGTGGAGGCATCTGTTGTTGCATTCGCGCCTGTTCCATGGGCGGTTCTCGCATCTGCGCCGGTGCGCCTGTGGGCTGAGCTTCCACAGTCGCCACCGGATGTGGCTGGGCCGTGCTCCGTTTGATGCCTGCATCTATGACTCTGGCTGCAGCGGGCTGCTTTCCACCGTTCCTCAACGAGGAACGCTTTTGCGTCTGTGCCTGTTTGGGTGAAGTCGGCGCAGACGCTTTGTTGGGCGAGCCAGCTTGGGTCTCAGGCATCGTTTTGGACGGCGCACGATGCAATGACCGCGTTGGACTGCTTGGTGTGATTATCGGCTGTTCCTCTTGTTGGTTATGTCTGGTTTGTGGTGCATGCTCTATTACCTGTGTGCTGCGTCGCACCAGGTCGGAGATTAGCGTAAATCGCGGACGGGAAGCGACTGTTTCAACAGCTACGGCTCCTTGCTGAGCAACTGGGCTGCTTGCGGGACTGGGACGAACTACACGGCTAAACTTGCGATTGGTTTGCATGTGTCGATCGTTGATCTCAATGCCGTCTCGCGTGCATATCTCCAAGGAGTCTTCACTCCCGATATCCACATCCAAAATAATTGGCGGTGTCTTTTGCAACTTTCTGCCGCTGCTGCTACTGGGACCACAAACTGGACGCTTTTCGCCATCGTCATAGCAACTGCTGTCCGAGAGGCTTACAATCTCATCGCTGCTCTCGTGATGATCACGACAGGGAGTTTGTTTGTGTTTGTGCTTGCTTGTGCTGGGACAATGCGATGATTTGCACTTCTTGCTATTGCTCTGTCTGTTCTCCTTACCACCGGTTTCTCGTTCCACTGGGGTCTGTGTGCCTGCCGTGGCGCGTCCTTCGACATTATTGAGGTCCCTGCCTCCCGTTGCACGCACCACATCCGCTGGCGCATGTTTGGATGCACGGTTTGCAGCGAGGCGACGACACTTTTTCATTTTCTCCGTCTGCTGCTGCTTCTGCTGTTCGGTTTTTTCGATTTCAGCCAATGCTGCCCGATGGGCAGCGCCCACCTGAAACACTGAGGTGCGGTAGTCCTGGTGTTTTTTGGCCATAACATGCTCACGCCACACATTCAGCTCTTTCTGCTTGATGCTCTCCAACTTTTGTACTTGCCGCGTCTTTTCGGCCGCAACCTCTTGGCGTATTTGTCGTGCCATGTTGCTTGATTTCTCACGCACCTAAAGGCAGCCAATTAGTTGATTTCGTAATGTTACAACGCTAATGCGTCTTACCTGCTGCAAACGAGTTATGCGACGCTCGCGCTCGAGATCTTTTTTGACGAGTTCGGGATCGTCGAGAAATCGATTGCGATGTCTAACGTTTGTGTCTGGCTTGGCATTAGCAGATATCATTAGCGCCATTGTCACTTACTACATGAATTAAAAACTGAAAACATTTACTAAACACTTATTAAAAATTAGTTTGTGACTATAAAATCAAAAACAACGTTCAAATTTTAGTCAAGCCAACAACAAAAAAGCGCAAGCGCAGACACAGTTATGCATTTAACTAACATCTCGATAAGTACTTTGTGGCGGTATGCGATAAGTGTATCGATTAAATAATATAGTTGCATCGGCAATAACAAAATTATCGCATATCGTATACTTTGTTTGAGAATCAGCTGTTTGTTAGTTTTTGTTTTGATTACGAGATTTTGTCACTTGAAATTGATTTTTTTGGATTTGTGAAATTACAGAAATGGCTTTCATGTTGCGTCAGCTTGCAAGGCCTGCACTACAGAGGTAAATATAAAACGGAATATCCTTGACTGCATTATATAAACATCTATTCCAGAAATTTCCTATATTCGACGTCCTCTCTGCGTCATGCCGCCAAAGATGCCGCCTCAAATGCGCCCGTTGCAGCCGCAGCCGCAGCCAGCACAAATACACAAAAGCAACTGCAACTTAGCGAGAGTTGCTTGAAACGTTTGCGTGATATATGCGTTGACGGTTCGTTTCTGCGCATAACTGTCGAGGGCGGAGGTTGTTCGGGATTTCAATACAAATTTGATTTGGACAAGAAGATGAACGAAGACGATCTAGAGTTCGGCGAGCAGAAGGCCAAAGTGGTTATTGACACAATCTCCCTCGACTATTGCACTGGCGCCACCGTCGACTACCACAGCGAACTGATAAGGGAGGGATTCCGCATGGTTGCCAATCCCCTGGCTGAAATGGGCTGCTCCTGTGGGTCGTCTTTTGCAATTAAATTGTAATTAATACACAGTGCGTTGTTTGTTAAACTTTAGTGAAATATTTAAAACATACATACATATATATATAAATCTATATATATTCAGCTATATACACACACTGCATTGCTCTTGGACCTAGAAAAAATGGGGATTATGCACTGTTCACTAGTCGGTTGTCGGTTGAATTTCCTTCTGACTAAGCTGGAACAGATTAAACAGTGGCTTATGAAAATATTCCCATCCTAAACGCCTGCAGGAAGGCTGGACAGGATATTAATTTAAATGAATATACAATAAAGCGGCGAGGCATCATTTAATGGCCGGCAGCCAATTGTTCGCTTAAGCTTATCACTTGTTCCGTGAGGACGCTGATCTGTTCCTCATAGTTAATGCGTGTCGTGGTCTGTAAATAATTCAATTAAACACTGCTTGATACTGGAGCACATGTCTTTGGCTTACAAGTTCCTCCTCGAGCATTTGCAGTGCTCCACCCAAACTGGACTGTTGCTCGTCCTTCGATTTCAGTTCTTGCGATGCGTTTTCTAAACAAATCTGCAAGTGAATTGCCTCCTGTTCAGACGACCGCAGACGTGATTCTGCCAGTGCTTTAAGGCGCAGTAAATCCTCGAATTTCTTGCTAAAAACGCTATAGATGAGCTGCTCCTTGGTGGGCGGCTCCAGCGGTTCCTGCAGTGAGTCTCGCGCCCGCTGATTACACTTGCTTTCGAGACTGCACGGCTTGACGGTAACGCCCGCGGCAGCTGAGCTGCAGCTGCAAATGCAGCTCGCAGCGTCGCTCAACGTTTTGCTGAGATCCATGTTATTTGTGTTCGAGTTGGAGCTAATGCTGAAGTTCTGGTTTAGTTTAGCCACCTCGTACTGGGCCCGCCAGTGCGCCGCCTCCTTCTCCAGCAGCGCAATGCGTTCCTCGGCAGTTAGCGGTAAGGCTGTATTGGTGTTAAGCTGATGTTGCTGCAGCGGATTGTGCAGCGGCGTGCTGTCGCTGCCTGTGGCGCTCAACGCATCTTCACTGCCCAGCTGCAAGTATTTCATTAGATTTGAACTTTTCACTAGGCTTCTGGTTTCTGGGATCTTACCATGCTGGCTGCATCGACCAGCTTGGTTTCGAGTTCACAATTTCTGTGCTGCAGCGTCTCCACTTCCTTGCGCAAACGTTTCTCCAGCTCGTTCTGGTCACTGGTGCGTCTCTCCAGCTTCTGCTCCAATTCGGAAACGCGTTCGCTGTGCAGCAACAAGTCACGTTGCTTGTCATCGATCTGTGGGGTGGCAATAATTACATATAAGAGGGTGACCTTGCCATAGATAGCTTACCAATGATGTCAGCTGTGCGTTTTCCATGATTTTCTTTTGCAGCTCCTCGAATATGAGCGCCTCCTGCGCCGCATTTGTGTTGGGAATTTCGCTTGGAGGCTCCTGTTTGCTGCCACCCAACAGACCGCGTCTGCTGGGCTCTTTCTTCTTGGGCGCCTGCTCGTGCAGCGTTAGCTCTTGCTGCAGTTGTGAGACACGCGACTCCAGCTGTTTGTTGCGAAAGCCCAACGAATCCACCTCCTGCTCGGTGCGCCGCAACGACGTCGCATTCTGCTGCAACTGTTCGCGCAAGATCGCTTCCTTTGCCTGTTCATCCAGCACCGCTTTCTTCAGCACTTGTGCTTGGGCCCGCAGCTATGTGTGTGTGTGAGCGGATGTGGATTTAATTCGATTAAATGACGCTTACAAATGGGGCGTAAACTGTTGCTGTTGTTTCCTGTTACCTTTGAGTACTCGCTGGCCAGTTTCTGGTACTTTGCCTCCGGCACGGTCCGGTCCATGCTCCCCATTTTCTCTGCCATGCAGGCAGGCAAGTTATGGCTGCTTCTCTGTATAAATTCTGAATAAATTGTTTAAACAAAAACACCAAAATTCGCTTTGGAAAGTGCCAAAATTGTAGTGTTGGGTTGCTGCTCATGAGTGAGTGAACAAAAAAGAGTTGCTCCCTGAAGTGAGCTAGTGAACATGTTCCTTGCAAATTGCTCTTTTTTGCTCACTATCGCCCAAATGTTCTTATTCTTCATTTCCTTTGCGCTCTGAATTTTGTCAGGGCACTTTGCATTCGTTAGCTCATTTTGTAGAAAAGTATAAAGAAGTGAAGGGAAATAAATACTTTCATTATTTCACTTTTTAATTTGGTTGTTTGTAATGAAGGGAATATATTATCATTATTTTATTTGTAAAGATCGTAATAAATATTTAAAATTAAATTAAGCTAATCGATAGATTTAAGCACTATATGTATCGATATTTGAAGGAGCGAGTTGTATCGATATTATAAAATAACCATATCGATACAACGAGCTTCGATACTTTACTTTTTAAAAGAACGCAAAACGAAAAGGTTGTACTCCTGTGAAAATAATATAATTAATAAAGAAAGAACTGAAAACTTTACATATCAGGTGTGGGGTATGCCCTAATCCTTCTCGAGATCGTTTGAACTATGCAATATAGTGAAATCGTTTGTAAAACTAAGTCAGAACTACGTGCTATATTAAAAAGTTTTGGCGGCCGCATCAGTGAAGGCGCGTCAATTCAACAACTTCGCGCAGCAGTAAATAAAGCTGTGAATATGGAAAACCTGAACAATTTGATCGATGCAGATGATCCAAGTGCATCATTAATAAGTTTGCCCGTGTTACCAAATTCAGACTTTGTTGAAAGCGACGCCGACAATTTGGCGCCAGAGTCTGATGAAATTCATGAGAAATACAAGATGGCCGATCGACCGAAATGTGACGAAATTCAACCGAATAAAGCAAAAGAGGAAGAATTCTGCGAATTGAGGAAAAGTTATGAAGCTGAAGCGCAACATTTGAAGCAATTGGAAAATCTTCTGGCTACTCGCAAACGGATTGCTGAACTGCAAACGGAATTGAAAAAAATTGATTTGTCTGTTGATGCAGGGTCCAAAGATGCCCTAAGCGTCAAAGATGTTGAAGCTCTAGTGCGCTCTTTCTCCGGCGATGATAACTACCCCGTTTTGCTTTGGACACGTGACTTTGAGGATATTATGGATGTCTACAACGTGAGTCCCATGAAGCGCTTCGTGTTCGCTAAACGTCTCCTATCCGGATCTGCTCAGTTGTACATGTGCAATACTGGAATACTAAACTGGAAAGACATGAAGCAGGAGTTGATCCACACCTTCAGACATAAGGTAACAGCGTGGGATATTGGAAAGCAGCTGGAAGCACGCAAAATAAAAAAAGGAGAGAGCGCGCTGCAGTATTTTGTGGCGATGTGCAGCATAGCTATGCAGGCTGAGTTAGCTACGAGCGATGTGATCCAGTTTATTGTCAACGGTCTACAAGACAAGTCAGGCGCCGCTGCATCTATGATGTATTGTACTTCGCTGGACGAGCTGCGTGAGAAGCTTCTCATATATGATCAGTTTCGACAAGTGCCCGGAGCTGTTGTAAATCGTGCTGCAGAAAACGAGAAGACCAGTGCGAAGACATCAGAGGGCCAGCAATCTGGAGAAATAAGGTGCTTTAACTGTCGTAAGTTTGGGCATCGTATGTCTGACTGTAAGCAGCCCAAAAGACCTCAAGGAGCTTGCTTCAAGTGTTGGGGCACGGATCATCAGTACCGTCAATGTCCACAGCAGAGCGCTAATGGGAGCGCAATGCTGCCGCAGGTGGAACCTATGTCTGGAGAGAAGTTAGATGGGTGTACAACAATCCCTGTAACACCGCTGATTGATTTATGAATATTGCCTGGTGAGCAAAGATATAATATTCGTGCTTTAGTTGATACCGGTAGTCCAGTAAGCTTTCTTGATATATCATTAGTACCCAAAAATGTAGTTTTAAGGCCATGTTTTGAAAAATATTATGGATTAGGTGGGAATTTTATCCCTATTAAGGGCCAAATTGAAGGCCATATTAATTTTGTCATGAAGACTAATATAATTTTGTTTTATGTTGTTAAACCCAAAACATTACCTAGCTTAGTATTACTGGGCCGTGATGCTTTGCAAAAAATGAAAATTAAATTAGTTTATAAAAATGAAACAAAAAGCACGAATGATACCCCTGAATCTTTGTTCACCAATACTACAGATAAGATAAATATAACTAACTTACCATTTAATCAAATAATTCCAGATACAAATCCATTGCAAACAATGGGTAACGATGATATTCAAACATACGACGAATTTAAGGACTTTTGCGCAAATATTGATATTGAAGCTCACGAAGAAATTAGCGTAGGGTCAGGTTTTGGTAGGCAGGCAACTGAAGAATGTACTGCACTTATAAGTTCTAGGTATTTGGTCAACAAGTGTAATAATGTTACAATCCCGAGACAGCAGATGAACATAAGATTAACTGATACAACACCTTTTCATTGCACACCCAGACGCTTATCTTATTATGAAAGAGAGAAAGTGGCGGAAATTATTGAGGACTTATTGGAAAGAAAGATAATACGACCTAGCGAATCTCCATATGCATCTCCCATTGTATTGGTAAAAAAGAAGTCTGGAGAAATTCGTATGTGCGTTGATTATAGAGGCCTTAACAAACTTACTGTTCGTGACAATTTTCCATTACCCCTTATAGAGGATTGCTTAGAGTATTTAGAGGATAAGCAGTGTTTTTCAGTTATTGATCTCAAACAAGGTTTTCACCAAATAGCTGTAGAAGATAGTTCCATACAATACACATCCTTTGTGACCCCTCATGGTCAGTTCGAGTACCTACGGATGCCATTTGGCCTTAGGAACGGACCAGCTATTTTCCAGAGATTTATTTTTGATGTATTTAAGGATCTTATTAGAGCTAAGAAAATTGTTGCATATATGGATGATATCGTAGTGGCAACGAAAACTGTACAGGAACATTTCGTTATTTTGGGAAAATTGATGGACAGAATTAGTGAGTATAGTTTAGAAATTAATCTTAAGAAGTGTAAATTTCTAGAGAGAGAATGTGAGTTCTTGGGTTATAGGGTCAATAAGCATGGCATATCACCGAATGATTCTCATTTAGAGGTGTTGAGACAGTATCCAATCCCACATAACCTTAAGAGTTTGCATTCATGCTTGGGATTTTTCTCGTACTTCCGTCGTTTTGTTTTTTCGTTTGCTAGCATTGCAAGACCGTTGACGGAATTGTTAAAAAACGGTGGTCCTTTTCCTCTTAACAAAGAGCAAACAGAGGCGTTTAATACTCTTAAGTTGGCATTGGCAAATCCACCAGTGTTGGCAATATTCAGTCCCAAAAGGGAAACCGAGTTGCACACTGATGCAAGTTCACATGGTTTTGGTGCTATATTAATGCAACGCCAAGATGATGGGAAAATGCATCCTGTAGCATTTTATTCTGGCAAGACAACAGCTGCTGAGTCTAGATATCACAGCTTTGAGCTTGAGACTCTTGCAATCATTTATGCATTGCGCCGTTTTAGAGTTTATTTAGAACATAGAGCCTTTAAGATTGTCACCGATTGCAACTCCTTGGTGCAAACTCTTAGTCGAAAAGCTATTAATCCGAAAATTGCTCGTTGGTCTCTGGAACTAGAGAATTATGATTACCGTATCGAACATAGGCCCGGAAGTAATATGTCTCACGTTGACGCATTGAGTAGGCAAGCAGACATAGTAGATTTTGAGAGTAGTGATAACCCTAGCGAGAACCATAATGTTGATCTTAGGAACAACCATAGTGATAACCGTAGCGATGACTTTAGGAGTAACCATAGTGATGATCTTAGGAGTAACCATAGTGATGACCTTAGGAGCAACCATAGTGATAGCCGTAGGGAGAACCGTAGTGTTGATTGTATGAGTCAAAGTGTTAATTATAATGAAAACCGTAGGGATAATCGAAGAAGTGACCGTAGGAATCAGGATCAGGATAGAGAAGATGCTAGAAAAGAGTATGTAGACGATAGTAAAGATGCCTGGGGAGAGAGTAAGCATAGTGAAAAGTTTGAGTTTTTAGAAGAATCCTTATTGAAATCCTTCCCTATCGTAGGCGTAGTAGGCGTAACAAAAGAGGATGTTGACTTATTGCTACACACCGAACAGATGAGAGATCCAGATATTGTGAGAACACGTGATTTGTTAGAGAATGCTGAAGTTCTAGGTTTTGAATTAGTAGACGGTGTTGTGTATAAAATCGATGAAAATGATAACTTACGGTTGTATGTTCCCCTTAATATGGAAGATCAGTTAATTCGATTAGCTCACGAGAAATTGGGACATTTAGCAGCAGAAAAGTGTGTTAATAATTTGAGAAAATCCTATTGGTTCCCTTCTATGCGCAGTAAAGTAGAGACATTTATCAAAAACTGTTTGCCATGCATATTGCATTCTGTTCCAAAAACTATTCATAATAGGACGTTGCATAGTATTCCAAAACCTTCTGTTCCGTTTCATACTCTTCATATCGATCACCTAGGGCCGCTACCGAGCATAAATTCGAAAAGAAAGCATTTATTGGTTGTAGTGGATGCATTTACAAAATTTGTTAAATTATTCCCGGTGAATAGTACAAGTACTCGTGAGGCTAGAGATGCATTGTCAAAGTATTTTGAATTTTATAGTCGCCCTAAGAGAATAATTTCTGACCGTGGGACGTGTTTCACTTCTTTGGAGTTTAGTAGCTTTCTGACAGAACGGGACATAGAGCATATTAAAGTTGCAACAGGTGCGCCACAAGCTAATGGGCAGGTGGAACGAGTGAACCGAGTACTAACACCCATGTTGGGAAAATTGTCAGAACCGTTGCTGCAGTCGGATTGGCATAAGCTTATGTATAGAGTAGAATATGCTATAAACAATGCCGTCCATAGTAGCACAAAGAAAACCCCTAGTATGTTATTGTTTGGTGTTGATCAGAAAGGACCCATAGTTGATGAGTTGGCAGAATATTTAGAGTGTAGAATAAATAGCATAGAGCAGCGAGATTTGGAATCTATTAGACAAACTGCAGGTAAAAATATAGTTCAGTCACAATTAAGAAACGAGGACATACATAGGCAAAAGCATAGGCCTCCGTTAAAATATAAAGTAGGTGACTACGTTGCAATTCGTAATGTGGATACAACCGCTGGTATTAATAAAAAGTTTGCGCCAAAATATCGTGGTCCTTATAAGGTCAGTCGTGTGTTTGAAAATGATCGTTACGAGATTGTGGATGTAGATAACTGTCAAATGACTCAATTACCATTTCGAAGTGTCTTAGAGCCCGCACGGCTCAAGCCTTGGATATCTAGTGTTAATTTAGTATTATTCGCTTGTAAGTAAATCGTGGTCGATTATATTGTCAGGTCGGCCGAATGTAAAGATCGTAATAAATATTTAAAATTAAATTAAGCTAATCGATAGATTTAAGCACTATATGTATCGATATTTGAAGGAGCGAGTTGTATCGATATTATAAAATAACCATATCGATACAACGAGCTTCGATACTTTACTTTTTAAAAGAACGCAAAACGAAAAGGTTGTACTCCTGTGAAAATAATATAATTAATAAAGAAAGAACTGAAAACTTTACATATTTTTTAATTTTGTTACTTAATTTTTATGTACATGTAATTTGAAATGTATAACGTATGAAATTTTTAATTTGTTGAGTGAGGGACAGAGCTCACTAGCCACTGAGCTACTGAACAAGTGAGTAACAGAGGAACTGAGCAAGTGAGCAATCTGAGCAAGTGAGCAACTGAACAAGTGAGCGATCTGAGTGAGTTGACTCAAGCATAGTACGCTCTAGCCGAAAATATTTTTGCAAGGCCAAAACTTCATATAAAAAAAAGGGTTGCAAACATGCTCGAAATTATTTTGTAAGGCCATTTCTAAACGTATGTACGCTGTACCTAAATATGGGCAGCTCAGAATATTTTCTGGCGTTTTACAACACTGTTTGATCCACAGATGGCAGCTTTATTTTGACCTTTCAAAACATCGATTGAATCGTTGTTTTGAATAGTCGAAATATATGAACAACAATGGCGGGAAAAAATAAGCAGCCAAATAAGAGCCGAATTGATGTCTTCGAAAATGAAGAACGAATAAGGCTAATTGAAGAGGTGAGAGAGAGGCCAATCATATGGGATTTAACCGATAAAAAGCATTTTGATGCGACTTTTATCAAAAGTGCATGGGAAAGTATTGCAGAGGCCGTTAATCCGAAAATTATGGTATTGGTCGCTGCTACTTCACTGATCCAGTCCATTTGGTCCATTTTGTCACTTTGATTATTTGAAATTGTATTTACTTGTTTGTTGTGAACAGCTGACGCAACAGTGTGACCACAGCAGCAAAGGACCAACAATCTCTCAACTTTTTAGTGATTTTTGGTATTTTGCTGTCACACTGAATTCTGTAAGGCCCGACCTCAAAACATCGAACATTTCGAGCGTCCAAAATGTTTTCAGCTAGAGCGTACTACGCTTCACCTAAAAAAAAAGAACAAGTGAACATGTTCACCTAAGTGAGCAATGTTTACCCAACACTACACTAAAATCAGATTGAGCCAAAAACAAGGTGGCAATCAGGCTCCACGGAAAAAAATATCGATAGAAAATTGGTCCTATGTCATTTCTCTAATAAAATAATTAATTTTAAAAAAATTATTAAAAAAATTTTAAGTACAAATTGAAAAAAGCAAGAACGTAATAAGTTTTGTAAATTCATAAAGTTAATTTTAAAACTGGTTTGGGGAACGTCAGCCTTTGCGTTGTGAAGAAATTAACAAATTAGTAAAATATTCTAAAAAAAAAATAATAAAAATTGAAAAATATGTAAGAAATCCTCCTGTGAAAGTTTCAAAGCTCTAGCGTCAATATTTATTAAGAAAAAAATAAAATGTTCGTATTTAAATCCTTTTTTGAAAAGAGTTAAATTCGGTCAAATTTGAACCGTTGCCAAAGCTGCCACCTTTTTTTTGGCTACCATTTTGATTTTTACTGTTCATTTTTCCGACCCACGCCGCCACACACCCACACAACGCGCGCAATTATTAAATCAATCATCAAAATGTCACATTGTTTAAACAAAAACACCAAATTTCGCTTTCCAAAGCGTATTGGAGCCGATAACTCCAACTAGAATTATTTCAAATGCAAAGTCGTTATTTGGCGCTTTGGCTTAAAATATATTTGTTTGATAAGAAACCGTTTGATATTTATTAACTAACTTTTTAAAATACATAAATTACACACATGCCAAATATTAAGGAAAGCTAACTTAAAAATATGTTATCAAAAGGTACTTTTTCAAATATTTTATTTGAGAGTTCGCGGAAAATTAGCCCAAAACTCTTGGAATATCCAACCTTCAGTTCGTTGAAGACCGTCTCCCAGTTCTCGTTCAGAAAGCGATTCATACCCTCCGACAGGGTCTTATCGTTGAATAGATTCTCGAACTTCATATAAACACGCTTGGGATCCATGGCAACGCGATATTCCTTGAGGCGCATATACTTGACACCATCCTTCTCGAACGGCTCTCCGATCAGACGATGCTCGATTTTGGTATTGATCAGTGTGATGTTGGCTTTGCCGTGCCCCGTAATGGGCAGCAGTAAAATACGTCCAGACATTTCATACTCGCCAATCATTTCAATGCGATCCGTTTTGCTATCACAGATGATTAAATGCTTCTCCAAGTCGGTTCTGTTTGTGGAATGGAGAATGCGATATTAAACTTAAGATCTGTTATCTTAGTCGGAATCGGAATCTGTCTGTTAATTACCTGTACCGATGGATCTTGCTGGTCGAGATCATATCGTGCACCTTCACATTTTTCAAGGCTTGACGTAGATTAATCGGTGCGTTGCCGGCGTCTATAACTAGTTTCTTCACGGACAGCGGCTCTAGCGGCGGAATGCTGAATTCTTTGTTGCCTGCCAATAGTTTTGTTAGTTTATAAACTATACACAATTAGCAACTGTATTTACTAACCAGATCTCAGCAATTGTATTGCCTGATTCACAGCATCCACCAGACATTTATCAAAGTTGGAATCGCGCTTGCACTTGGGGAAGTTGTCGGCTATAA